>OX359291.1:17500-617500 GCA_947179395.2 Pulicaria dysenterica | reverse complement strand
TTAATTGTTTTAACTTACAAGGTCAATGAGGACAACAACTCAGCAAAATGCCAAAAAGTAGATCTTTTTAACTTGGATTCCAACTCAAACGAATAGAAACCAAAGCTACTGTAAACGTAATTCCATTAACTTGCAATTGTAAATCAAAGTAACAGAAAATACTATTAGAAAGAGACATGGTTTTGAGGATGATGAAGAAGGATGCACCATATCTCGAAATGGATTAGATCGATGTATTACCAGGTCACAAACCTTCAATTTTTTTATTTTTTTGTGGACATTAGTATGATTAGGAGGAGCAACAATCTGGTAGCAATATCGTGAGCAACAATCGTTCGATCAAAATCAATTAATTGACAGGGATGTTACTGAACAAGACTAAACGACGTTGGATACAAACCGAAAGGCCACACGTCTAAGCCTCCCAAGGATTTGATGTTTAAAAAAAATAACCAAACGACGTAGTATTGGTGGTTCCACACCTAACTTTAGATACAACACAGCCACACACTCACTTTCCCATATATATATATATATATATATATATATATATATATATATATATATATATATAATTGAGTTCAAATAAAAAGAGAGTAAGGGTAAAAAATGTAAGGAGAAATCTGAGCCTTACATGTGGCACATATTATAAAAGGGTAGGATATGAACTTTGAATAAATATAAAAGTTTCTCTCACCTACCCCACATTCAAACTCACGTTCAGATCTCTTATTCTCGTCCCATCCCCTCACGAAAACCCTAACCCGTCCCCTCCCCTCACGAAAACCCTAAGCCGTCGCTACCCTCCGCCGTCGCTGCCCTCCGCCGTCGCAACTATGTGTGCATTTCTATACCGCCCCTGTGAAGTCGCCGAGATCCCGCCGCTGGTTTTTCTACGTCGCTGCCGTACGCCTGTAAAATATTCGAGACCCCGTTTGATGCACAACGGTTGTCTGTTCTCCGGTGATTTCGTCTTTCTCCTTTCCCCAGATCTGAAAGGTCGTTGATGCACACACTCACCTAGGGTTACGATCAGTTTTCAAAACCGCCGCCTCTGTGATGTTGCCAACCACAACCGCTCACGAAACCCACATCTGATGATCTGAAATGGTTGTTGTGTGCATCTGATGATCTGAAATGGTTGTTGTGTGCATCTGTCACCGGTGCACCTCTATTTCTTTGTATGTGGTCAAGGTGCATCGCTGACCACCACCGCCGGTGCACCACCACCGCTGCCCTTTTCATGTCTTGTGCATCAGGTTGCTAAAGTATGTATGTTTTTATTCCGTGCATCAAATTGTTGTACCTTGTGTATTAAATGTATAATGTGAATCAATAGTTTATGCTGTGCATCAAATGGTTGCACTTTGTGCAGTAAATGGTTGTATTTTTGCATCTGAGAGTTGGCAGACGGGAATAGGATTTGAAGTTGACGTGGCCACGTTTTTCTCCAGGCTTTCTTGTGTTTTTTGAAATTACCATATTAACCTTTTTAATTTTTTTTAATTCCAAAAATGTGGGTAGAAAAATGACTTTTTTATTTGACTTTTTGAATAGATCAGTGGTCCAGATTTCACCTTATCTTTAGTACCTTAATTTTATTTGTAGCAGATCCTAACCCTATATATATATATATATATATATATATATATATATATATATATATATATATATATTAATTTCTTTTTCAAACCATATTCCTATAAATACCTTCATCCAACATATTTTTCCTTTCATCCCAAACTCATTCTATTTTTCTCTCTATTACATTATTCTAATTTCTTTCAAGTTTTAGATATTCAACATGGATTCTCGAAACCCCTGAGGCCTAAACCCGGATTCTAACACACCATCCTCTACCGGTTTATAAATATTTAAATGATTTAATAAATATTAAAATAGGTAATTGGACATAGATAAGAGTTAAAAATTTAAGAGGATATAGAAGTAATATAAAAGTTTAGAAAGATATATAAGTAATTTATAAGTTTTAGAAAGATATAGAAGAAATTCTCCCTTAAAAAGATAGCTAGTGATGTTGTCTGGGTAAAAGATCTTGATTGTTGTATGTGCCAAAAAAAAATGTTGTATACAATAATATCCCTTTCATTAAAATAAGGTTTTTGCTACTTAAATTTCAAGACAAACATGGTACAAGGTAACCCACGAAAATTTCAAGACATGTTATTTCAAGACATGCATGTTAAAAACCTAACACCAGCAAATAGAAGTATATCTATGTATAGATGTGGGTCGATACCTCGCTCCTCGATACTCAATGAAGTCAGGGAACCAAAAACAGTTCATCCATTTAAGAGATCTACCTCTTGATCGAAGCGACACTCATTTAAACGTTTGGAACAGGAAATCAGAGAACATTGACAACTAGTTTCTTCTATCTTTACCAATAAATCAAGTCATTCCATTACCACCTAATTAGATATGTGAATGACTAAATCATTGCTTGCCACCTTTTTCTTAGAAGACAGACACTCCACTATTTGTATTGTGATAAATATGTCTAAGCTACTTTATATTAGGTCTTCATGCACTTGCCATCAAGCAAATACCGCTTTTCACAAATCTTTAACTTTGCTACATTCACCCAACATATGACTCATCACTTCTACCACCTCTCCACATCGTACAGCAGAAAGTCAAGTACAAATCAATCCCCATAATATCTAGCACATATCCACTTTCAACTTAAAAATAATAACCTTTTTGGAACTAACTTGTTCCATTATGTTGTTGTCGAACCAACACCCTCATTCAATATCTTTGGGTACGTCTATTAGTTGTCTTAAGTTTTTCACTTTAAAATCTCCATATTCATCAAGCCACCACCTCCAAGAGTTGGGTTTCCTTCCATCGGTTGTACTCCTTCGAAGTGCACCATCAAGTTTGCCATTTCACCCTCCTCTCTTTACCTAATAGGCTTCTCCTCCAGTACCACACTCTATTACACATACTACTTCCTCTAACTTAAGTAATATAATGTTAGACGAAAATAAATAAGATATGATTTATATTTATTGTGATTAGAATTATTATGAGACTAGTCGAAATTAGACTTAGCTATAATCCGAGTTCGGAGGTGCGGAGTACACACTCGGATAAGTTAAGTTAATATTGAAAACACGGGGGTCTGGGGGCAACACCCCTAGTGAGGTTCCAAGGGGCATCGCCCCTAGCAGGCCCAAGGGGCTGAGCCCCAAAACATAATCCATATAAGAAATATGGATCCTACCATTATTTTCCCGCCAAAAATAACTGTTCATAACTGCCATCTTCTTCTTCATTAAAACCCTCGTATTTGGCACTGCAAAAGAGATAGAAACGTTTGGTGCATCGATACTCTACCAAAATTTGGTCTCAATCAACACAATTCAAAGCAAAGGTATTCTTTGTTTTTATTTAATTAAGCCTATAATTCAAATCTATCTATTGAATTATCCCACATCTGAATTACTCAATACTCCAGACATAGGGTCGAATTGTAGATTTCGAAAAGTGTTGTTAACATGATCCGAGAAATTATCCAAGTTGGTTATATTCTAATCTCTTTTTTCTAACATTTATAACCCTTAGTTCTTTCTATATAAAACACCTTTACTCGTTAACATATAGATATAAGTTTTATAAAATATATATGATCGAGTGTGTTGCTATTACTTCATATCGCATTGTGATGTCAATAGTAGACGCATGTCATTTGACCATTGTGTCGTTAGTTTCTATCAACATCAGATGTTCAAACCCATATCACACATCTCATTAATCGAACACACAAAAAACATAAATAAAATATAGAAGAAGATTGCCTAGCACATCCCGCGGGTGTTTACTACACACCGCCACTAAGCCACCACATGGTTACAATGATGTTCTCCTTTCACCACACCTCCTCCATACCACGTCTAGGAGAAGTTTTTTGAAATTTGAAATGTTATGGACAAATGTTCTTAATTAGCTTGGCGACATTGTGATATCGGTGATAAAATTAGGAGGTTAAAGTTAGGTTCCAAATGTAATACCAATCAAATCAAACAAGTAGGGGTCATGCCAATTGAAGCCATTTAAGATTATATCAAAATCACTTATAGATCTGTCAATTATGCTCGTAAAAGGTAAAAATAAATTTGTCGAAAAATAAGATGCAACTACGGATGGTTTAGCTCTTTAGTATAAGAATTATACAGTATATGAGTATAAGAGTTATACAGTATATGCTTGATAACGGAGAAGCTGAGCTAACTATAATAGATATAGTAATATGAGCATATTATTTAAAAACTATTGTCTGTTCTATTCATTGATTTTGTGCATTAATAACACAGATTTTTGTTCCTGAATACAAAATTACTAATATTCATTTAACTTGAATTTAGATATCTTTAATAAATAGGAATAATTTGGTATACTAAACGAATTTAAAAAATCTAAATCCATTGTTTCTTAACCAAACCTACTCTACGAGTTTAATACAAACCTAAGTATATAAATTTCATTTCATTTTCCAACCTATTTGTACAAATAAAGCATATTCTTTATGATTCATCCCTATTCTACTTTCTGCTATTACTATTTAAGTCTTACAAATAATAAACTATTTCAAAGAAGGTTATTAAAACATTTTAAGTTAACTTAATTAACTTTTTCAATTCGTTCTCCATTTTTCTCTATATTATATTATTTAAATTTAAATACTTTAATTAATATTTGGTTTCATAAAGTTAGCACTTGTCAATAAGGGATAACATGATTATTAAATTTTTTGTGACAATAGGTCGTAATGCTTGAGGGGTCCATAATCAAAGATTTATCAAATTAGAGATGTACGTGTTTGATATAACTAATTGGAGGTGATCCTAAAGTTGGAACTATATATAATTATATCATATAATTAAAAAGCGTCGTCTCCTATGGATCCGTGCCCGGATCCGGGTTTGGGTGAGAAACCGGGTTTGGGCCGGATCTCAGTTTTGGGCTTTTTGTTTTTTTACAAAATTTTTTTTGGGCCGAGACGACGTCCGCCGCTGACGTACAGACAACCCTCGCCGCCTTCATACGTCGACCATTGTTGTTGCCGGTCCACCATTGTTGTTTCCGTCGTAAGGTACGACCACCATCATTGTTGCCGTCGTACGTCGTGCACTGTTGTTCTACTCCAAATCGCGGTGGCGGTGACGGTGGCGAAGTGCTTTGAAGGTAGTGGAGTCGACGGTATAGGAAGACGGTGGTGTGGTTCCTATTATTTCAACCATGGAGAAAACCCTAGATCTGGTTCGGGACGGATCTGTTCACCATCGAATCAGAAGAAGATGGAGGCGGTGATGGGCGTCGAACGAGATGACATCTCTGCTGTGGCCGACGGCTGTTTGATGGGTTGTGAAGTGGACGAAGAGGTCTCCGGCAAATGGCGGCGATGATGGGTCTTTGCGGTGGCTGACGCTGTTTGATGGGTTGTGAGGTGGCGGTGGAGATTTAGGTTAGGGTTGATGTTTAGTGGAGAGTGAAAACGTGAGGGGGAATAGGGGATATAAACAGAAAATTGGAGAGAGGAGAGAATTGTTGTTTAAAAAGTCTTAGTTGCTTTAAATATATCTACTAACTATCTATTTATTTACTAAAATACCACAATTAATCTTGTCAATTAATTTGATCATTCAAAGGTTGAAAAAGCTTCTTGTATTTCTTGTAATAAAAACACTTCTCATGGCCATCCATTTATTAAAGTCACTAAAGACAAAGACGTTTTTCCCATGTTCTGATATGACACATTAACTTCTTTTTTTACATTATTAGTATATAATTATCATAGACTAGGGTTTGTAGATTAGGGTGCCTCTATCAACACCCTTTACATTTTAGTCGGTTCCAGGCTATTTTTTATTTTAATTTTAATCATTTGTTGACAACTCATCTGGCCGTTGATTTTATTTTGATATTCCGTCAGCATATCAGGACTGTACACGTTTCTGTTGCGAAAGAATCACGGCGCTACATGTGGTATATCTACAAACCGTCTGATTGGTGACCCAACAATCTGCTTGGATTACAACAATTTTATGTTTGCGTTCGATTTTTATAAAAATACTAGATTAAATGCATTAGTAATATATATACCGATTGTTTTAAGAATAAAAAAAATATTTATATTTATATAATATATTAATTTATATAATATATTAAAAACCGTGGTTGCCTATGGTTTTGTGTCCGGATCCGGGTTTGGGTGAGAAACCGGGTTTGGGCCGGATTTCATTTTTGGGCTTTTTGTTTTTTTTTTCGAATTTGTTTTTGGGCCAGGCATATATTGGGCCAAATTTCTTTGGGGCCGAACCAATTGTTTTTTTTTTTTAAATAATTTTATTTTTTTGGCGGGCCGGTTACGGGGGTCGGTTACGGGTTTGAGTTTTGAATTATAATTTTTTTTTATCGTGCTCTTGTGGGACCGGGTCGGTTTTTAATCTTTTTTTTTGGTCGGATAAGAGCCGGGTTTAGAATGGGTAGGGTCGGTCAACCCAAGACCCGTGCACTATTTTCACAAACCGGGTTTACGTTTTCAGCCATGATCAGATTTTAGCCATCCCACCCCTGTGCGGAGCACGGGCTCTTACTAGTTTATATAAATATGCGTGACAAAGTAGATATAGTTGAAGCTTAATATGTTAATTGATGCAAATGGGGTTTAGCCCATTTGGTAAGACACCTCCTTCTTCGCAAGAGGTTGGAAGATCAAATCCTACTGCATGTGGGTTATGTGGGTTAAAGTCAAATAATGAGGGATGCTTGAAAATCCGCCACTAAGCAATTCGAACCTATACTGGAGAGGCGATGAAGTGTCCTCATTTGTCGTTCAAAAAAAAATATGTTAAATAATATAAAAGAACATTAAAATGAAATTTAATATAAAAAAACAAAATTAATTGAAAGGTATTTATGTAATTTGGTTTACCAAAATCTCTTTCATGGAGTAACTTTTCGTTTAACACTTAGCAATGTATTATGTGAAATAGATATTAGAGTATTGCACTAATTCACAGAATTGGTAATTAAAGTTCGCGCGATTTGAAAATCAAACGTAGCAGATACGACCCTTAAAAGTAAATATATATTTGTTTAAAGTTTTAACTAATTTAAAAGAAGTACGACTTAAATAGCAACTTTATAATTTTTAAATAAACCATACACACAAAAATGTAATAAACTTATTTCTAGATAAATATTTGCTTTGTTCATTCGAGTTTAAGTTACTTCACTAATATCATAAAATAGATATCTTGGTATTACTTATTATGATATAATAGTTTAACGTCTTGTGTATAAATACGGAGATGATTAAAGTTACTTTTAAACTTATTTAAAGTACTAATATGTATAGAAAATAAAACTGTCAAACATACATAGAATATAAATGTATTTAACCGACAAAAATGAATCATTATCGATCAGGACTTAGAAAATTATTTGTGGCTTCAACAATGATGTTTTGGAAAAAGTTCATTTTCGCCACGTGATCAACCAATTTAGGTTTAGAAGAGTATGATGCAACCTTGAAATTTGAAATTATATAAGAAGCATCTTCTTCTAATTGACTCTCGAACGTTATTAGTAACGTTTTTCTAATGATGTCGGTTATCTTGTAAACCCTATCGAGAATAAATATTTAAATAAAAAATACCAATAAAAATTATGAAATATGAGAAAATAATATATATATATATGATTTATATCGAATATTAGATGAATTTATTTGATTTTCATTAAAGAAAAAATTTTACATGAGAATTACTTTACTTTGATGATATAATGATCGAATTCACCTTTTTTTTTTTTTTTTGAAACGTGAATTATCTCGTTTTTCACTATAAAATTGTCAGCTTAAAAAATAAAAATCATCATTGAAAGCAACAGAAAATAATTGTAAAAGTTTTTGAACTTAGATATATATTGTAGGATACTAAACATATAATATTTTTATTTTTAGATATTTACCAATACTAATCACCTAGAAATATAGAAAGTTTGAAAATCTAAAAAACTTCATTATCTAAATATAATTTTAATTTTAAATAATCACGGTTATATGTGAAAAGTAGATAACTAGATATATTGAAAGTTGAAGGTTGTTATCATCCAGGTTTTTTTTAACAATTTGTAAAATAGAAGGTTATGATTTGTACAATAATTTCTACAAATAAGAATATAATTAAGGACATGGTTGTCACCATCACTATATATACACACGTACACATACCATAAAAGTTGGTACAAAAAGATCATGTATATGGACTATGCATTAATTTAGTAAATACAGACTTGGTGTTTAAAACTAATGGAATACGTTTCAGTATGTATGTTTTACTTGTAGTATCACAACATATATGTTAATGTTTCATATAATATAACCAACTAACTGTTTGAATTAAGTATGTGTTTGAATAATTCACTAGTAAGGAGCTTCGCCGACGTAGTTTCCAGGAGGATGGTAGTTGCAAATGACGAATGATGAACCATAATCAGCACACCGAACCCTAGCACACCCAAGCTGAACGGATTTACGCCACACAACTTGAGTATAGTGCTTGCAGGTATGTCCATTGATGCAAGTATTGGTAGCATAATCATAATAAGTTTTCTCTGCTACCCATAAATTCACTGCTCCGGTCCCTGTAAAGCTTCCACTGCCCTTAGCGAGATTCTCGCCATAAGGTCCACCCGAGTGGATGAGATTGCAGTCCCCTATGCGCTGGTTAGCGTAGTTCTGAGCATACGCAGCCACAGAAGTGTTCCATACCAAGTTTCCAATGCCCACTTGAACACGCGCCGCATCATGGGCGTCTAAGTAATCTTGTGGTGAGTTCTGGGCATCAACGGTCAAGAGAATGGCAAATTCTGAGAAATAAACAAACGTAAATAGGACTTTGGACCCCCTCATGTATAACTAACTACAACTTGCGTTAGTTTTGGGTAGATTATTGTTTACTATAATGAATGAAAGACATTAGGAATTACAAGAGGGATCGAGGAGGGTACTTATATATATAAACTATTTGGTGTCTGCCAATGTCATTCAATTAAGCATGCCAAATTGCGCAATTAATAAAGTCATTAAAACAACCGCTTTGCCCTTTGGTAATAAATTCCTTTTGGAACAAACAAGTTGGATTTCAATTGCAAGTTCTTTACCATTTGGGCTCGCATCAGTACCACTAATTAATGGCCAATTTACCAAAAAAATTAAGATAAACTATATATGTCTAAAGTATAAAATAATACTATATATTAGAGGGGCATCTCAATCTATATATATGCCCAAGTAGTCTCACTGCCGATCTGTAATCATACTATTACAAATCAATGATTTATATGTTACAGTACGAATTGAAAGAGTATATATTCAAGAAAGATATTGAGGATATACTTACAGTTGATTGTAAGTACGTAACAACCTATATATATATATATATATATATATATATATATATATATATATATATATATATATATATATATGGGAGGGTTCAAACGAGAACTGTTTTTCGTATGAGAACTGTGAGAACCAATCTCAGCCGTTCCTTGGATGTGGGAAGTTCATAGATGGAGAGCGTGGAGGGGATCAAGTGTGGCAGGATGCATGTGAGGAATTCATGGGTGGACAATGACATTAAAAGAGGGAGAATTGGACGGCTGAAATTGGTTCTCGCAGTTCTCGTACGAAAAACATTTCTCGTTTGAATTTTTGCCAATATATATATTGGCTATATATATAACAAAATCAACTAACTTCTCAATAATAAAGTCTTATCACAATAAGTTAATTAAGTTCCTTTCATACATGTACGGATGATAGGAGGATTATGTGTATACATTGTTATTTTATGTGTACGTAGTGTCCTTAATTGTCTTTATTATTTAAATGTATGTATGTCATCAATAATTACCTCGATCCATTAGGGGTGAGCATGGTTCGATTTGGTTCGGTTTTGGCATAAAACCAAAACCAAACCAAAAACTTCGGTTTTTGGAAAACCAAAACCGTTCGGTTTTTTAGTGTTTCGGTTTTCGGTTTGGTTTTCGGTTTTTGGTTCGGTTTTACAGCTTTTCTGTATTAACTATCAAGATTTAAAGACATGCAACTATCATTGTACAGTTACGGAATTAAATAGGATTGAAGTTATATTAAAAACATCAAGATGCGTGTCACCTAATTCAAGCTATACACATTGCAATTAATACAAGAAAAATGTTTGTCAAATGTTTAAACATTAAAGCTAAAGTTGAAACAAATCAAAACTCAAAGCAAAAACATAATAGCAAAACTGAAAATCAAGATGAACAACCAACTTCAGATAAACTACATGCAACTTATAAAACTAGAACCTAAAAATCGAGATAAACAACTATGAATGGATTTTTATGTTAAGCTGTAAATGGATAAAATCGAGATAAAATGAACTTGTAGACTCGAAACGAAGTAATATTTGCAACATTGCTCCTTAGAATATTTCGGTTCGGTTTTTTCGGTTTTTGAAATTTCAAAAACCAAAACCAAACCGAAAAAGTCGGTTTTTGAATTTTAAAAACCAAAACCGTCGGTTGCTATATTGGTTTGGTTTTTTCGGTTTTTGGTTCGGTTTCGGTTTTTTCTGCTCACCCCTAGTGTCCATCTCTAATATCCAGTTTTTATAATTAAAGAATTTGGTATTATATATTATTGTTAGTGTAAAATTAAAACTTTTGAAACCCATTGATCGAATTCAACGTTTGGGGAAGACAGAATGAAGATGTTTTTAGGAACCGATGGATGTTTAATTTGTAAATATTTTGACTTTGCTTTTTTTGTTTTTGTTTTTGTTTAGGTGGTCTCATTACATTGACAGGCATTGAAGTAAAGATGGTCGGCCGGGGGGAGAAATAGGTATTATATATACGCGACTGCCTCATTGTTTGGCTCTAGACAACACATTTGACTTCCTTCATTAATTAACTAGCTTCTTAATTAATTTATACTAGTATTGTACCCACGTAATGCTGCAGAGACGAATAGTTTGTAACCGATAACATACAATTTTTTATATAATATAGGAGTATGATAAAATAATTTTTACCCAGTAATATGTCATTTTTTTTTTCTTTTTTTTTTCATAAACTACTTTCTTTTTTATTTCATTTTTTTCTTTTTTTTTCATAAACTATTTTCTTTTTTTTAAAATATTACTAAAATAACAATCCAGCAACACTTTTTTTAATTTAAAAAGTGTGTAATTATATAATAATATTTATTGGTGAGTGTGTAAAGTAGGAGAGAGATAGAGGTTATTTAAGGGGTATAGTAGTAATCTTCTTTTACTTAATTTTAAGGAGGAGAGAGTGTGTTAAATGTTTTATATAGGAGTAAGATATGCATCGACTAAATTACACTATTAATTCATTCTCTACGTACGTATATCTAATATATGACACTTTGCGAAACGACAAATTAAGACTCAACTTTGTCCACGAACTTTGTGATTTCGGCCGGGGTGACATCGTTTGTGGATTATGGATCACAAGTAGGGATGGCAACTATCATCCGACCCGATGATCATCCACCCGATCCGATCCATCAGTGATGGACATGGACGAAGTTAAATGGATGAATATTGGATATGGAGCGGATTTGGATGTTTAATGGAGCGGATATGGATGACGATTTTCAATCCATGGATGAATCCATTTACCCGAAATTAAATTTTCTACATTATAATATTATTTAATTGTTAAGAATATATGTCTCAGTATTATTTGAATTTTATAAAAATCTTATCTTACTCCTTTAATTAATTATTAATAAAGAATATTAATTACTTTTATTTAAGAATATACGTCTCACACTCTCAGCATTATTTATAAACGTGACAACATTTGAGAATACCAGCCTTTTATTTTCCCGCCCACAGCTCTCAACAGCCTTTTGTGTGATCATAATGCAACAACCATTAAATCACTACCATGCAAGTATCGAATTAAGGAAGGAGTAAGCTGGAAGATCAATGTTTTGGGAATAGCTATAAATCATGCTCTATGTTTTGAATGTAGATTTGTAAATATATTAAGTAATGTTTTGGTTTGTACCTATTTTGGATCAATATTTTGAGATAGCTATAAACTATGCTCTATGCATTGAATGCAGCTATGTAGTTACGTTTTCGTTTATATCTGTTTTTTAAGAAACTATGTACATATGCAACAAAAATCATATATTATACATAAAACTATATTACTTTCGATATCCAACGGACGTCCATTTACCCGCTTTAATCCGATGGACATGGATATGGATGGATGAAATGATTTTTAATGGATATGGATATGGATATGGAGGATGAAAATTTAAATGGATATGGATGTGGATACGGCATCATCCGATCCATATCCGATCCATTGCCATCCCTAATCACAAGGTTCGCAAATAACCGCGCGACTTATAATAAACTCTCTTTTATTCGGTTTATATATAGGTTCATGAAAAATTGTAAACTAGTTAATATATCTTGACGAACCGTCCGTACAAGGTATAATCCCTAGCTTGCATGTTATCCAAATATTTATATATATATCAAATATTATGATAGCAAAAGGAATTAATTTACGTACATTCCATATATATATATATATATATATATATATATATATATATATATATATATATATATATATATATATATATATATATATATATATATTTATGTGGTGTATTGAATAAGTCATGAAAGTATAAGGGGGTAAAGTGCAAACATGTGGAGACTTGAAGGTGTATTCTTACTTAGTTGTAAGGTGTATAAATACATGTACCATCTGATGTAATACGTATCATTCACATTCATCATTCATTTCATTTGTAAATGTGAGTTCTAAGAGGATTTTGCATTTTCATATCTGTTTTTGCATTTTCGTCTGAAGCTTGTAATTCAGTGTTCATAATCAAGATTTCGTTGATTGGTTTGTTCTTGTATCATATTATGATCCTAATTTCGTGTATGTTGCTATAATATTCAACAAGTGGTATCAGAGCCTCGTTAGGGCTCGAATTCAAGTCAAGATCAAGAAAAGGGAACCAATAAACATCAAATGAAGATGGGAACTACCAAGTTTGATCTGGAGAAATTTGATGGGAGAAATGATTTCGGATTATGGCGTGTCAAGATGAGAGCAATTTTGATACAACATGGATTGGTTGCTGCTCTGGAAGGTGAAGAACATCTTCCAGATGACTTATTTGAGAAGGAGAAAACAGAAATGTTGGAGAAGGCTCACAGTGCAATCATCTTGTGTTTGGGTGATCGTGTATTACGAGAAGTGATGAAAGAAACCTCTGCTGCCGGTGTATGGTCAAGGTTAGAGAACTTATACATGACAAGATCACTTGCTAATAGATTGTATTTGAAGAAAAGATTGTATACCTTTCAAATGTCTAATGGCAAGAAATTGGAAGATCATGTTGATGAATTTAATAAGTTGGTTCTTGATCTGGAAAACATTGAAGTTGAAATTGATGAAGAAGATCAGGCAATTATTTTCTTGTCCTCTTTGCCACAATCTTATGAACACTTTGTAGACACTCTGATGTATGGAAGGGAGAGTTTAACCATGGAAGAAGTCATGGCAGCCCTGAACTCGAGAGAGTTGAAACGTAGGAGTGATCAGAAGGAAGAGTTTGGAGAAGGTTTGATGGCCAGAGGTAGACAAGAAAATAGGGACAGAAGTCACAGGGGTTTATCAAGATCGAAATCAAGATATAGATGAAAATGCTATATATGTCACTCGGAAGATCACTTGAAGAAGGATTGTCCTCAAAGAAGCAAGAAGAAAAGGGAATTCTCAAGTAAAGTGAAAGAGTCTGGGAATTCAGATGAGTTTTCTGAAGGTTATGATAGTGCCGAAGTACTAGCGGTCACAGATATGCAATCAACTGATGAGTGGATAATGGACTCGGGAGGATCCTATCATATGACACCAAACAAGGCATTCTTGGAAGACTATCAAGAATGGGGTGGAGGATCGGTGTTGCTTGGTGATGATAGAGCATGTAGAGTACAAGGTATAGGCAATGTCAGACTTGTGTTGAATGATGGTTCTGAATTTGTGTTGAATGATGTAAGATACATACCGGAGTTGAGGAGAAATTTGATTTCCCTTGGAAAACTTGAAAAAGATGGATGTAAATGCAAATTACAGAATGGCAAGGCATATGTGATCAGAGGTTCTATGGTGGTACTTCATGGAACTTGGAGAAATTGTGTCTATGTTCTTGATGGTGGTGTTCATGGAAGGATGGCTTCGGTTTGTGAACATGACAAGAACAAGATGGCAAGTCTATGGCATAGTAGAATTGGGCACATCAGTGAAAAAGGGCTGATGGAATTGAATAAAAGGGACTGTTTTGGATCAAAAGAACTGGGTAAACTTGACTTCTGCGAAATTTGCATTTTGGGCAAGGCACATAGAGTTAAGTTCAGTAAGGGAACACACAAAACAGTTGGGTTGATTGATTACATACATGCAGATTTATGGGGTCCTGCAAGGGTTGAATCGTCGGGGGGTGCAAGGTATTTTCTGTCCATTATTGATGATTATTCGAGAAGGGTCTGGGTGTATATGATGATGCACAAGAATGAGGCATTTGGTAAGTTTAAAGAATGGAAAGTTCTTGTGGAGAATCAGACTGAAAGAAGAATAAAGAAGGTGAGAACGGATAAAGGGTTAGAATTTTGTGAACAACAATTCAAAGATTTTTGCAAGGTTCATGGTATTGCAAGGCACTATACGGTTGCAGGAACACCTCAGCAAAATGGGTTAGCAGAGAGGATGAATAGAACTTTGTTAAACAAGGTGAGATGCATGTTGAATCAATCAGGATTACCAAAGCAATTTTGGGCAGAAGCTACATCAACAGCTGCTTATTTGGTAAACAGATCACCTTCTTCAGCAATTGGTCTTAAAACACCAATGGATATGTGGTCTGGACATGAAACTGATTATAGTCAGTTGATAGTGTTCGGTTGTGTTGCTTACTCTCATGTTAATCAGGGGAAGTTGGAACCAAGGGGGCAGAAATGCATATTTCTTGGGTACCCGGAAGGTGTTAAGGGGTATAGGCTTTGGAGATGTGAAAATGTTCGTCCAAAGGTGATTATAAGCAGGGATGTAGTGTTTAATGAAGAGGTTTTTTGTAAAGATATTGGTGTTACTCGAGATGATGAAAAAGGGAAAGATCTGCATGTTCAGGATTTGCATGTTCAGGATCAGCATGTTCAGTTTGAGGTGGAGCTGAATGGAAATGCAAATAACGAAAATGCAAATTCTACGAGTGCAGGTGGTTGTGGTTCATCTGAGGTACAAGATCAGTCGGTAACTGATACTACAGTTAGTAGTGATTATCAGTAGCTCGAGATAGGGAAAGAAGGCAAGTTGTTGCTCATATCAGATTTAGACGAGGTGATTACATGGCATTTGCATTTTCGGTTGCTGAAGAGGAAAATGTGTCTGATCCATTGTCATTTGATGAGGCTGTAAATTCAAATGATAGGCTGAAGTGGATACATGCTATGGAGGAGGAATTGGGCTAGTTACATCAGAATAATACGTGGGTTCTGGTGGATAAACCACATGGTCAAAAGCTTGTTGGTTGCAAATGGTTATTCAAAATCAAGGAGGGTATTGCAGGAGTGCAAGAGCCAAGGTACAAAGCAAGGCAGGTAGCGAGGGAATTTACTCAGAGGCTTGGAGTTGACTACAATGAGGTATTTTCACCTGTAGTGAGGCATAGCTCGATTAGAGTGATCTTAGCTTTGACTGCACATTATGATTTTGAGCTGGAACAATTGGACGTGAAAACAACGTTTTTACATGGAGATTTGGATGAGAAAATCTACATGAAACAGCCACAAGGGTTTGAGGTTGATGGAGATAAAGTGTGTTTGTTGAAAAAATCACTTTATGGGCTGAAGCAATCACCACGTCAATGGTATAAAAAGTTTGATCAACATATGTTAAAGATTGGGTTCAACAGGAGTTGCTATGATAGTTGTGTTTACTATAAGCAATACAAGGCTGGTGAATTCATTTATCTTTTGTTATACGTGGATGATATGTTGATTGCTTGCAAAGATAAACATGAGATTGACTTGACCAAAGAGATGTTGAAGGCTGAGTTTGACATGAAAGAGTTGGGTGTTGCAAAGAAATTTTGGGTATGGAGATTTGTAGAAACCGGGTTGATAAGGTTTTGAAGTTGTCTCAACATGGGTATCTCAATAAGGTGTTCCAACGGTATCGAATGTCAAATGGGAAGGCGGTACAAACTCCTTTGGGTCAACAATTCAAACTTTCAGCAAAGGATTCTCCGGGTTGTGATGAATTAAAGGAGAAGATGGCTAATGTTCCTTACGGAAATTCAGTGGGGAGTTTGATGTATTTGATGGTTTGTACGAGACCTGATATATCATACGCTGTTAGTGTTGTTAGCCGATATCTTGCTAATCCGGGTCGTGCACATTGGGAAGGTGTGAAATGGATTTTGAGGTATCTAAAAGGAAGTGTTGAAGTTGGTTTAATCTTTGGTAAAGGTGTTGATGATGAGAAGCTGATTGGATATGTAGATGTAGATTATGCAAAGGACTTAGACAAAGGGAGGTCCATAACTGGTTATGTTTTTCAAGTGTTTGGATGTGTCGTAAGTTGGAAAGCATCGCTGCAGCATATTGTTGCGTTATCATCTACAGAGGCTGAATATGTGGCTCTTACTGAAGCAGTTAAAGAAGGCATGTGGCTGAAAGGTTTACTAACTGAGTTAGAGGTAAAGGATGTTCATACTGTTGTTAAGTGTGATAATCAAGGTGCAATTCAGTTGTCAAAGAATCATGTGTACCATGATCGAACGAAACATATAAATGTGAGATATCATTTCATCCGGGAGATCATTGAATCAAAGGAGGTTGAAGTGGAGAAGGTACATACTGATGAAAATGCAGCTGATGTATTAACTAAAGCAGTGGATGGAGTAAAGTTCAGAAAATGTTTGCATTTACTGAATGTTGGTGTTTGTTCATGACTAAATCAATAAGGTGGAGATTGTTATGTGGTGTATTGAATAAGTCATGAAAGTATAAGGGGGTAAAGTATAAACATGTGGAGACTTGAAGGTGTATTCTTACTTAGTTGTAAGGTGTATAAATACATGTAGCATCTGATGTAATACGTATCATTCACATTCATCATTCATTTCATTTGTAAATGTGAGTTCTGAGAGGATTTTGCATTTTCGTATCTGTTTTTGCATTTTCGTCTGAAGCTTGTAATTCAGTGTTCATAATCAAGATTTCGTTGATTGGTTTGTTCTTGTATCGTATTATGATCCTAGTTCCGTGTATGTTGCTGTAATATTCAACACACACACACACACACACACACACACACACACACACACACACACACATATATATATATATATATATATATATATATATATATATATATATATATAATCAGGATCAAATAAAAAGAAAATTAGGGTACAAATGGTAAGGAAAATTCTAAGAATGCCATATGTCCTTCTAATTAAAAGGGTAAAATAGAAACTTTTCAAAAATAAAAATAATTCTCTCTCTCCTGATTGCCCCCACTAACCCACGTTCCTCTCTTCTGTATCATTTCATCGATGCATCGCAGACCTAAACCCTAAAATCCCTCTCCCCCATCGAAGAAATCCACTGCCCCTGTCGAAGATTTTCGTCGTAAAACCCTAATCGACCATCGCGGGCGACTGGAACATCCTCTGATAGCACCGCCACTGCCGTAAATAGTTGTCATACAGTTGGTCGCCGTAAATCTGGAAGTCGCCGCCACTGCCCCCGTCGAAGATTTCCGTCGTGATACACTACAACCACGACATCTGCACCACGCCGCCGTGCTTCAATCATATGAAGAGCAAATTTGTGCTTCAATGCTTCAATCATATGAAGAGCAAATTTGTGATGGACATCTGCTTCAAGAATATCACAGGAGATGCACAATCGATGACTGGAGAAACATCAAAACCCTAATTCTTCTTCAGTGGAGATCTGTGAATCGATCGAACATCAGGGGTTCTCGAGATCTGTAAATCAATCGTTGATTGTTCCACAACCGGTCCACCGCCACCGATGCATAAGATATTATCGAAGCAGCCCTCTGTTAGTAGTTCTTCTTGTGGTGTCTGAAATGTATCTGTTTGGTGCATCAATTCTTTGATATAGTGTTTGGTGCATCTGTTTTGAAATTAGTGGTTCCTCAAGATTCTGTTGAAAGCAACCCTCATTTTTTTAAAATTAGTGTTCATCAATTGTTTGGTGCATTTGTTTTTGTGTATCAGTTGGTTAGATTTTTGTTGGATTTCTACAATTGTTCATAAGTTGTTGTTATGGCTGACTTAGATATAATACATCAGATTTGGGGTTGAAGTTATGAATCAATTTCAGTTACTTTTTTGAATTTTGACTTCTAATATGTAATGAAAATCGAGAACGTGAATGTAAGAGGTTTTTTAAATGACTATTATACCCTTGGGTTAATATTTTATATTAAAAAGAAAAAGAAAAAACTCCATGTTTTTAGGGACATGATCTGATAAATCTAATGGCTGAGAATCCTTCTTACTTTTTGTACCTTAAAACTCTTTTTACATTATCCCCTCCCTATATATATATATATATATATATATATATATATATATATATATATATATATATATATATATATATATATATATATATATAATCAGGTTTAAGTAAAAAAAAATTTTATGGTACAAAGAGTAAGAAGAAACCTGATGGCGACACGTGTCTTTTTAATTTAAAAAATACAAAAGGGTAAAATAGGTACATCAAAATAAATATATTCTCTTTCCTACCCCCACTAAACCCACGTCCCACTCCCCTGATCCCTGCGTATTCTTTTAATTGACCCATTCCCCCTCATGAAACCCTAATCTCCTCCATTGCAGCCGTCATCCTCCCTCCACCGACGATGTGAAGCCGCCACCGTAAATTCACGAACACAGCGTCACCATCACCACCGCCTCTCCACGACAGAACAACTACCGTCGTTCCGTCTCCCTCCCCAGTAAGTCTCCCCAAATCGAGAACCCTAAATCGGAAGCCTCACCAAATCGATTCCTCCTCTTCACTGCTGTTGCATTCGATTCCTCATCCTCACTGCCGTATGCCATTTTTCCCGTGCATCTGAACCTTGTTGAAGGTATTGTTCGGAATTGTTCGAAATTAAGGCAGCCGTCGACTCCATTTGAACCTGGTTGATTGAAGGTATTGTCAAGGTGAATGTTCTCGATGATGTCTTGATGAACGTCGAAACCACCGCTGCTACACCGCCGTCGCCGCCTGATACACCGCCGTCGCCGCCTAATACACCGCCATCGCTACCTGCTACACCGCCGTCGCCACCGTGTATCAGAGATATACTTACTGTGATGTATTCATATTTCTGAAATCAGTTTATTCATCTTTTTTCATTTTTTTCTCATTCATTGGGGTTTGATTATTTGTGCATCTTACGTGCAATTATTCATCAATTGAGTATTCATCAATTTTGGATGTAGAACTCTTAAATTTCTTCATCAATTGATTTTGTTGGATTTGTGTTATTTATGGCTTATTTGTGCACTCTGAATTAATGTTTATTTGATTTTGTTGGATTTGTGTATTTTATGGCTTATTTGTGCACTGTGAATCAATGTTTATTTGTGCATCTGAAATTGGTTTGAAACAGATGAATGTACGACAATGTGAATGCAGGATGTGTAGTTGTGAGTCTGTATGAATTCGTGTGAATCTGTAGTTGTGTTTCTGGAGAACGAATTTTAAAAAACATGATGTTTTTTTAAGTTGAATTTTTGCATCTGGTGAAAAACATTGTGCATTAATCTAATTCTGGAAAATACTGAAAACAACATGTAAATATATTAGAAATAATGATAAGATTTTAATACTTTAATGGAAATTATACCCCTAACTGTTTTTTTTATATTTAAAAGAAAAAGACAAAAAAGCCTATTTTTTAGGATCAGATTTAAAATTTTGATGGCTGAGATTTCACTTTACATTTAGTACCATAACTTATTTTAATACCATAACTTATTTTTCACTTTACATTTCTCAGCTGATCTTCCTGAAGCTGGTCATTTGGCTGATACTCAGTGTTCAGCTGACACTATGATTCGTCAACTGACATTTCTTACTTAGAAATTCTTTAAGTCTAAGATGAAAAACAACACATGTTTTTCATCAATCTAAGTCCAAAACTGAATATATGGTTTTGTTAACATCAAATCCTATTTTACTTAATAGATAGGTTTGATTTAGGTTTGATATTGCTATCTCCCCAACAAAATAAGATAACGGTAACTTAAATATGTAGGCGCATGTGTCTATTATATATTATATATTATTATTATTATTATTATTATTATTATTATTATTATTATGTGTGTAAGGATGAGATGCAGTGTTTTTATATAAGATGCAGTGATTGTATATTAGATGCAGTGATTTTTAGACAAGATGTATTGGTTCATAAATAAGAATCCATCAATTAGTTCACGCATGATGGATTAGTTTAAAGAGAACTCCATGTTTTTTTAGATATGATGTAATGGTTTAAGGTTAGATGCAGTGTTCCTATACCAGATGCAGTGTTTTTACCATTACGCACTGTTTATATTGGATCCATACCCTAATATTTTTCTTATATAAAACCTATGGATTTAAATAAAAATGACATATTTCAAGGCAAATCATATTTTACTATTGTCAAATGGCGGTCCTTTAAGTGTTTTGCACTAACTTGTACTAGATGCAATGTTTTCAACTGGTTGCGCATTTTAACACTGTTTTTATTGGATCCTCGCCATAGAAACCGTTTTAAGAAGAGCTTAAAAAAAATTAGGAAATTTTCTTAATGAGAAGTTACTATTTCAATTATTAATAAGATCTAAATTATTTCACCGTCTAACTTTGCAAATTTAATCGAAGCCACCGCCATTAAAATGTAATATTTAAATCCTTGCAAAATTTGCAATTAAAATTATGTAAATCATCCAATTGAATTCCTCCACCATTGTTACTTCATATTCATATTAATTGTTTTCCTCCACCATCGCATGCTATGATGCATGATGAGATCACAGGTGAAATTAAAAACCAAAGTCAGCCTACAATTGTTGACTAGAATTCAACGCGTCCAAGAAGTTAAGGGGAGGTGTTCGCAGCGTTCACAATGTTATATTGAGAGGTCACCACCAACTAACATGCAAGAAGCTTTCATCTCTATGAAGTTATATTGAGAGGTCATTTGGAATGTTAAAGATACGATGGAGAATACTTGACAAAAGGCCCCAATATGATGTTGAAACTAAGATTGATATTATTATAGATGTGTTTGTCTTGCATAACTACATTCATAGGAATTCTAATGAAGATTTTATGTTCACTACCACTGAGAAAAATCAAAATTACATACCACATGATGAATCCTCCGATGTTCGTGGTAGTCACAAACAATGAAGATATTTTTAGAGGGTCTTCCCTAAAAGTACTAGCTATCCATTTTTTATTATATGAATGAATGTATAGTTTTTGACAAATACATGTAGGGGTAATAGGAATGGCAACAGGGTGGGAATTGGTCCCCCTGTACCCGTCAACGTTTGAGAAAACCATCCATCTTCATCTCTGTTTGAAAAATCATGGGGATTTAAATGGAGATCCTCATCGGTTAATCAGGGAAACGAGTTCCCCGTTTAATATAGACATGTGATTAAAGTTTTCACAACGGAGATACCCGGTAAAGTAAAACTGTGATTTTCACCATCGGGATTCTCATCGTTAAGATTTTGTCACGAGTTTTTAAAAACTCATTATACTAAATTATACAACATTATTGAATACAAACATATCTGAACGAAATTAAAGCCTTAAAGAGTCTAAATGTATCCAAAATATCAAAACCAATCAATCCAAATGAAGACAACGATTAACATCAGGTTATGTGAAAATGTATAAAGATTTGTATATTTTCTATTTAAATGTAATTTTATATATATTAATATATATATATATATATATATATATATATATAATTATATATTAAATAGAGTTAATTACAAAGATGGTCCCTGTGGTTTGCGCTAAATTTCACATTTAGTCCTTTAAAATCGGAAACTACACTAGTAATCCTTATGGTTAACGTTTTGTTTCGCTTTTAGTCCTTTAGACTAACTGGTGCTAAAGTTGACCGTTAGTCAAATGGTAGACTAAGGGTATTTTCGTCTTTTTCCATCTTATCCTTGTTACCAAACACCTATTTTCATTATTTGATTTTTATTTATTTAAATATAATTAAATAATATTAAAATAATATAACAAATGTTAATAACAAGTAAATATTACCCGCGCTTCGTGACGGGTAAAAATAATATCTCGTTTACTGTAAAGTTATATTGTTACTTTAATTTTTTTTTAAATACGTTTAAACAACTTTATAAAAAATAATTTAAAAAACTTCCAATTTATATCCCTGACTTTGCTCACTATTATTAATATAAACAACTATTATATTAAAGTAAATTATTTTTAATATAAATAATCTACTACTACTACAACTAATAATTATAATAATATTAATAATAATAATAATAATAATATATTATTATTATTATTATTATTATTATTATTATTATTATTATTATTATTATTATAATATAATATAATAATATAGTAATATAATAATATTATTATTATAATAATAGTATAATAAAAATATAATAATATAATATTATTGTTCTGGTAATAATATAATATTATTATAGTAATAATGTAATAATAATATAATAATAATAATAATAATATTATAATAATAATAATAATAATAATATAATAATAATAATAAATATATAATATATAATATAATAATAATAATAATAATAATAATAATAATATAATACAATAATAATATTACTAATAATAATAATAATAATAACAATAATAATAATAATAATAAATTCTTACACAAAAGATAAAAAACACTAAAAACAAAAAATTTTCCCCCATTTTGTATGTATTTATAATTTATAATAAGAGTTAATTACATATTTGGTTCATCACCACCACCATTCTACCACCAGTTTGTTCATCGCCACCACCACCAACTATTCTTCCTCTGGTTTGTTCATTACCACCACCACTTGGTTCATCACCACCACCGACCACCTAAAACCACCACCACACAACCGTCTGCCACCACCCACACCACAGTCTAAAACCACCATTAAAAACAAACCACGAATCTGAAAAAAATCCAAACCAAGAATCTAAACAAGATTTGAACATCTCCACATCTATACTAATCACAAATCAAAACCTGGTGAGGAATCAAAATACTAGATCTGTTCTATCACGAATCTGAACAAGAAGATGGTGAAAAAGAAAGCCCTAATCTTAAAAAGAAAACTCTAATCTGAAAAAGAAAAAAAAGAGTAGAAGAGATGAAAACCCTAATCTGAACATGCGAAAACGGCGGCGATTTAGATCTGTGGTGGTGGTTGCACAGTGGTTGTTGGAGATGGTGATGACGACGGCGACTCGTGGTTCAGATATGGATAACGGCGGCGGTTCAGATCTGTGGTGGTGGTGGTTGCACGGTGGTTGTTGGAGATGGTGATGACGACGGCGTCTCGTGGTTCAGATATGGAGAACGGCGGCGGTTCAGATCTGTGGTGGTGGTTGTTGGAGATGGTGGTGACGACGGCGTGTGTGGCGGTGGTGGTGGCCGGCAGATCGAAGTGAGAGAGAGCGCGCGGCGAAGGTGGACGGCGGCCCTAGGGTGGCGGTGGCCGGTAGTCTAAGTTGGGTTTTGGTGGCTGTTCTTGTTTGGAGAGAAGATAGAAGAAAGTAGATAGATGAGAGAGAGAGAGGGGGGAGGATGATATACGGAGGTGAAATTAGGTGTTTGGTAACAAGATTAAGGAAAAAGGTTGTTTGGAAATTAGTTTAATAGGTAAATGATGTTTGGTAACAAGCACAATATGATAAATGATTAAATTACCCTTTGACTAACGGTCAACTTTAACACCAGTTAGTCTTAAGAACTAAAAGTGAAACAAAACGTTAACCATAAAGACTACCAGTGTAATTTTTCATTTTAAAGGACTAAATGTGAAATTCAGCGCAAACCACATGGACCATCTTTGTATTAACTCTATTAAATAATAATCGGGTAGCGGGTAATCGAGACATGGATTATCATACCCGCCCCCGTCTAAAATAATTAGGGTTTTCCCGTTCCCGTTTCCCGTTTATCGTTGCCGAACCCACCCCATTTATGTTGGTTTTCAATTTTTCTCATGAGTTTTAGTTTTTTCTGCCATCCCCAATCCCTAAGGGTATGTCTACCTAAGAGGCAAGTGTAGCCTATGATGTGAGTCAACTTTTGTTTTTTTTTTTGTTTTTTGTTTTTTTGTTGAGGGATATAGAATAACACAATTATTTGTCAAGATCCTTTTCTTTGTTCCAAGTAATGAGGACAAGTGCGTATTCTTTGGTCTTGTCAATAACATTTTGTTTTTGGAGTTTGTAGAAAACTGTGGGCAAAGTAATTGAAAAAGAGAATAACTACCCAATTCAATTCTCTTAGGTTGAACACTAATTCAATTAATCTCTTTTTTATTTTTGTGTGTGCGTATATATATACACATACCCACAATATATATACTCATATTGAAAATGGAGTTAAAGATATTACAACACTACATATTGGGAGGTATTATTGCTACTTGGTTAGGTTTTGCTGTTATATATTTCTTAGGTGTGAAGAAGAACAACATACCGCAATCACAACCAAAACCAAAACCAAAATCAGACGATGCTTTTGATCTTCACGAACCAACCGACAAAAACGACGTGCAGAACGATGTGATCATTGTTGGTGCTGGTGTTGCTGGTGCAGCCCTTGCCTATAGTCTTGGCAAGGCATGCTTCCTTTCTCTTACCACAACTAATTTATTGTTTTTCAACTAATTATTACAAACTTATTTCACACCTTCATACTACAGTTTAGTCTTGTATATATCAACACACCATAAAAAACACTTTTAATAAGCAATCTTAAACAACAAGAAAGGGAAATATATATGACTAGCTACACGTTTGGTTATTATAGGATGGGCGTCGAGTTCTTGTCATAGAAAGAGACCTGAGATTGCAAGATAGAATTGTTGGTGAACTGCTCCAACCTGGTGGCTACCTGAAACTGATCGACTTGGAGTTAGAAGGTATGCCCGTACATAGTTAAAGTTATAAGCTACAAGTTATAACTAACAATACTTGAAAAATATTCCTTCTGTTTCAGATTGTGTAGAAAACATTGATGCTCAAAAGGTGTTTGGCTATGCTTTGTTTAAAGATGGTAAAAGCACAAGACTTGCTTACCCGTTACACAAGTTCACAAGAGACGTTTCAGGTAGGAGTTTCCACAACGGGCGATTTGTCCAACGAATGCGTGAGAAGGCTGCAACTGTCCCAAAGTAATCACCAGCTTCAACTTCCATCCAAAATCCGAGTTGACTCAAATTATTAATCGATTTTACTTGTCAAAATTACCTACAACTTCATATAAACTTGAAAATTTTCACTAAAAAGGTTTCATAACAGTTCCATTAATTAAGCCAATGACTCAATCTGAACCTGTAATGTAGATTTTCACAAATAATAAATTAATAATGAAACTTGACTGCAGTTGCAAGAAAGTTTTGAGCAACTTAATTAATTTAGTGGAACATTCCCGTTGATATTCAAATGTCTTAAATCATTAATTGTATACTTAATTACAGTGTAAGGCTTGAGGAAGGAACAGTGACATCTCTTATAGAAGAAAAAGGGGCGGTCAAAGGCGTGCGATACAAGACCAACTCGGGTCAAGGTATCACAACGGCTAATGCACCACTTACCATCGTCTGTGATGGTTGTTTTTCCAATCTAAGACGCGGTTTATGCAAACCAGAGGTGAGCCTAACCATAATCCAAGATTTCTGCATATAAATACATCTTTTTAAAAACAAAGTCTCATATATATATATACCTCTGCAGGTAGACATCCCATCTTCTTTTGCTGCATTGCTTTTGAAGAACTGTGAGGCTCCATACCCGAATCACGGGCATGTTATCTTAGCAGACCCTTCGCCAATACTATGCTATCGTATCAGCAGTACAGAGATTCGGTGTCTAGTTGACATTCCGGGGAAGAAAATCCCTTCTGTTGGCAATGGAGAAATGGCCCTTCATTTAAAGACAAAAGTTGCTCCTCAGGTACGTACACAAAATATATATATATTCTTCAAAACAACTCTCTCTGAATACGTACGTACATACCTTTTAATTAATCGGTGTTGAGTAATTTTTTAGATTCCGGCTGAGCTGCGATGTAGCTTCATAGCTGCAGTGGATGAAGGAAGCATAAAAACAATGGCAAACAGAAGCATGGCAGCTGCACCACAACCCACCCCAGGTGCAATCTTACTCGGGGATTCGTTCAATATGAGACACCCTTTGACAGGAGGAGGAATGACTGTTGCTTTATCTGATGTTGTTATTGTTCGTGATCTTCTTAGACCTCTTGAGACTATGAATGACTCATTCGCCCTCTGCAACTATCTCGACTCTTTTTACACCTTACGCAAGGTCAGTCATCATCTATTTATCTTTGATTACGGTTAGGATTTCAAGGAACGTACGTAATCTGCATATATGGGCAGCCGGTGGCATCTACAATCAACACATTGGCTGGAGCCTTATACAAGGTGTTTTCGGCATCACCTGATGAAGCAAGAACAGAGCTACGCCAAGCATGCTTTGACTACTTGAGCCTTGGTGGCATGTTCTCAAACGGCCCGATCGGCCTCTTATCGGGTCTGAAACCCAAGCCATCAAGCTTAGTGCTTCATTTCTTTTCGGTTGCGATCTTTGGAGTGGGTCGCTTGCTACTCCCATATCCTTCACCAAAACGTATTTGGCTAGGTGCTCGATTAATCTTGGTGTGTATCCATCATATCTAGACTTGCAATTAACACGTACATTTTAATTTGCATCGACCACAAAAGATGATGTTATGAATTTTTTTTGAATGGGTGCAGGATGCATCAAGTATCATTTTCCCCATCCTGAAAGCTGAAGGAGGTGCTGCACAAATGGTATTATCATCAGCAAATCCAGCATATTACAAATCGCCATTTCTACATTGACTGGAATGAATCCAGATATGTAAAATTGTAGGTGTTTTAATCTTTTAGTTTATTCATTTCATGATGATAATATATCCGTTAGCTATCTATATCTGGCTCGGACGAAAGAAGTTAGAAAATGTTGTAATTTTATGAAATCAAACATTAATTAATACGATAAACAGAGGAATAACAATATCATTTTTTCCCTTCACATTAGAAAATTAAAACAGGTTCCAATCCCCCCTCCCAAACACCACAACTCTACCACTCCGTTGTTGTTCTTGACGTTAATTCCGGCTACCCTACCGTCAACGAGGCTATTACCTCTGCTCTGCCTTTGAGGTAATCAATGATTAATACGATTTCTCAGTTATATCCTTAAACTTACTAATTAGGGTTTACAAAACTGTTGTTCATTTTTCTTTGTTTGTTGATAAAAACAAGTAATATCATACCCGCGCGCTGCGCCGGGTTCATATTTAAATGATCACATTTTTATTAATTTAATTTATGTATAAATTAACGGATAAGATGTTTATTCGAAGCTAGAATGCATAAATAATATTTAGTTCATAAAAATATATTTGTTTTATACCAACTAATCTAACATTAGTTGATGGAACTTGTTGGATGTGCATCTGTTTTCATAACAAAAGATTACGGCATGTAGTCCTATATTTAAATAAACATATTTACATATGATTGTGTGTATCATAAAAAAAATCTTACGTTTTGTTGTACTAAACTTTTAGATGTTATTTAAGGTTGCTTACGCACAATAGAAAATTACGACAAATTTGGTACATAAATATCTTAATAAAAAGATGATGTTTAAGAGTTTATTACATACAAAATATATATTTTCAAGAAATATGCATAGAAAGTAAAACATGTATAGAAAAATGTTAGGTGATTCTAGCATCATGTAACGTCTTATCATAATATAAATTATAAATATGCATAGAAAGTAAAACATGTATAGAAAAATGTTAGGTGATTCTAGCATCATGTAACGTCTTATCATAATATAAATTATATATTATAAATGATATCTCATAAATCATAAACTGATAAGTAGCATGTAAAATTACATGGCTAATTTACCCTTCAATTAAGTTTGGTTCCATAACATTAGTTTATATTTCTCCAACATATGTAGTTGTATACTTGGATATTTTACGGTGTTATATGCAATATTCTTTTATTTATATATTGTATATAACTAAATGTATTATTTTAGTATCAATGCCGATTTATCAAATTACTCTAAACAATTTTCAATTGTTAATTTATCGTCTCGTTCCATATTGAGTTTCTCTCTAACATATCTTACGTGTTTAACATACTTACTTATAATTTTAAGTTTTGAGTTTTATGTGATTTAGTTCGGTCCAAAAACATATTTAATATTTGTAGTAACAACAAAAAAATGATAATGAAACTATAAGTTATGTTATGAGGTAAAATATAATTAAAAACATATGTAGTATTTGTAGTAATAACAAAAAATATGAAAATATAAATTATGTTATGAGGTAAAATGTAATCTTATATAAGTAGAAGGTGAAAAAAGAAAATATAATTATGGGAGAAAATTAAAACTTGAAGTTCAAATATAATTTATTAGATTATAAGGGGGGAAAATAAAATATTTGTTAGGGGGGTAAAATAGTAGAAGGTGAAAAAAGAAAATATAATTATGGGAGAAAATTAAAACTTGAAGTTCAAATATAATTTATATAGATTATAAGGGGGGGAAATAAAATATTTGTTAGGGGGGTAAAATAAAAATTGTAATGAATAGTGCAATTTTTTTGTAAATTGATATAAGGAGATAATGTTGGAGTTTAGATGATAAACAGATCTCGTTATTCAGTAGAGTAAAATACTACGCATGAATTGCGAATTTCACACCAGCTTAATACTATTAGTGGCCGGCGTTTAGTTGAAAATGTTATGATATCGAACAACTTCCACCGATCAGCTGATAATCAATCAATCAATCTGAGAGGTTAGGATCATTAACAGCTTCCGTAAAGGAACTTGTTATCTAATAAAACAAGAACATATATATAGCATTCAAGAGAAGGAGAGGTAATAGTATACATACTAAATTACGTATACTAGTACCACCTCAAATATTGGATCAGTGATTTTTTGAGGTAGATGCATGTATAAAAGTAGCTAAAATACGAGTATGTAATTATTAATAATATATGACTAGCTTATTAAATCATATATATGTAATAGATCTTCAGTTTGTTGCTTATATATATATATGGGTAGGGTTTTGATCTTTCCTATCTATATATGTTGGAATAATATTAGCAATGACAAGAAGATATATACGGAGTACATTTTATCAATTTATTAGGGACTCAAAAAAGTCATAATCAAGATCGACGCAAACCTTTTTCCTGCTACAGTTGCGTTTTTGCTGCAGCTTCAGCTTGGTAGAAATTATCGTGCAACATCGAACTTCTTCAGATTAATTGTTGCATTATGAATGATTATCTTCAAGTCAATGGCTCAAACTTTGCATGTAACTGTAACAAGGGAATTAAAGAAAGCTGATGGCTTGAAATTTGGTGAACCAAACTTAATATGACTAGAGAGATTCAGTGATTAACTATAAGCTGTTATGATGCATCAACATATATCTGATTGCCTCTGCCTGGATGGCATATTAAGTACATACATACACACCGAGTTGATATACATTAAGTAATATATATGTAATATTCAGGATATATAAAAGATGAATCTGGAGATAGAAAATAGAATTGCTGCAGTTTTGATGAAAGAGAGGTATCAGAATTACGTTGGCAAGCTGCAAGAGACGGGATCTTTGACCTCCTAATGTAAGGGGTAGGCCGAATTCATGCTTCCTCACTGCAACTGTTCTTGGTGTGCATCAGTGTAAGTTTAATTATATTGCTGCATGCTATATATGGACCACTAAGTACATGGATTTGGCTTTGCACTGCCGGATTGAAAATAATTGACACAAAACCAAAACCAGAACAGGGTTTTTACCTTCCTAATGTATTTACGACTGGGGAAATTCGTATAGAGAAGCACACACATTGACCATTTGGCTTTCTTGCTGTTGGGTTTTGAAACCTAGAAAAACACAACTCCTTGCTTTAGTTTCTTCTTGAAACCAAAAGAAACAATGCCGGCCCGCCAAACATCCTTGATTTTCTAGTGAAACAAAAACATCTCTTTATTTACCAACCTTGCAACAACTTTAGACATAAAACGGTAGTGTTTCTTAGGCTGTTAATTCAGGTCAGGTTCGTGTCGGCACAATTTTGACCCATTTATTTTCGAGTGCTATTTTCGAATCCGTTTTTTCTTTTCAACTATAACTAGTTTATTACCCCGTGTAAAAACACGGGGATGTTTAAAAAAAAGTATACAATTTGATGGTATTAAATTATAAAATGTATAGTAAAATAAGTGCAAAAGTGTTTCAGAAATGTTTTGAGATATTAAAATTTTCAAATAAAAATAATAAAATATCACCAAACATTTACATACGTCAGATTTTTAACAAAAAACAATAACTAATTTTTTTTGAAGTACTACTATTAATGGATAACAAAAAATTAAGAATATACTAATTTTTAAAAAGTGTAATATTACAATAAAATTTATACCAAAACGTAGATAAAAATGAGACGATCACAAATATATAATTATTTTTTCTCTAAACAAAATGTATCACAAGTTACTAAACATAATGTATAAACATCGTATAATTAATTATATTAATTTACAATTTTTATAAAACCCCCTCACATTTTCTTAAAAACCCCTCACATGTTTTATAAAAACCCTCATAATTTTCATTCAGGCCCCTCTCAATTGATTTAGATTTGGAATTCGATGGCCATTAATCTTTCTAAAATTGTTTTTGAAATTGAATAATTTTGAAATGGAAGGTTATGATTTATACTCAATTTATGATTATTTTTAGAAAATTTACATGCCTTATATATATATAGACAAAAGTTCATGCGAGAACCGTTGTTAGCGCGAAAACCGCGAGAACCAATCTAAGCCGTCCAATTCCCCCTTCTTCAATGTCATTGCCCACCCATGAATTCCTCACATGCACCCTGCCATACCCTATCCCTCCATGCTCTCCATCCATGATACTTCCCATATCCAAGGAACAGCTGAGATTGGTTCTCGCGGTTCTCGCACTAACAACGGTTCTCGCATGAACCCTCCCCTATATATATATATATATATATATATATATATATATATATATATATATCTTTCAAATTCAATGTTTGTTTTCCAGCTTTTGGTAAGAATTTCAAAAATGATTTTCGTTTATATTCTAACTTTAATATTCAATGTTCATTTCAAATGTATTCGAACTTTCAACAACAACAACAACAACAATACCCAATCCCGCTACAGCGGGGTATGGGGGAGGTAAAAAGTAGACAATCATACCTCCACTCGTAGGTAGAGAGATGTATTCGAACTTTAATTTCGGTATATGTTTCGGTTTGGTTCAAATTTTGATTTTACTTTTTTATTCAACTTATATAAATGAATATAATAAAAACTATGATGTACTATTATTTTATCAGGTACCAATCAATTATGTCATTGAACAACCGAATAATTTAAAATTATTCAGCATTTAAATAGAATTGTGAATCGATTTAAAATACTTAAGTACTACCTATCAAGTAATCAAATGAGAAAGTATCAAAATCATATAGTCAAAATAGCAAATACTAAAATGACTTACTATTGTTTTAACTGTAAATTTTTTATTGTTTATTTTAAGTTTTTAACTTTTAAGAATCCTGTACTTTTTTGGCATGCTTATTACCCAAAGATTTCATTACCTTATTTGAATTCGCAATCAACTTTTCAAACTTTAAATTTAAGTATTAATTAATGTTATAGTTTTACCCTTAAACATGTCGCTTTCAGTTGTCATGTTGACCCTAACCCGAAACTTTTATTTTCGTGTCAACCCGCTTTTGACCCGTTTCAGGTTCGTGTCACTTTTTTTGTATTGGGTTCAGGACATCCATCGTGTTGGATCAGAAATTGTCAGCCTTAAGTGTTTCCACTTACCATGGGAGTGTTATAATGTAGTAAAGTTGTTCTAAGATCAAATCCCTACTTATCTAAATCTATTTTTATCTCGAATAAATATTTAAGGTTCACATGATCTATCTTAGATGTTGCATGACTTTTTAATATCTTCCGGCTAATAGAGCTGTGGAAGTAAATGAGATGTGGTGAGCATGTTAAAGGAAAAAGAAATAGAAAATCTGCTCAAGAGAAATGAGAAACGAGTTACAAGTAATGGTGTTGGTGTTGGTGACTCCTAAAAGAACACTAGCACAAGATTTGAAGATTATGCAAGAAAGGATCGTTCTTTTGTACGCATCAGCAATACCGCAACTTAAAATGAGCCGATGGACAACGAGGTTGAGAATTGTTGCACTCAAGGTAATTTAATCTCAATATCCCTCTTTGTGTTGTTGTATGTGTGTGTTAGAGCAGTAATAATTTTCATCACTAGCGGTTATGTCACTATCACTAACTTATTATTAACACCCGTTAGAAGTAACTATGGACTCAAACAAAAATATTTATCTTCAATACTATTGGCTGGATAGGGCGAAACGGAGTAAGGGGTACCATTGGGAGTTTGGGACTAGTGTACATTTGTACTTTGTAGTGCTTAAACTTGTGCCATATATCATATATGGTGGGAAGCCTATCTATATCTGCAACTTTCAAGGTTCAAATGCTGCCTTTGTTGACACACTGGATTGCTATATTTACATTGGATGAATCTATTTTCAGGGTCTGCTTGATTCTCAATCATTCTCTCTCTCAACTTTGACTATATACGAAATTTAATAAAATATAATAAAAAATAGGTATTATATAAAAATAAAACAACTAATTAATTAAATTCAACCAACTTAATCAATCGTTATATCAAAAATAAATTTGAAAATAAAGGACAAATTTTTACTAAAGTGTATTTGTATATATTAAACTTGAAAAATTGCTACACAACACCAAAATCCTAATTCCAACAGCAGCATTTCCTACTCCTTTAAATGTTATTTGAAGATAAAATTCAAAATTATTTGAAGATAAATTTCAAAATTGAGATAGATATGTTTGAATTTAAATAAAAAAAAGTAATAAAATAAGACCTCGTCATGTTCATGCACCCTCAACTGAGTATCACGAAAAGCATGGTTGAAGGATCGGCATATTGCGTGTGGTGAACTTTTAACTCTTTCTATTGTATGTATCTGATTATCAATATAAACGGATTATCTTTGATTCTTACAGTAGACTAAATGTCTGTGTATATACACGAGTTGATTTAGAATATAATAAAAGTTATCATTAATTAAAAGATATTATAATTATAAATATGTGTATACACGGACTTTCTCTTTAGTCCCCTTTCTCTCTGTGCTATGCACCCCCGCTACCTATCACCTCACCATCACCACCTCCACCCATCACCACAACCACCACATCCGTTACCATCTCCGCAATCACAATCACCCATACCAACAACCACAACCACCATATCTCTCTAGAAAACATCTCTCATTCCATTTATCTTTTTCAGTCTCTCTTTTCGTACTAACGACTTAAACACCACCACCATCACCATCTCAACCTATGACCAACTACCTACACCACCGTCACCTGCATCTTCAACAACATGGGTCTTTCATCTTCAACCACAAGCCCTAATTTTTAAAGTCCACCACAACCGAAATGTATGGGCACCACCAACTACACTAATGTATCTAGAAATCGAGTTTAGGAGTTTTCAATTTAAGTCCTTTCAATATGTTATTGATTTGTTTAGGTTTTTATACGATAGGTTTCTCATAGGATTATATTTTGCAATTTATGAGATATGTGATTTGTGTGAAGTTTGGTCTCCGATGAGGTAGAGAAAGAAGAGGGTAGACAAAGAAGGGTCGCCGGTGAGTTGTTTCTCCGTCGATAGTGGGTTGTGTTAGTAGGTAGAGAAGTTGAGAGAGATGATAGATCTGGAGAGATTGAGACGAGGGAGGTGGTGGTGGTCTTCTAAAAGGGTGAAAGGGAAGAGCGAGATGTTAGAGAATAGAGCGATTTAAAGAGAAAGTTAATGATCTATTTTTAATTTTATTTATTTTTGTACTTATAAAATAACTTAGAAATTAATTAAACATTTAAAAAAATAAATAAAAAATGAGCATAGGGTGTTTGGTCTTTTTAGTTAGACCCGGACTAAATTCGTAAAAGGTATTCGGATTTAAGAACCAATCTACAAAATCAAAAGCTAGGGATCAAAACTGTAAAAACATTCAACGACATGGATAAAAAATGTAGTTAACTCATGGATCAAAAATGTAGTTAACTCTGTTATAAGGAAACAAACTTAACACCGCAAAAGAAACTTAATCAAAAGCTAGGTATTGTGGCTTATAACTTATAAGGAAACAAACTCAAGCCTTGATGTAACAAATTTGCAAGTAGTAAGCAGTGCATTATTTATTGCAAATTTAACAACACAAAAGAAACTAAATTCTATAAAAACATAAACCCGCATACATAAGGAAAAAAAAAATACTGTTTCTTAATATAAAAGGTTATCTACAGTTGGACACTACAACATTTTATAACATTCACATCGCTACTATTATTAAACACCACATTGGCTAGAGCTCATGCTAAGAAAAGGCCTCGCCATAACAATGTTAGGAGTCCCCGAAGTGGTGATCTGTTTCATCGAATATTTCCTCCTGCACGAAATAATTCTTTAATTCTTAAGGCACTAATGCCATTAGTAATTCCTACAACCACTTGGTTGTGAGTTCAAATCGTTGTATACCTATTCTATCATTTTACATGTTTCCAAAATCAGAAAAAAAAACTATTAAAGAATCACCATGTATAAGTTATGACTTAGAGACGGTTTTTACCTGAAGTAGCTCTTCAATCACATCTTCCATTGTAATTATGCCAACCGCTTCTTCTTCTTCGGGAACTTTTGGAAGAGGTTTTCCCTCTATCTCTAGAATGTCTGAGTACATATCTTTACTCCACTTCTTACTTCTAAAGCTACCTCTGTTGGATGAATGGTTTCCATTGTTGTTGGGGAAACTCTTCCATTTTTGAAATGACCTTTTCGACTTTAAGCTATTCTCTCTAGAAGATGTACCGTTAGCATCCCCATCAACATCAACTCGCACTTCTTTCGTCACATCTACGTTTTTCTTTATGATAAGATATCAATACAAGATTTCCATGACTTGAAGAGGTGTATGGGATTTCTTATTTAATATGTTTACTATGATTTTTAAAGAGAATTTAAACATTTTCTGAATGTTTGAATGAGTATATTGTTTTAGGTTATCTCCTTATTTTAGGTCGAAATAAATTGCTTCTTTTCTGAATGTTTATTTGAAACTGATTATGAAGTTAAAATTACAAGTTTACCCTTTTGAGTTTTGAGTGAAATAAACTGTTTTTACTAAGTTGATTATCTTATACTTGCACACTTTTCAAATAAGCAATCACAAACACCATTTATTATTTTTTATTTTGACCGGCACAAACACCCTTTAGTATTGTTTCATCATTTACCTTTTACATTTTATATGATATGATTTTAGATCAGATGTGATTGCAGTTACCCTTCTTTTTCCATTTTGTTTCTTATATAGTCCGACTCATTTGAAACCTAATAAATAGGACCCGCAATCACATCTACATCGATCCCGAAAATGTAAATTTGTTGAATCACCAAAAAGGTTTGAGCGGCACCAACGGATTACCTGAAGTCTTGATGGTACGCTGTTTCACAACAACTGCCATGTGGCTGTGACCTTTCTGAAACTCATTCAAGATGTCATATAATGGCAGAGTTTCTAGAACCCTAAAAGAAAACAACTTTAGTCGGTATATTAAGGAAAAGAAAATTTATCTTATGATTATATATATATGAAAAAGTTCATGCGAGAACCGCGAGAACCAATCTGAGCCGTCCAATTCCCCCTCTTTCAATGTCATTGCCCACCCATGAATTCCTCACATGCACCCTGCCACACTCTATCCCTCCACTCTCACCATCCATGAAACTTCCCATATCCAAGGAACGGCCGAGATTGGTTCTCGCGGTTCTCGCGGTTCTCGCACTAACAACGGTTCTCGCATGAACCCTCCCCTATATATATATATATATATATATATATATATATGATAGAGTGTGGCAGGGTACATGTGAGGAATTCATGGGTGGACAATGACATTGAAGAAGGGGGAATTGGACGACTTAGATTGGTTCTCGCGGTTCTCGCGCTAACAACGGTTCTCGCATGAACTTTTGTCTATATATATATATATATATATAGGGGATGGTTCATGCGAGAACCGTTGTTAGTGCGAGAACCGCGAGAACCAATCTCAGCCGTTCCTTGCATATGGGAAGTATCATGGATGGAGAGCGTGGAGGGATAGGGTGTGGCAGGGTGCATGTGAGGAATTCATGGGTGGGCAATGACATTGAAGGAGGGGGAATTGGACGGCTTAGATTGGTTCTCGCGGTTCTCGCGCTAACAACGGTTCTCGCATGAACTTTTGTCTATATATATATATATATACATAATCAGCCTTATATACACAACCTAAAGAATCAATGTGAGCCATTAAATTTAGATGATTTAAATGGTTTAGATACTTGGGTAAGGGTAAATATTGGTTCTGTAAATACAGACTCAGCCTTATATACACTTACCTAAATTGCATATTCGGTAAGGGTAAACATTGGTTCTGTAAATAAGGGTGGTTTTGTATTGAACCTTGTAGAAAAAAAGTACAACATACATACTTGGGAATCCTTCGAATGGTGACACTTTTTACAGGTACTTCATCTTCTGGGTGGATGGTCAACAAATTTTTTACCTAAATTATTACAACCAAAGGTCAAAATGCTATTCCGGACATAAAATAATAAATCAAATCAAAAGAAGTAACAAGACATATTGTTAGTATTAAGTGATAATAAAAATACTATAATATACATTACCAAAACAAGTCCAATTATGTTTGTAGGTTGCTCGTAATAGACCGGTACTCTACTATGTCCTTTCTCCAGGATTAAATTCATCAAGTGCCTGTATTGGAAGTATTAGCGGACATTTATATTTGTATCGTATATTGTTTTGGCTTAGACCAATAGACCCAGTTCATTACAGTTAGACTCAATCCATTGTGTTGTAACCCTAGGTTCCTCTTTATATATATATTCTATTTATGTTAATGGAAAAATGCAAGGGAAATCATGTCATTTTATAAACCATATGATACCTGTCAAGTTTAGCATTTATATCAATTGAGAAAGTGTCTGATATAGGAGTCATTGCATCACTAGCTGTCTTTTCTGAAAGTTCAAGTGCTCCTGCAATTATCGTTGTCTCATCATGTGTTAGTTCTCCTCCTTTTCCAGCCTGTTTACAGTTTCACATAATAAAAATTGAAGCAAATAATGTTATAATAACAAAGATCTAAGCTCTGAAATTGTTGAATTATGATATATACCTCATTACCATGCAAATTCACAAGTGTTTTTAACTCGGCTCTCCGGAAAAGAGCAACGTGTTCATACCCCAAAAGATAGTCTAGTAACTGATAAAATGATTAAGTATAGTCGATAGTAGAATGAAAATTTGCAATATAATACTACATCATTTTGAAAGTGGCGGATATGTAATATATCACCTTGCTTATCGGATATGCAACCGGAAAACAGACCCAAACAAGAACACGAACAAATGGAACCACAGATGCACCTATAGCAAGTCCATATCTAGTACAAACAGACTGAGGTATGATCTGTGGATGGAAATAAATATAAATTATTATTATTACATAAAACTATAAAAGATATACTTTAGGTTTTTTTGTACACATTAGGCAATAACTTTAATGCTTTGATAGTATAAAGAATAGTAACAACCTCGTATGGTATTGTGTGTCATTTATCAGCTAAAATTATAATTTTAAAAGGGCCTAGAGTCCTAGACTCATTAATACAATAATAGGGCCAAGTCCATCTTGACAATAAGCCCAAACTATGGATGTGCTGGGGCTGGAGTTTATGGTAACTAAAATCTACAATCTAGTAATCTACTAGCTTTAAAGAGATTTTGTTTTGGGGCATTATGAGGGATATTCTGATTTTTATGATTACTTTAAAACTTTGACAAACGAACAATACATAGAAGCTTGAGATTATACAAATCAAAATCTCATAATCCCGTTACCGAACACACCCTACATCTTTTATGACTAATTTAATTATAACTACTCACCTCACCAAAGAGAAGTATTAATGTCACTGAAATAAGAATAGCACCCCAAGCCGTCACAAGAGCATCCAAGAAAATAGGAAGAGCCTGAGGAAGATAATATTCATTTCAAATTCAAAATGTCACGAATGTAACCAATTTTTATTTTATATATATATAAGGTTCATTTAAGAACCACTATTATAGCGAGAATTACGAGAACTTATCTTGACCTTGATTAAATCAAATCAATGACGATAATGCTAATGACCCATTAATGAACCCTCATTAATGCCGACTAATGACTCATCAAACGCGTATTATAGGAAAATCAAGCCGCATTATAAAATGACTCATCCACTCACAATTCACTGTTGAGTAAATATGTAAATGACCAATATATCTCTATTAATGAATCATTAATGGTGGTTAATGGTTCTCGCGGTTCTCGCATTACAAGTGATTTTCAAATGAACTTCTCCATGTGTGTGTGTGTGTGTGTGTTGAATATACCTCCATTGCAGCAGCATTGCAAATAAGAAGGGTGCAAAGCAGTAAATGTTGTCGTCTAACTACAGGTAATATCTTGTCTGTTCCAACAACAAGAGAGCGGAAATATCATGAAACATAAAACCCTCTATCTATCTAGTAAATACATAAATGAAACAACTTAATAAGTGACGCGAATGAACAATAAATAATAGATGCAAAAATTCTTTATGTAGTAAAAGTAAAGGCACAATCAAAAGTCATGTTAGATGTTCATTAAGTAACTAACTAGTGTATATACAATAAAGGGCCGGGGACACCATCATTTGTTAAAGTTTCAAGTACCATAAGACGCATCTTGTTACTTAATTGTAATGCAAGGTTTTCAATCAAATATATATATATATATGGTTCTCGCGGTTCTCGCGCTAACAACGGTTCTCGCATGAACTTTTGTCTATATATATATATATATATATATATATATATATATATATAGGGGAGGGTTCATGCGAGAACCGTTGTTAGTGCGAGAACCGCGAGAACCAATCTCAGCCGTTCCCTAGATATGGGAAGTATCATGGATGGAGAGCGTGGAGGGATAGGGTGTGACAGGGTGCATGTGAGGAATTCATGGGTGGGCAATGACATTGAAGGAGGGGGAATTGGACGGCTTAGATTGGTTCTCGCGCTAACAACGGTTCTCGCATGAACTTTTGTCTATATATATATATATGTACGTAGTCAATTTTCTTAAAATCACCTTAAGATTTAGTGGAATTTAGAAAAGGTAATTAAGCAAGTGTAGCTCTACATGGTGGGTCATGGGATGGCCACACAATACATATATAAATGTTTAGGTTGAGGATGATATCGATTTCCTTAAGATTTAATTATTTATAACAGAGACAGCTTAATCTTCAAATTTTATAATATTTATTGATCAATTAACTGGATAAAGAAATCCAAAGTTATTCAATGAACGAATTATGAGAATGAATAAAAAGAACAAAAGAACAAAAGAGAAGAATGAAGGTACCTGCGTATGCACGATCTTTAGGAGTACCGGATTTAGCAAGAACTTCAAGGTCAACAAGACTCAAAGACATAAGCCCTAACGTAAGTCCAGACATCAAACCAGCGAACATAACCAAAACCACAATGATCAATATGTGCACAAAGAACTGCGACTCGCAACACTCATACTCCACCGCCATATCTATATCTATCCTCTGCCTCAACACCTCACCTGCTAAACAAATCAATTTGAAATTGAGGGATAAACAATGTGTTAAAAAAAGAAAAGAAATTGACAGAGAATGAAACCGACAGTGATTTTGAGAGTGAATTCAGGCGAATAATGTTGAGAAAGAAAAGATAAAAATGGCCGGGGTTTTGGTTTTGGGGAGGGCTTCGGGCAGGACGGGCAGTGGTGAAACGTAAAACCCACCGGCGATACGCGACTATCGTGTTACGTGTCGCTTCCACGATTTTCACGTCACTCTAAATTATTTCACGCAGCACAACATTATTCAGAATAAATTATTATTAAGCGTTTTTTAAATAATAAAGAAAATGAAGCAAAACAGGAACTTAATGGAAGCCCTTTAAAATTTATGATGATATTTTTTTCATAAAATCTTCCTTCTCTAATAAAAGAGTAAATATGGGACACTTGGCACCTTACTGTAGCATTATTCTATATTTTTCCCGCCCATCAAATGTACTGCCACGTGGTGTTCCATTCTGGCTCTCACAAAAACTAGGGCACCGCCTCCTCTCTCGCAAAAACTATGGCGCCACCTCATCGTATCTCACCTATCTCTGCTTAAACTTTGCAATCTACTTGTATTTCTTGACGATGGCTATCTCTACCCATATACTTCTGCCACCGACTTAGAAGCTTTTCTTCAATCAAGCAAATGGTGGCCTTCAATTTTCAGAACGGTATTGAGATTTCATCACCATTACAGTGATTTCATCTTTAACTTATCGATTATTTGTGATTTCTTGAAAGCCCAATTTCAATTACGAATTAGGTTTGGAAAATTGAATCTTTGAATTATCGATTGTTAGTGCATGTCTTACTCGATAAGCTCCAAGAAGCAGGATATCGGCGACGGCGAACAATGGTGATTGCTTTTCCAATTTCTTCCGTATAATATCATAATCTATACATATACGTGTTTTTATCTATATAACTGTGCGTAATTCAATTGAATTACAGGGAAAAGGTACAGGGAGCTACGGTAAGAGAAAGATTTTCTATCTCTAGAAAAGCAGATGTTCTGCTTGTGCTTGTGCTTATCTTACTGCTCTCGTAAAGGCAAGTGATGACTCGCATCCATCCTCGAACTCTCTTCAACGTCTCTCTTTAGAATTATATACTGATTTTATTCAAATCTTTTATGGGTCGTCATGATTATGTAAGTTTTGGGGAGCTAATCACATTCTTCTTTGTTGTTCATACTTGTCAGGTTTAAAGACGCACACCAACTGCTTGATGAAATGCTTGCTTGATACTTATTTTGAAGCTTACTGATTTAGGGATGTAGTCTTGGTTAAGAATTTGATAGTTAACAATTTGTTAATTGCAAACAAGAGGAAATTAAACAATACATAAAAGGACATGCTAATTTGCTAATCCTGAGGGTACAGATAACGTTTTGATGGCCACTTGGGCTCCTATTAATTTTCATATAGATGGCTAACAAGAGGTTATTTGTCTATTATAGTTCTTTTCTTCTTCTTTTGGTTTTAGGAAAGCATGCATATACATCAAGTGAGTTTGGTCACCAATTTATTATGTGTGCTGATTCTTATTTTGTTACTTATTCTCATTCTCAGGCTGCACGTCTTATGTTTAATCAGATGAAAAAACGTATTTGAATAATGGTGCTGAACTTTTTCCCAGCAGAAGCTACAAGCACTAGCTCTGCCCTTTCTGGTATGTGCTTTATTTTCGTCATCAAATCATCTCTATGTATTTTTGGCTAATTCAGTGGAATTTAATGTGGTTATCATTGTAACTGAGGGAAATTATTGCATGTGACTATGGTTTGAATTTTAGGAATGTTATGAGTGTAGTAGGTAAAGTAAGATTACCGAATCTAAGCACCTTACAAATGAATTTATGGTTTCTGAGAATTTAGTGCATTTAATACACGGTCATCGGTCAATTTGAAGATGCTTTTGTTGTTCAAATCTGGATCACCATATTCTGAGCTCTGGATTCCAATTTTGTTGTTAAAACCACCTTGGCTTTAAAGAAAATGCTACAATTTTGCTTAGCAAAGTCATATTTAAGCAATGTGAGGAATGATGTCTGGCTTGCTTAGAAATACATTAGAAATCAGAAGTGGTAGTTGGTATACAACATAGGAACTTTACTGTTAGGACATTTTGTTTTTTTATGGTGTTATCTGTTCTTGCTACTTCAAACATAAATTCAGATTGTATTTCTTCTTAATATATATATATATATATATATATATATATATATATATATATATATATATATATATATATATATATATTATATTAATATTTCATATATACTACTCGGTATAATAAATATTGGTGAATTAAAATCATCTCTTATGGTTCTTTTTTGAATTATTTTGATGGTTAATGTAATGGTTGAAACTTGAAAGTTTCAATTTTCATCTTTGAGCAATTTCCTGGGGTCACTCGAGGCCTACAGTCAAATGCTCAACACCAAGAAGTTGCAGATAAGGTGGTAATAATGTTTGACCTAACACCACATGATAAGGACAAGGAGGAAGTTTTGATGGTATATTTCGCCCCAAATTCTGTTTTGGAGGTATTTACTAGACTTTTTTATTAAGTTTTTGTAAATTAATACCCCCTCATTTTATATAGTATAGAGTGATTAGAGGTTGCAAAATTAAACATTTCTACAGATCTCATTAAAAGTGAGTTAAATGATTATGTTTATAATTGTATTATCATGTTTCTATTTGTAACATTGCTAAGTATAATAGAGCAATATCTGCATCCCGGAATGAAACTATAATATAGACTTTAATTTGGCATGTTGTTGCATATACTACACTTTTGGACTATTAGTAGAGGTAATAACCCCCTATTTTCTTATTATTAAAACTCCATTATTACATATAATTTAGTAATGTATTTTGCATGCAAGCATGTAGAAACTAACTCAACTTATAGCGGGTGTAAGAATTAAGAAGAATCACTTAGATGACATTCAAGTATAACATGGATGGCAGATGAATTGTTAAAACTTACATATTACTGTAAGCCCAATAAATGGGTAAGTTTTTAATTATTTTTTCTTTATTTTTTCTAATAGGCAAAGTGTATGAAATAGAATGGAACTTTACATCTTTCTTTCGTATAAACTAGATATTTACAAATTTTTAATTTATGTAGTAATTACCCTAGCTCTTTATTTTGAATATCATTCATATCTTATAATTATCCGATATCTCTCTATGTACAATTATATTGATATCTAATCGACTAATTGTGCTATCTTTTGCAATAGGTTTATTGCTATTACCCATGTTTTGTGACATCTCTATGTTCCTTGCTATTGCAGATTGAACAAGTTGAACAAGGTCCTGACCACATGACAGAAAGAAATAATTAAAGGGGATATTACGAGAGTATTAAAGTTAATATGATAGTATTATAAAGTCTATTAATATGAATTCAAGCTATCCATGCAAAGGATTATTAACTATTTAAACATCTTTTTTAGTTTATAGCACGTAAAGGTAACCATATGTAATCTTTTGCCATCAATTTCTTTTAGCATCAAAGGATATTGGTTTTACACATGGTAACATATGTTGCTTTTTCCACGGTTAAAAGTAGAGAGAGATTTAAGTGATTAATCATAGATAAAAATGATCAAATTAGTAATAAGAAATCCAATGTGTATTAAAAAAACTTTTATCAATTTTATGAATTAGAATGGTCTTCTATTCATTTACTTATTATAACTATTTCATGTCTTTTTTAAAGCTTTATATTATTACAAGTCACATCACTTTGTAATCGTGTTATCGAAGCAGATGTTATATCTGGAGCTAATATCGGCAAACGAACATTAATTCCAAGGATGCGGTTGACTCTGTCAGATAAGAGGTTTCCTTTTAAAATCCGAAGAAGACAATTTTCACTTGTCATATGTTTTGCTATGACAATAAACAAAAGCCAAGGACACCTATCCAGAGTTGGATTGTTCTTAAAAGACCATGTTTTTACACATGAGCAACTATATGTAGCTTTGTCTAGAGTTAAAAGCCTAGACCGACTGAAATTATTAATCTTAAACAAAGATGGTCATCTTAGTAATAAGACATTTAATGTTGTGTACAAAGAAGTTTTATCAAATTTGTGAATTGTAACAACTTTTATATTTCATTTACTTACTATTTTAATTTATTTTGTTATTCTTTGAGCTTTCATTATTTATAAATTAATTAAAACCAACCCGTGTTATACACGGGTCTCTAACCTAGTTAGTATAAAAATACAAGTTTAAGTACGTGGATCTTTTTCGGCATGCCCAAATAAGTATTTCGATTATATGTTGTGGTAAAAGCTCGATAAGAACACGAAGATTACTCTTTGATACTTTATATTTTATTGTCATCACTCATCTTTTTTACGTTAAATTTAAAATCTACCCATTTTTCAAATACATCAAACTTTTTTCTTCTATTTGTATTATTATGTAGATTAATAAAATTAAATAATGCGAAAGAGACAGAAACAATGAATCTAACAACTAATATTGCCTAGATAAAAGTAAATTGTGATGAATTATTTTTTCCGATAATAATAACTTTTTTCGATATTTTCAGTTTTTCATTCTAGTTGTATAATTGTACAACATATGTATACAGTTTTATACAAACTATATATGAATCATAAAGTACATGGCACATACAATTATAGATCTATCATGCCTAATCTTGTGAATTGATCGATCAGTAGTTCATGGGACAAGCATCAACATTGATTCCTTTAGCTGTTGGACAAGTTGCGAATTCACAATGTTCTCCACGAGTGCCCCACCAATCGACTCCTTTTTCTTCGACACCCAGAGAGAAATAAAGCAAGACCGCCATGAAAGCCACACCAGCATCCAATGCAGCTGAGAGAATGTAATTATACCTCTGCCACCATTGCTTCCGGTAGCGGAATACAAAATAGTTAAAAATCGTCCCTACTATAATCCAGGCATTGAAGTTTACTGGTGTTGCTGGTGGCATGGCACCTGTTGCTCCTAAGATCACAGGAAGGTTGACTAGAGGTAGCCAAGTTTGTTTAGGAAACGCCTTGTAAAACAGCCAGATAATAATGGGTCCTAATGCACCTCCTAGAAAGAACCAGTTCATACTGCTGTAGTTTCCAAGACTCCCGAAGATACGTTTTGGTCCCACCAAACCCCATATCACTGATGCGTCAAAGAACACTCGGTCTCCTGGACATGTCCATGGACTGTCTGCTGGAAGGAGATCGTCCTGGCAGATGTTATCTATCGACTCCAGTAACCATACTGCCACTACCAGGTTAATAGTTCCAGCTAAAATAGTTCCTATAAACTGTTTCAATTCCAAAGTTCAAACAAGCATACATATGTGTAATATTTTATCCTACAGATTTAATTTAGCATGCAGAAACAAGACTAACCTGAACTAAGAACATTGATCTTGGAGGAATCTTCATGTAATGTCCAAGTTTGAAATCACTAAGGAACGAAATGGCTTGTGTCATACTCATGTAACCATAAACCTTGAAGCATACATTGGCTATCGGTCTTCCAGGCAATATAACGCCCATAATGTATTCTGTGATTATGTTCAAACCTGGTGTCTGTACGTATGAAGATATTAAAGTAACAAGATTGTGTCAATTATCCTCGTGAAGAGCAGTAGCATGTTTTATACTGTATGTTCTAGAGATGCTTAATTACCTGATTTGTTGTGGCAGTGATGATGCTTATGGGGAGGGTAAAGACAAAGGCAATAACAGCAGCAAAGATAAGCCCCCACCAAGGCATCTGAACTTGATCATTTAAGACAGTGCAGAGTACAAGAGAGACTGCAAGTGTCACTAGTAGCAACAAATGGAACCACCAGTTAGGTATGTCTTTGTATCTCTTCATAAGCCTCGTGTGTATATCCTCTTTTTCCTTGTATGAGGCCCGAAATCTGTCATAGATTTCCCTGCAAGGACACAACTTACTAGGTGATTAAGTATACATACATACATATATAGGACTGAAACAGTTCTAGACTAATTTACTCGATCTCACCTTCCGTAGAAAAAGGCAACATGGGTTAGAGTTGATGCAATTGCTGCAAATCCAAAACCATAAGTGAGAGCAAAGAATGTGCTGATATGAATCCTCCCTTGTTCTTCGTACTTGACCATATCTATTTGAAACTTGTCATTCACAATTGCTGATATGTTATACCTTCGACCATCGGCTGTAAACAAGTGTGATGAGAATATAGGGAATCTACGAGCCCCGTACAAGTCCACTCCCCAATAGGACAATGGCATAACGACGTAGATTATTAGTGCATACCCCAAAAAGACATTGACAATAGCAAAAAATGGGCTGACTAGTGGACTAAACAAGAAGGATGCTATGACAGACCAGTCAAGTGTTATGGCTCCAAGCCCAAGACCCCTCATTCCTGATCCTAGTTGTTGTGCCTTGACCGACCCTGAGAAGACCCAACAAACCCATGAGATGCTTGAAAGTGTTGAAAAAAGGTACCCCGGGACCAAGTACCACGCGAAGCTACAAATTAGCGCGATTAGGAAAAACTTTGCTCGTGTCATACGTCTGTCGTCTTTTTCATGCAAGGCCCTATACGTAAAATATAATGAAACTAAATAGTTATATTTGATCATGTTGTGATCACACGTGGTCAAAATAATAAGAGTGTAGCTATGTAAGAAGATATTAAGTTTTCGTCTTTTGACAGTGAATTACACCCACAAATTTTATAAGGGGCCGGATGATCGTGATATATGTTTGCTTCTAAGAAATTGAGTTATAATGGCAAATTACGATATTAAAATTTATATCAATATAGTCCAAGTGTCTTCACATTAATCTACTGAATTATATATATGCAAAAGTTCAAATGAGAACTGTTTTTCGTACGAGAATCGTGAGAAACCAATCTGAGCCGTCCAATTCCTCTTCCTTCAATGTCATTGTCCACTCATGAATTCATCACATGCACCCTGCCATACTTGATTCCCTCACGCTCCACATCCGTGAATTCCACTTTATCAAATCAACGCCTAAGATTGGTTCTCGCAGTTCTCGTACGAAAAACAGTTCTCGTTTAAACCGTCTATATATATATATATATATAGACAAAAGTTCATGCGAGAACTATTTTTAGCGCGAGAACCGCGAGAACCAATCTAAGCCGTCCAATTCCCCCTCCTTCAATGTCATTGCCCACCCATGAATTCCTCACATGCACCCTGCCACACCCTATCACTCCACGCTCTTCATCCACGATACTTCTCATATCCAAGGAACGGCTGAGATTGGTTCCCGCGGTTCTCGCACTAACAACGGTTCTCGCATGAACCCTCCCCTATATATATATATATATATATATATATATAACATTTAGCAGGAAAAGTTGTTCAATGAACAATAACTTTCTTATTAGATGTTATATATATATTAAGCTGCAAAAGATACACAATGATGCATTTGGCGGGTTGGTAGGCATGCAACCTTCTAGGCTTTATGTCTCGGGTTCGAATCTAACTAACCCCATTTCAGGTTTTGATTTTTTTTTTTTTTTTTGAGAGACTATTGTGTCTTTTTTTACAATTTTCTTATCTATTTTATTTATAAAGTTAATTTAATGTTTTTTTGTTTTGTATTATAACTTTTAAAATCTATCATCCGGTGTAAATATAAATATATGTTTGTCACTATATTATTTTAATCTACATTTTGATATAATTTTTATAGTAAAATAATATTTTTCTACAAAATGTATTTTCTGTGATCTATTACTAAAACATATATATTTTATTCAATAACTATTATATATATATATATATATATATATATATATATATATATATATATATATATATATATATATATATATGTTATAACCTAACAAAGAAAGATATACGTCGGATGCGGTTTTAATGTTTTTTCCCATTTTATTTTGATATTTGTGTTTGAATGTTATTTTTATATTTCGTTTATACTAAAACCCCGCTGCAACACGCGGGTAAAATACATCTCGTTTATGTAATATATAAATGGATGAGAAATGGAGTAACGAAAATTATTTTATTATATTATAATTAATAATAAAAGTAACTCAAAGATTATTCATATTTATATGTACGAGTGTTAGTTCTCCACGCTTCACTGCGGATTTATATTTATTTTTTATTTAATACATAAGATATATGTGTTACAAATCATATAAGATATTAAATAATAAGATAGTTTTTTAGCTTATATAATTAATCATTCGTCAAATCAAATGAGATGTTAAGATCATGTTATATAGAAAAAAAGTTAATCCTCTTATAAACAATAAAATACCGTAAGATAAGAAGTGTTAGTTCTTATATATTTATAATATAATAAAAGTTTTATGTCATTTTACAAAACTATTATTCATTTAATATGTAAATTTAATGATTTTGGTATAAAAACCAATTTACATGTATACAATATTTTAATTTTATATTTACATAAAAGTTAAAATGTATAAAATTAATAAAGCAAAAAATTAATTAGAAATAGTTTTTAATTTTTGTAAAGTTAGTCTTCTTAACGAAATGAGAAAAAAAATCACTAAAACTTACAATACTCATTACATTGGAGAGTGTAAAGAAATAATGTATAAATTTACTTATTGTATAATCTAAAATAATATAATATACATATTATATATATATATGTATATATATATATATATATATAGGGATGAGATCCAGTAAAAAGAATTTTATTCTACTAAAAGTAAGAAGAAATCTCAGCCAATAATTTTCTCTATAGCCGCTCCTATAAAATTGGTTTTTTTCTTTTTGTTTTAATTAAAAAAATTACAATAAGGGTATAATAGTCTTTTAACTGTTTACCATCCCCTAGGATTACGTAAATAACAATCAACGCCTATGAAAAACAATTCAAACCATTTCCAGAATAATCAGGCTTCAAACCATGATCAATAGATACACAGATGCACAAAAATCAGTTTTCAATATAATTTCAAAACCACTCTTGAATCGATGATAAACAGATACACAGATGCACAAAATTAGCTTTAATATATTTTCAGAACGAGTTCTAGATGAACAATGGGGCTTCAAACCAGTTTCAGATGAACAATCGGGCCTCAAACCAGTTTCAGATGCACAAATCAACAGATGCACAAATCAACAGATACACAACAACAGCCTCATCGATGAAAGAAATCAGATACTTGAGAGGATGGTTTCCTTTGTGAAGGTCGGCGATAACCGCAACCCTAGGCGGCGGCAAAGAAGCAACCCGTATCGTTGGTCTGCGTGCGTTGGGGAGGCGGCGGCAAAGAAGCAACCCGTATCGTTGGATATTTCGGATATCGAATATCCGAACCCAAATTTCCGGATTCGGATACTGAAAACCAACTATCCGAAATTTCGGATATCCGGTTTTGAACACCCCAATGACATCTACACGTACTAGACCTCCGACCTCTGACTTCACCAGCAACCTTTGACCAATGTCTTCACCCGCAACCTTCCATCCTCATCGGTCTTGGGTACAATCTTCAACCTGCTACTTGTGTTTTGGTTCGATCTTCAAAATACTAACTCGGTCTTGGTTTCGATTTTCATGATCTTTGACATGTTCGAAGTATGAAAAGATCGATTGATCCTTGATTTCTAAGTTTATGCGGATTGATATATGGCTAGTGCATTTTTGGTTTCTTAGTTTATACTGATAGATCTTTGATTTCTTGGAATTTTGGTTTATAAAGATCGGTTTCATTATCGATTTCTTTGATTTCCTTGTTTATGATAACGATTTACCTACAAGTGTTGTCCGACCTACAAATAATTTGTTGGGATTTTTGTTGTAACTAATTTCACGTATTTAAGTTTTGATCGATTCTTTGATCATGAAGAAATTGATTTAATATATATAGTTTTTTAATCAAATTGAAATTCCTTGTTATATTTTAAATCGATCAATTCTTAAGTAGTACAGTCAACATCATATATCTTAGCCACCACACCGCCACGTCAGCTTTTTACTATTACCACTTAACATATCACTTAGCCACGTAGTGGTTGTTGAAAATAGGTTTCAGATCAACAAAGAGAGATTTAAACAATTATATGTTCCCAAAGGATATGAACAAACAATATTTATATACAAAGATTAAAACTAGTTTTTTCTTATCTCAAAATCAAAGCAATAATAATCCGATTTTATTCTTATTACCAAGTTGTTTGCCAACCCTGACGATCCTCCACGATCAATCAGAAAGAAAGGTAGAAGGAGAGTGTCCCGTTGTCGGACTGTTTAAATGCAATACACAAAAGTAAAACCAACCTGAAATCGTTGATCTTTGGCAAGTAATACGAAGAACAGCATGGAATTGCTCCTGTCCTTAAGAGTGATTACGTTACTATATTTGCTGCAGCCTCAAGCGCAATAAACCCAGGATTTAATGCAGCCTCTAGTCACGAAAACACAACACTGTTTTCGTGAACACTGGAACTAGATGGCAGAAAAAACGAGAAGCAAAAACGCAGAGAGAGGAGAGCCTGGAGCAGATTTTCGTGAAGTGCAGAAGTGGGAGGCTGGACTCGGTTTTTAAAGCCGAGTCTGGAGCTGATCAGCTCCGAAAAACCGGGGCAACTCCCCCAAACGTGGGCTGACCCCCCATATCTCGCAACTGCTCACCAAACCGGGTCCAACCCGACCCGTCTGCTGCTTGGATCGAATACCCGCTACACGACCCACTTTACGGAAAAAGAAAAGCTCCTAGCGACGATGCGAAGTGCAAAGTGCGCCTACACTCGCGGGCACGCGGCTCACGGCTCGGCGCGCGTGTGGGGATACCCCTACTAGACCCCCACCATTTGGTTTGAATACTAAGGGAGAGAAATCTCTTATATACCCACCAAAGTTTGTTCTCCCCTCCTATGTGGGACACAAAACTTGACAACATTCAAGTCTTGTGCCTTCACAAAATTCCAACAGTGGTTACCCTCCACCACACTAAATTTTGGGACCCACATAATTTTTTACTTTCACATTATTAATACTATTCAATAAAAAATAAAAATATAAAAATATAAGAAAAAACATAATAAATTACATTACCAAAATGTATAAAACATAAAAAAAAATTACACCACTAACAAATCGATAACTTCATTAATTATTTATTTCCGTGTCTGCTTGGATTAAACATTATGAGACAAAAAGTTGCATTGCTACAAAAAATCACATTACTAGAAAAAATTTACGAAACAAAAAAAAATTACGTAACATACCGCCACCATCTACTATTTTAACAAAAGGAATTAATATGTTATGTAAAAATAAAAGTTAAACACGGTACTCTTTCGCCACCATCTAGTAATTTCCATGCAAAAAGACAAAAAGTAAAAAATAAATGAAATCAATATTCCTCCACCACATGACCGCTTGGCGGTAGTAATCTCCACGAAGTAATACTAACCACGCCTTTACGGTGTGGATTACACTGTCACTACGGCGCAATAAATAGGTTTACACCTTCACCACGGAGTCCACTCCGTTTACTCTTGACTCTTAGAGTGTGGGGTATGGAAACGAAATTCCTGCGTGGTAGTTCTTAAGGCACCGTGGTGGTGACCTTTTTCCACTCCATCTCTGAGTGGTTGGTGCCATCAAGTGAAGATTATAACACAGGGAGAAGGGGCGTGAATGTAAAAAAGGTGGGTCCATGCATCCTTTTATGTTATATATATTATTTTGATAATTTTTATTGGTTAATAGGTATTTTGTGGGTCCCAGAATTTTGATATAGTAGAAAGTGATCACTACGTATCTGAGTGATAGACTGAGTGATAAATGAAAAAGATGACATGACGGTGTGATGAAGGGGGACCATTGCAAACATGATCGAATGGAACTTATACTATGAATCAACTTGCTTGCTATAATACAACTGTATTACTGTACTACGACGTCTTTTTTTCTTTATTATTATTATTTTGGTGTACGTGTGTGAGAGAGACTTTTCCATCGCATCACGTGATTCGAATCAAACACTTAATTTGGACTTTAAGTAATTAAGAAGTGAAAAACCACTAATAACATATATACTGCAGGCAAGTTGGCTTATTTTTGAATCATATTAATTAATTTTAAGTACGTATAAGATACATTATTAATATCAATGTCTCATGGCTCTTAATTATTACCTAGCGCTGTTTTTTCTTTTGTTTTTTTAAGTAATTAAGGAGTGAAAACGTACGTACACTAATTAACTATTGTTAATTAATTACTTTTATTAATCTGCTTATATATGCTATATATGTTATATATATATATATATATATATATACTAGTTTAAATGTCCGTGTAACACACGAAATGATTTAGGAAAGTATAGATATTAAATATTAATAAAACATGTTAAATACTTATAAAATACAAAAAAATGACGACAAACAGTATCAATTCCAAGGCTAGCGATGAAAGCACCGCGAAAGGAGATATCAGATGTGATTGAAGAAATGTGGTATCATGCACGATACCAAAATATGTGATTAAATTTCTTGTACATGTTATTGATCATTATATATATATATATATATATATATATATATATATATATATATATATATATATATATATATATATATATATATATAATTATAAGCAATAAAGTTAAATGTTTATTGTTATAATAAAAAGAATTATAAAATAGTTTTAAGCGATAGAACAAAAAATCTAGTTAAATATAATAATTAAAAATGTGAAAAGAGATAAATATGTTATTCATAAATTACATGGACAAATACGATATCTAAAGTTTAAGATTTGACATATATTAAATTATTTATAATAATCTTGATTAACTTAAAGAAGTATAACTTCTAAAAATCAAGGTCAAATTAAATTTTCAACTTAGCTAAAAGGTTAAAAATTATTAATTAATTCAAAAATATTCATTATTAATATTTATATGAAAATGATAAAGAAAGAAGTACGATTTTAAAATAGTTTATAATTTATTGAAATGTTTTGACATTTACGATTGTTTATCTGTTTTCTAACTTTTTTTAATATTATCATTGATTTAATTAATGGTTATCTTTGATTAATTCATATTAGCTTGACTCTAAAAAGTTTAAAAAGAAATATATATATATATATATATATATATATATATATATATATATATATATATATATATATATAGGGGAGCGTTCCATCGAGAACTAAAAAAAATGCGAGAACTGCAAGAACCGATCTAAACCGTCCATCTTAGCTTCTTTTTTTCCCCCATTTTTTTAAAACTAAAATATCTACCAAACGCCAAGATATTAAATTATGAAAATTATATCAAATTCACGACAAAAATATGCTCTTTAATATGGCATACATATTGCTATATTTTTTTCAACAAAAAAAATTCGTTTTTGCCGGGTTTTTTTCTAGCATTATAAGGTATGTTACACATGTGCATCAGTAATTACACATAAACTTTCAAATAACTCTTGTACTTCTATAACATATACATTACACAAAAAAAAGACATATTACTGCAAAGGATTAATAAACTAGAACAGTACTCAATGTTAGTTCAATAACAATGTAGTCAATCTAATGGGTTAAAGCACATAGATTTCCAAAATAAGCACGCACACACATAACACTAGAAAAAGAAACAGGAGAAATACCAACTTAATAGCAGCAAGAGATTTGTTAACGTATAATATAAGTCTAAAAATGTGTGTAAGATAAGGTATGTATACTTATATGTAACATACCTTATAGTACTGTTTACATATATGTTATTACTGATGCATATATGTAACATACCTTATAGCGCTAGAAAAAAAACCCGGCAAAAACGAATTTTTTTTTTGAAAAAAATATAGCAATATTGATGTCATATTAAAGAGCATATTTTTGTCGTTAATTTGGTATAACTTTCATAATTTAATATCTTGGCGTTTGGTAGATATTTTAGTTTTAAAAAATGGGGGTAATTAGTTAAAAAGAAAGAAGCTAAGATGGACGGTTTAGATCGGTTCTTGCAGTTCTCGCATTTTTTTTGTTCTCGATGGAACTTCTCTCTCTCTCTCTCTCTCTCTCTCTCTCTCTCTCTCTCTATATATATATATATATATATATATATATATATATATATATATATATATATATATATATATATAGGGGAGGGTTTCATCGAGAACGAAAAAAATGCGAGAACTGCGAGAACCGATCACCGTCTTTTTAAAACTAAAATATCTACCAAACGACAAGATATTAAATTATGAAAATTATACCAAATTAACGACAAAAATATGCTCTTTAATATATCATCCATATTGCTATATTTTTTTCAACAAAAAAAAATTCGTTACATATATGTAACATACCTTATAGTACTGATCACATATACGTTAATACTGATTACATATATGTAACATACCTTATAGTGCTAGAAAAAAAACCCGGCAAAAACGAATTTTTTTTGTTGAAAAAAATATAGCAATATGGATGTCATATTAAAAGAGCATATTTGATATAATTTTCATAATTTAATATCTTGTCGTTTGGTAGATATTTTACGGTTTAGATCGGTTCTCGCAGTTCTCGCATTTTTTTTGTTCTCGATGGAACTTCCCTCTCTCTCTCTCTCTCTCTCTCTATATATATATATATATATATAAAACTTTTTCTTCCGATTTTGTCTTATAGGTTTTTGGGTCATTTTCTAGGAAAAGAATAAAAAAAATATGATTTTCGTGTATGAACCCGGTATAATTTGTCACCATCTTTTTAAAACTAAAATATTTACAAACGACAAGATATTAAATTATGAAAATTATACCAAATTAACGACAAAAATATGCTCTTTAATATGTCATCCATATTGCTATATTTTTTTCAACAAAAAAAAAATTCGTTACATATATGGGAAGTATCATGGATGTGGGAAGTATCATGGATGGATGTGGGAAGTATATGGGAACCGTTGTTAGTGCGAGAACCGCGAGAACCAATCTTAGCCGTTCCTTGGATATGGGAAGTATCATGGATGGAGAGCGTGGAGGTATAGGGTGTGGCAGGGTGCATGTGAGGAATTCATGGGTGGGCAATGACATTGAAGGAGGGGGAATTGGACGGCTTAGATTGGTTCTCGCGGTTCTTGCGCTAACAACGGTTCTCGTATGAACTTTTGTATATATATATATATATATATATATATATATATATATATATAAAACTTTTTCTTCCGATTTGTCTTATAGGTTTTTGGGTCATTTTCTAGGAAAAGAATAAAAAAAAATATGATTTTCGTGTATGAACCCGGTATAATTTGTCAACAGGTTTGACGGAAATATAAAACGATAGATAAATTTATATTAATATTTATCATAAATAAATATAAAACTAATTGAAAAGATTCGACTGATAGTAAATTTACCGGAAAAGGGAGACCTGAACAAGAGTCCCCGGCCACCACATGTGCGCCGGCTCCACCACATACTTCCTCAACAACCCCGCCCAACCGTATCCTAGCACCTGCACAACTTACGTACCCGGTACCTCCATCAATAAATATATATTAATTATTATATATATACATGAGGATGAGGTACTCTCGAGTCTCGATCCATCGGTTAATCGGTAGGAGAATAATATTCCGGTGATAATATATCGAGACTGACTTGAAAATACATTACCTGTGTAGTAATAATGAGCAACCAGCCGGCCAAAAAAGAAATATTCCGGTGATAGAAAGCTTTTATAATCGTGACAATGCCCACACCATAGGCTGATCCGTTCCCAAACGCACTACCGGCATTAGCAAATATTGAAATAAGGACATGCTCCTTCATGTTAAACGGGCCCGGGTTCAAAGAGAAACACTTGGATCCAAACCGGAACTTGGTCTCCGGGAGAACTGCCGCCATGAAATGGCCAATGGGTAGGGTGGCCACTTGGACCGTGATTTGAGTGATGACCAGTGGTTCTGTGCGGTATGAAAAGAACTGGTTAAAGAAAGAGAGGAGGGCACATGAGAGCAACCCCAAGAACCACATCCTGAAGGTCCATACCGGCAGGGTTGGGTCGTCGGAGTTGGTCACTGTTAGCCGGACTTCTTCAATGGGTGAGATATCGTCGTCATCAAAGGTATCCGCCATGGTTAAAAAGAAAGTAAGGCTATAAGGAAAAAGATCAAGTAGCTAGGGGTGGAGGTTTTAGTGGCTCTGGCGGTTCATACTTTTATAAATTTTTTTCTGAATAATTGAGTTGACTTTGTCACTTCTAATCAGGATTTTCCAACCTAATTAATCAATCAGGATTTATTTTAAGAAATTACTCTCATGTTAATTTGTTCATTACTCTATTAGCTAGGCTTTATCCGATATATTGCATAGGTTGTTTTAAGAAAATAATAATTATTAAACATTAAAAATTAGAATTGTAAAGAATATTGGTAAATAATAATATAACTTAAGAAAATGATATGTTAAGAAGAGTAAAGAAAATTAATACGCAGTACATGGCTATATAGTTTCATTAACACTGAAAATTTAGTAAATGATGCTGGTTCGTTAGAAATATATAATTTAAGCAAGCAAGTTGGACAAATTAATTTATAACTCGTTATCTATATATGTTAGTTTCCAAATATATGCAACCAAGAATCACAATATGAACAAATTGGCATGACACCAATACCAAAACAATAATTAAGAAACCAAACAGATTGACATTCAAGCAACAAACATGACTAGCTAGAATAAAACTCATGAAAATAAATATATATTCAAATGAACTACATATATAATTGTATACATGCATAATTTCCACGAACCAGATCTTATCTTATCTTATCTTTGTAGCATTTAAACAAAGAAACTTAACATGATTAATTATTGATGCCAAAAGACTCGGTGAGAAATCATATATGGTCAAAAGATCAGTTCATGTGATATAAAGCATAGGCATATCTAAGATAACATATAAGACCTTCTTATATATATAAATGATGATAGAAATATATATAGAATAAACCTCCTTCATTTTGGGTATCTCATTTAAAATTGCAATATATCATTCATGCCAAATTGACCCATTTGCCTCTTCAACTATCATTACTAATGATTATTTAATTTAAAAAAGTTCTTTTTTAAAAGGCACTTTAAAAAAAGGTTAGATTCACCATGGAAATACAAACAACACAATTGTTACAAAAGATTCATATATATAGGGGTGAAAGATACACACTAAATAGATGTTTTATATATTACTCATACTGTTTGTCTTTTACATGTGTACTACAATATATATATATATATATATATATATATATATATATATATATATATATATATATATATATATATATATATATATATATATATATATATATATATATATATATATATACCGGTGCGCTCCTATGAAGATGCCGGTTATTCAATAACTGGCATATATGGGTCCAAACTAAGGGGGTGTTTGGTTCATTCTTTGATTTTGAGGGGAATGAGATTTATAGATGGGAATTGCATTTGGGGGGAATTCATTTGGGAGGATTTTAAATCCCACTCCTTTGTTTGGTTCACACACCAACATAAACCCATCAATCTCTACCACCAAACCGCCGGCCACCACCTCACCGCCGGCCACCACTTTCCCGCCGGCCTTCTCTGCGAAGACGAGCCACCACCTCACCGCCGGTCACCACCTTGAAACTTTTAGACGAAGAGCAGACGAAGTCGATTAGGGTTTTTTTTGCAAACCCTTCTCTGTGAAGACGAAGAACAGACGAAGACGATGACTACGAACACACAGCGGCTAGGGTTTTTTGCAAACCCTTCTCTGCGAAGACGACGGCTAGGGTTTGCGAAGACAGAGAAGGTTTCTCGAGAGGCGACGGCTAGGGTTTCTCGAGAGGCGACGGCTAGGGTTTCTCGAGAAGGTGAAGGCTAGGGTTTCTCGAAGACGACGGCTAGGGTTTCCGTCATCGAGGACGAAGACGAAGACGAAGGGAAACAACGGCGACGACTTCGTTTATTCGCCGGAAACGAAAGGGTTTCTTCGCCGGATTTGCGAAGAGATGACGGGGCGGCGAATGGATGACGGCGGAGACAAAGGGGCGACGACGACTAGGGTTTTTTGTTGACCAAGGTTAGCCGGAAATGACGCCGGATGGTCGCCGGATGGTGGCTGGAGCAAATCCCTCATATGTGGATTTCAGAATACTAGGGAGGGTGGGAGGATTTGGAAATCCCTCATCTATAGGATTTCATGAATTCCTGGGATTTAAAATCCCACCCTCTTTTGCCAAACCAAACATCTCATTCCATGGGATTTGAATTCCCATTCCTCCCAAATCCCTCCAAATCCCCCCAACCAAACACCCCCTAACTGTCATAAAACTAACATTGAGATCTAGCTTATTTCTTTTGACATTCCCTCTTAAGCTAGATTTCATCAACACTTAACTCCTTGAATTGTCCAAAAATTCCAATCTGCAATGCCTTTGTGAATGTATCTACCAACCGTTTTTTGGTGATGCAAAAATAATCAACACCTCTCTTCTTTGCACAAGATCTCGAATGAAGTGATACTTGACTCTAATGTGCTTACTCCTACCATGATAAACCAGGTCTTTAGTTAGAGCAATGGCTGACATGTCGTCACAATAGATTTTTGTTGGTTCATCTTGACTCTAGTCCAATTCCTTCATAATGGAGCGCAGCCATAGTGCTTGACATCCTACCAAAGAAAGAGAAATATATTCTAATTCTGTCGTTGATAGTGCAACCACACTTTGTTTCTTGCTTTGCCATGATATTGCTCTTGAGCCTATATTATATAAGTGACCTGTCGTGCTTTTGTTGTCATCAAGATTCCCTCCAAAATCATTGTCACTTAAACCTTTAAGAAGTGATTCTTCTGATTTGAAGTATGTGATCCCATGATTTAATGTACCTTTTATCGATTTATAATTCTCTTTCCAGCCTCCCAATGACTCATTTTAGGTGTTTCCATAAATCTGCTAATAAGGCTTCATGCTTCTTTATGTGAAGTGTATGTTCATGAGAGCATCTATTGAAACCGGTGGTTAAGAAGTATGAATCGATTTTGCTATACCAGGCCCTGGGTGCCTGTCTTAACCCATATTAGACCTTTTTCAATCGACATACTTTATGCTCTTGTCCCTTCTTGATATAGCCTTGTGGTTGTTCAATGTATACCCTCATTCAGATAACCATTTAGAAAGGCGGATTCACTTTCATTTGGTGTACTTCTCATCCTCATTGTGCTGCCATTGCTAACACCAAATGAATTGTTTCCAATATGCTAACATGAGTGAATACCTCATTAAAATATATCCATTGTTTCTATTGTACCCCTTGACAACTAGTCTAGCCTTGTGTTTGTCCAATTCCCCTTTCTCCTTTAGTTTTGTTTTGAATTTACATTTGACCCCAATTAGTTATTGAGAAGGTAGATCAACCAAATCCCAAGTGTTGTTCCTTTCTACTGTGTTAATTTCTATGTCCATGGCTTCCCTCCATCTTTCATCTTTCACTACTTCTTCAAATGTAACTGGATCCGCATCCAGCAAAAAGAGCAAAATCGGCTATTTCATCAAATTTTATTAGTTGTGTATTCTTAAGTATATCTTGCATGCTTCTGAATTTCCTTGGTGGGGTTTATGTTGCTTCATTTGACAATATATCTTGCTGCAAAGTCTGATTTTGAGTAGTTACTTGTGTGTTGTTGGTGTAACTTATTGTTCGTATAACTGATGTTTCTTTATCTGCAGTGTCATACCAAGTTTTCTCTTCATGGAAAATTACATCTCTGCTTACTATGATCTTCTTTGTATCAGGATTGTACAATTTATATCGTTTTGAATTTCCATTCTAGCCAACAAAAATACCCTTTCTCAGATTTATCATCCAGCTTTCCTCTTAATTGTGTAGGCACATGAGCATATCCTATGCAACCAAAGACTTTGATATATGATATGTTTGGTTTGATACCATACCAAGCTTCTTGTGGTGTCATATTTGACAAGCAGTGGTAGATCCAAAAAAATTTTCTATTAAGACAACTTGTGTAAAAGTCAAACCATCTTCGGTTAAGAGGTTGGGTCAAACTTTTTAGATAGTCAAATTAATCCTACAACATTAGTTTTCGTTTAGAATTCTTTTCAAAAAGTAGTCTTTTAAGTATAAATTGAGGTTTTGTATTCCCATTCCATGTTTTAAGACAATTATACATTCTAGAAACATAAATTTCATTTTAAAGTCTCATTCACCAACAACACTTTCATTCTAACGGCACTTATCTTATGTGCTTTTACATTCACAAACACTGTAAATAAGAGCTATAATAGTTATTTCATTATTTACTCATTTGAGTATTTAGTGTGTTTCTAGTTGCACAAATCTTTGGTCCGAAACTATATCGGCGAGAAACATATACACAATCCAGAATAAAAAACATGAAAAAAAATGTGTGCCACCTGACTATAAACCTAAGTAATAACAACAAACTTGAATAACCATGTCAGCAAAAAAACTAAAAACCAATTGAAACATGCAACGCTGAAATGTTTGTGTTTAATTTTCAAGTTTTAAAGTTCAATACACCAACAAGGTTGTTTTATACGTATACAAATCCTATTTCAGAAAATAAAGTGTAGTTAACAATTACCCATTCAGTTAATCTCTACCCCTGATTACTAAATAAATCAGCAATGTGAACTATGTGTTTGTGCTCAAATTTCAAAATCCCATTGGGCCGTTAAAACAAACAGTCAAACTATAGTTGAGAGAGAGAGAGAGAGAGAGAGAGAGAGAAAGATATCGATATTTGAGACTTACAGGTTAAAGAAGATAAAGACCGGTCAGCGGTTTTGACTTGGTCGTGTTAAATCGGTGACTGATGGAGGATGAACGGTGGTTTCAATGTTTTAATCAACGGACCGATTAGGCCGTTGAGGGGGTGGAGAATACAGTTGATCGGTAGCAAATGACATTTTTCCTTGTTAAACGTTGCTCTCGACAGGGGCAAGGGAAAGAGTAAAAGGGGATGAGGCCCTCAATCCTCAAGGTATAGATTAATCTCTCTTTTTTTTTATGTTTTTTGCACTATGGGTATGAAGTTTATCCGGATTTGTTGGGGGGCAGGACCCCTTCGACAACACATCGGATCCACCGGTGTTAACAAGCTTTTGGCAGATGTTCTATTTATGAGATAGCAGCACATGAAACCGCTTCTCCTTAGAAATCATTTGTTAGTTTCTTGCCTTTAATCATGCTCCTTGCCAAAAAGACTCTATTCTTTCTTTCTGCCACCCATTTTGTTGAGGTGTGTAGCTTGCAGTTCATTTATGTTGTATCCCTTGTTTCTTTAGAAAATTTTGAAAATAATTTGCAATGAACTCCCCACCATGGTCTGATTTTAGAGTCTTGAGTTGCTCTTCACTTTGTTTTACTACATGAGCTTTAAACATCTTAAAATATTCGAACGCTTGTGATTTCTCTTTGATGAGATATACCCAAAGCTTCCTGCTAGAATCATCAATGAAGGTAAGTACATACCTATTAACTCCTATAGATGTAGTTCTGCTTGGTCCACACAAATCGGTATCTACAAGTTCTAATGACTTTACTGCTCTCCAAGTGCCTTCTATGGGAAATGAATCTATTGACTGTTTCCCAAGTATACAACTTTCACAAACTTCATTTGTGGAATTTATTTTTGGCAGCCCTCTAACCAGGTTATGTTTGTACATATAATTTAAATAACCATAGTTAATATGCCCAAAACGATTGTGCCATTACAAGAAAGTTTGATGTGCAAAAATGTTTGAGAAAAACACATTTTCATGAAATCTAAAGGGAAACATATTATTTGGAGTCATGCTAACCTTTAAGTTTAAATTTCCCTTTGCATTTTTTTTTATCATACATGCATTATCTTTGAATTCCACACAGAAACCTTTGAGTAATAATTGCCCCACACTAAGCAAGTTATGCTTTAAACCAGACATGTAATGTATGTTTGAAATTTGTTTATTGCCTTGTTGAAGTCTTGATTGTAACTTCTCCATTTTCTTGAACATTCAATTTTTTGTTATCACATGTACGTACTTCTTTTATGATGGAAATGTTACTATTTGTGAATATAGCATCATTTCATGTCATGTGATTGCTACATCCACTATCTATATACCAAGTGTCATCAATAATTTCATCTTTTGTATTTAATATCATGAACAATGTTACACCATCATTTTCTTCTTCTTTATGCATCAAGTGTTCTCTTCTTCAATTCTTTTTCTACATACCTTAATAGTATGCCCATACTTGTGACAATAGAAGCATTGAATCTGTGAGAATATTTCCCTCTTCCCTTCATCTGTTCATATTATCGCTTTGATCATCGGTGTTTGTAGATTTATCCGATGAAATACCGGGATTTGAAGATCTTAATTGAAACACTTGACTTGTAGAGGGACAGCCAAAATTTCTCATTCTTAGTTCGTGTGATTGCAAAGTTCCGTTTAGATTCTAAAGTCAATGACGAAATATCCTTCGATTCTTCAATTGCAACCACTACATATTCAAACTTCTCAAAATCTTCTTGACAACTCTTGTATCTTCGATATTTTTCACCGTCGAATCTCAATTGATTCGATAGAAGAATGATTCGATTGTAGTAATCTTCGATTGTCTCGGAATCACACATCTTTATATTGTCAAATTCACACCTTAGTGTTTGTAGTCTTACGTTTTTAACTTTGTCATCTCCCTTGTATGTTCTTTGCGAACGTCCCACGCTTCTTTCAATGTTGTAGCGGTTGTTATTCTTTCAAATATGAAATCTTCAACGGCTTGATAAATCAAGAAGAGATCCTTCTAATCCTTTTTATATAATTCAAGATTCCGGTTTGATTCTTCTTGCGAGGAAACCATCGACGTCATACTTTCGTTGATTCCGGTATCGATAACTTCCCATAATTCTTGTGATTCGAACAGAATTTTCATTTGGATGCTCCAATGGTAATAATTTGATCCATTTAATTTTGGTAATTGAGGGTGAAAGTTGTTCGTATTGTTGGTGGCAATGAGATTTGCGGGTCTGATACCACAATGTTAGAAAAGATTCATATGTATAAAGGGATGACATATTCACACTAAATAGATATTTTATATAGTACTGATACTTCTTGTCTTTTACATTGTAACGTCCCAAAAAAATTTGAACAAGTAAATAAAAACGAATTACATTCAAAACCGACTAAGTATCTGTAACGAACATTTAACAAAACCCTGACGAGGTCCCGCACCTGGAACTACACGTCGAAAAGCGCTTTAAGTAAATAATTACATATTTAGATTAAATGAAAAAAATTTGAATAAGTAAAGCAGCAGAAAACGTTTGAACTAGATGGGTCGTCTTCACGCTGCGGTGCTTCTACACGAATATGTCCTGAAAATAGTAAATCAACAACTGTAAGCATAAAGCTTAGCAAACACACTAAATTACACACCACACTAGATTTGTATATATCACATTTCACATATCTATCTATGATCATAAATCATTTCACATGCTACCGACTTAGTGCACTGACCACGATATTACACTTTGGGTCACAGCCGACTTTCCAAGCCATACCAAAGATTTCACACTTTGTCTGACTGTGCCCGAGTTAAATTTTCACCCCAATATAACGTAACCCTTCACTTCACATAATAACATAACAGTTACATTTTCACACACACACACACACAACCCAAAGGGAACACCATCGCCTCCCATGGGGTGGTGGATGGCTTCCAACCCAATTAGTCCACTAACCCGATGGTTTTTCAAATACTTTTTATTTGTCATTTGACCGTTGATATATATATATATATATATATATATATATATATATTCTTTTCTTTTTTCTTCTCCTATATATACACACTTTCACTCACTCAAAATTTACACCATTTTATCATCTTTCTTCTTCTATTCTTTTTCTCTCAATTTTTATTTTTACATACATAAAAAATGTCTTCTTCCTCGTGTGAATTGCCGGAGCATGTTGATTCGTCTTCATCTTCATCATCTTCCGATGAATCTCGTATCGCCACGTTTCTTAATGTGCATGGCGAATTAATTCGTACAATGCTAACGGAAGCTTCGAATACGCTTAATGACGATGATGAAGAAAGCTCGCGTCGGGTAAGGAGACTGATGTGCGTAAAGCGTACCAGTTTTTTTATTTATAAAATTCGTTATTATTTAGTACGACTACAACACAAATAGGCAAGAGGACCTAATCGTATAGTAGTATAGAAAATAAGCACGGGTGTCGAACTCAAGAGGAACGGGTATGATTTGATAAAATTATATTAATTTAAATATTAAACTAACTAAACTACTTGCAATAAAATAAAGGGGGATTATGAAGTAAATGAGCTATTAACCAACTAACACCACTAAACAACCTAAAAAACACTAAAAGCATGCAAAAGAGACAAGAAAACAAATAACTCGGAGAATTAAATAATAATGAAGATGTTCCCTCCCTAGATTCAACTCAACTCTTTTCATGGCAATAACTTCATGGAAAAATAAGCTAAAGATACTTATAATATTCAATTCATGCATCGATTTCTAAAGTGATTACAATCTTGGTCCGATCATAATCGTCCAATTACCCTAATTAATTACCTTTATGGTCAAAAGTGCAATAAACTAGTTAAATTAGCAATAATTCGATTAATAGGTTAATCCCTAATCCTAATGCTTGTATGATCAACAAAACATTAAACTAACATATAAATGGTCATTATATGGACATCACATGCAAAAGACTCTAACTTTAATTGCTTAAAACATAGGATTTGGTCAATCACTATTCCTTAATCATCTATTGGTCCTAGACAATCAAGATTCAATATTTATGATTCAAGTGGTCTCTTAAAACATAAAAATCAGATTCTAAGCAATAAAAACAGATTCATAAACATGGATAAACATGGATTAGGCTAAACTAAGAACAAACATGAATAAAGTATCAAAACCCATGAATTAAACTAAGCCATTACAAGAGTTTCATCTCCTCTAGGAAGGAAAACAGAAGATCTAGCCTCTAATGTTCATGATAAAGTTCTGGAAATCAAGAAATAAGAAGAACATGATGAAGTAGAACATTAAAAACCGTAAAAAAGCCGAATGATCTTCACTTTAATCTTCACTTTTGAGCTCCAATCCTTCCAAGCAATTGCTCCAAGCTTCCTATGCTTCTTAATGGTGTTTTCTGATGGTTTTAGTTCCAAAAATCGGAACCAAAAATCAATTTATAAAGCTGTCAAGGGCCCTTTAGCGACGCTAAGTCACCTTTAGCGACGCTAAGTGGTGGCTTTTAGAGACACTAGCGACCATTTAGTGACAGAATTTCGGAAATTTCAAACTTTGATGCTTATCTTCGAATTTTAGCCTTTTTTATCCATATATATCCTCAAATATCCGAATTTGAACCTGAAAAAGAATATATAATGATATTAAACATATATTTAACATATTCTCATGATTTTTATCCAAAAATAATTAAATATCGTATTAAATATATATATAAAAATCGTGATATCAAAATACCCCACACTTAAACTTTGCTTGTCCTCAAACAAATCACAATTTTATCCAGGCTAAGGTATTTAAATAAACAATATCATTCTTATAAATACTAAATACCGCTGAAAAATATCAACACGTTTGATTAAAAAAAAGTCATCGATTACACTCAGATTTATGCATATACCCGTGTTGTGGTCCTCTCTTCACTTCTCACCATCCCAAATGCATTCTCTTTTTATCAATAACCAATCTTTAATTAAAGAATTTGTTTCCGGTTAATTCATCCCTTAAGAACCCCCCAACCTCAAGACTTATCGCAGATTTCTCAATGTTATTTAACATATGCTTTTGATCTTTTTAAGCTCTTATTATTCCATATAAGCCTATGACTTTCGATGGAACCCATGTAGCGAACTTTCAACCCAACCGATCCCAAACCAGTTGGCTTTAGGTGATTAGGTGTAGAACACCCCAAAGAGTTTACTTGTTCGAGTTCCAAAGGCCACTTGTTTGACTTATAGATTAGCCCTTTTGGCTTTATTCTATTTTTTTGATTTTTTTTCTCAATTTATTATTTTTTTAATATAGAAGCATATGATGAATAAAAGAGGAAATTCACACTCAGCCTATTTTTGTCGAGCTTAGATTCAGAAAGGGCTTAACCATTTATTTAGATTCAAAAATTAAAAGTTGGTTACCCTAAATGGAACTTTCTCTGGAACGGTGAAAAGCCACAAAATACTATGCATAAACACTAAGTATAACCTCTGAACTTGTTCACAAATCAAACATTTGACACCTTCAACCAATACTTAACACTTACTCGACTGATATTAAAATTTTAAAAATTATAGCCCAAATACCATCATGATTTAATCAAAGACAAATTAAGTTCAAGCTAGGAATATTTCTAACCCCCTACCCCACACTTAAATCGTACAATGTCCCCATTGTACATAAAATCAAACACTAAGGTAGAAAAAGGTTAGAGAAAACTCCCTTCGGGTATTCACATGGAGCAATAAAAGATAATACTGAGCAAAAGCAAGCATAAGCGCGCACTCCATAACCACCTGTAAGAAAAACACTCGGAGCAAATTGTTAAAATAGATCAAGTCTAAGAACCAAAAAGCTAAAACTAAACAAACAAAAGAAAACAAACAAACCTAACTCACTTTCGTAGGAATCACGCTAGCATTTAGCGTATGCAACAAGCCTTTAAACCACTCGGTAGCCCGAGTGGACGAGTTGTAGTCTCGTGAGGGTTTCTAGTCAACACACCCACAAAGTTGGAACAGAAAGGAAAAGAAATAAAAATAAAACGGAAAGAAAAACCTAACCTAAACACGGGTTGCCTCCCGAGAAGCGCTTGTTTTTGTCCGAGTCTCTAGCTTGACTCCGAATTTATTTACCGTGAAATCGAACGAATGACCCCACACTTGCAATAAAGTGCGGGTGGTAATATGCATACATACTAGGATATATGTATGATTTACCAACTCCCAGAGCTGCTGCGATCGCGTTTCGCTCACCCTTCTTGATCTCAAAAGACATCCTCCCCGCGTTCTGAAGCTTGAAACCTCCCCCTGATTGCGAACTTGATCGTGACTCAAACAAAGACTCCAACCGGCTTCCGATGCCTTCTAAATTTCTGACCGCCTGACCATTCTCCCGACACGACAGGTTCCAAAGGGTCCCTGATGCCGGAGGAATTCCATATGCTAACTCTAACTCCTCGCAAGATCCCGCGGTTACCTCCAGAGCTGGTTTTGCAGTTTCCTCCTCGAATAATAGAAATTCTAAATAATCTAAGATTTCATCTGCGCTTTCAATATCTTCTCTTTCAAGAAGTGAAGGTCCCCAAACGTGTTTTGGTTCTAAACCTAACTCGGGTGCTGGTTTAACGAAGGTTGATGGTTCATCCTCTGTATGTTCTTCCGGCTCCTCAAACAGGTCAGCGAGGCACTCCAGAAAATCTCCGTGCATCTTCTCTCGATTTCACCTCCACATCGGGTTCAAAACACAAACTCTCGTCAGAATCAGAGTCGTCTAAATAGTACGGTTCAGGTCTAAGTTGTGGCTCCTCGGGTAAACCAATCGGGCGGTCATCCTCATCATCTTTAATAATGAAGTCATAATCATCCCGCTCAATGCCATCGTCATAAAACTCGTTCAACAGATCTTTAAGGAAAGACTCCCAATGGATCGGTTCATACTCATCTTTAACAATCAATCGAATCGGCGTATCCCCGTCGTAGATCATATTCGCAGAAGAGACATCGCGGGTCACGAAGAAGGACGAGCAAAACTACTAAAGTAACTTCCTTTGAGCCGAAACTCGCAGGAAGGATCGTCCAATACTAAAATTAATATAATTAAACCAAATGAAACCGTTCCCCGGCAGCGGCGCCAAAAACTTGATGTGCGTAAAGCGTACCAGTTTTTTTATTTATAAAATCCGTTATTATTTAGTACGACTACAACACAAATAGGCAAGAGGACCTAATCGTATAGTAGTATGGAAAATAAGCACGGGTGTCGAACTCAAGGGGAATGGGTATGATTTGATAAAATTATATTAATTTAAATATTAAACTAACTAAACTACTTGCAATAAAATAAAGGGGGATTATGAAGTAAATGAGCTATTAACCAACTAACACCACTAAACAACCTAAAAAACACTAAAGGCATGCAAAAGAGACAAGAAAACAAATAACTCGGAGAATTAAATAATAATGAAGATGTTCCCTCCCTAGATTCAACTCAACTCTTTTCATGGCAATAACTTCATGGAAAAATAAGCTAAAGATACTTACAATATTCATGCATCGATTTCTAAAGTGATTACAATCTTGGTCCGATCATAATCGTCTAATTACCCTAATTAATTACCTTTATGGTCAAAAGTGCAATAAACTAGTTAAATTAGCAATAATTCGATTAATAGGTTAAGCCCTAATCCTAATGCTTGTATGATCAATAAAACATTAAACTAACATATAAATGGTCATTATATGGACATCACATGCAAATGACTCTAACTTTAATTGCTTAAAACATAGGATTTGGTCAATCACTATTCCTTAATCATCTATTGGTCCTAGACAATCAAGATTCAATATTTATGATTCATGTGGTCTCTTAAAACATAAAAATCATATTCTAAGCAATAAAAACAGATTCATAAACATGGATAAACATGGATTAGGCTAAACTAAGAACAAACATGAATAAAGTATCAAAACCCATGAATTAAACTAAGCCAATACAAGAGTTTCATCTCCTCTAGGAAGGAAAACAGAAGATCTAGCCTGTAATGTTCATGATAAAGTTCTGGAAATCAAGAAATAAGAAGAACATGATGAAGTAGAACATTAAAAACCGTAAAAAAGTCGAATGATCTTCACTTTAATCTTCACTTTTGAGCTCCAATCCTTCCAAGCAATTGCTCCAAGCTTCCTATGCTTCTTAATGGTGTTTTCTGATGGTTTTAGTTCCAAAAATCGGAACCAAAAGTTGCCCAACCGAATGGAGATCAAATCCATTTATACAGCTGTCAAGGGCCCTTTAGCGACGCTAAGTGGTGGCTTTTAGCGACGCTAGCGAGCATTTAGTGACAGAATTTCGGAAATTTCAAACTTTGATGCTTATCTTCGAATTTTAGCCTTTTTTATCCATATATATCCTCAAGTATCAGAATTTGAACCTGAAAAAGAATATATAATGATATTAAACATATATTTAACATATTCTCATGATTTTTATCCAAAAATAATTAAATATCGCATTAAATATATATATATATATATATATATATATATATATATATATATATAAATCGTTATATCAGAGACGTAGGGGACCGGATCAAGTTAGAGACTGTGAAGCTGCACACGACCGACTTTTTGCATATTATTTTTCAGAAAACAGCAATTATAATGACGAGATGTTTAGGAGACGTTTCCGCATGAGCAGACGACTATTCACACGAATAATTGCGGATCTTGAACAATGGGACGAATTTTTTGTACAAGGCTACGATGGTAGAGGTAGGAAAGGGTTATCTCCTTTACAAAAGTGTACCTCGGCAATTCGGCAAATGGCGTATGGGATATCCGCTGACGGAATTGACGAGTACCTGAAGATGGCGGAATCAACCGCACGGCTATGCATACAAAACTTTTGCAAAGATATCATCTCTCTGTATGGTAAGCGATATTTACGTAAACCTTCTTACCATGATATTCAACATTTATATGCCACACATGAGGCTACACACGGGTTTCCGGGCATTTTAGGAAGCATAGATTGTATACATTGGGATTGGGACAATTGCCCAAACGCATGGCGAGAGCAATACATGAGAGGTGATCATCAAAAGCCGACTATTATCCTAGAGGCAGTTGCATCACAGGATCTTGGATCTGGCATGCATTCTTCGGGTTGGCCGGTTCCAACAATGATATTAATGTGTAAACCAGTCGCCATTATTTAACGACGTATATAACTAAAGAGCACCGCAATGTCCGTTTCAAGTAAACAACGTACAATACAAACACGGGTACTATCTTGCAGATGAAATATATCCAAAATGGGCTACTTTTGTCAAAAAATTCAGAACCCCTCTAGATCAAAGACGAATGAGGTAGTGCCGCGCAAGAAGCGGCAAGGAAAGATGTGGAACGGGCTTTTGGTGTGCTTAAACAACGGTGACACATTATACAAAGCCCTACAAGGATGTGGCGCCAGGATAAAATACGTAAAGTAATGTACGTTTGTATCATATTATACAATATGATATTGGAAGATGAAGGTCACGTGATTTGTCCGTTCAACGAAAACGTTAATCAAGCGGACGAGGAAAAAGACGTAGAGATTAGCGAACAACAATATGACGCTAACATCCGAGACGTCCGAAACACGGAAACACATCACAACCTTCAATCGGATTTAATCGAGCACATTAATCGGCTTCCACGACACAATAACGACAATAACTAGTAATTTTTTATTTTTTTAATGTATTTCCTTTTATTTATTTAATGTACTTCGAAATTATGTAATGAAATTTATAAAATATTATTAATTATTTTATATTTTATTGAATTTTAAATAATTAAATTATTTAAATAATCCTATTAATTACTTTATATTAATTGAAAAAAATAAAATAGAAAAATAGAAAAGATAGAGGGTGGAATTGGGTTGGATGTGGGAGTTGTAGGGTTAAGTTGGGTTGAAAGTGGAGGATGATGTGGATGCTGATGTAGCAGTACTTTTGGTTGGGTAAGTTGGGTTGGATGTTGATGGTCTAAACGGATTATCGGTTTTTTCGCGCAGAGAAGAAGGCTAATTAAATTAAGAGCAAGAATCAGGTTTTTGGGTGCCTAAGCGAAATCGACAGAGTGAGTGGGAATTGAAACCTAAAATTGATCTGAAATTAATTAGCGATTTCTACGGAATCCATGGATTGAGAGATAAAAGGATTAGTGCTCCGATCGAATGCTATTGTCGACCAAGGCGTTTGTTATGGTGGAACGGGAAAGGAAAGAAGCCCATCTTTCCATTCATTTCTCAGAAGATGTATGTTAGTAATCTATGAATGGAATGAGCCATTACATACATAATACGATTCCCCCTATTTAAGGATCCTCATTTCTTGGAGGATGGTTGTTTTTCCTCATTCCTTCAAGAATGGAATGAATGCTACGATTTCATATATTTTTCCTTAAATTTTTTTATTAAAATTTATTTTATTTAATTTCTACATCTATTTCTCTCTATCAAACATTATATAGTAATGATTCATTTCATTCCGACAAAGCAACCAAACATGTCGATGAATGGTAATGACTAATTCCATTATCATTCATTTTCGTCCAGATAAACAGACCCCTAATCTTCTAATCTAAATTAAAGACTATCTCATCAATTTAATTTAAACATCTTGACCCTTTATTTAACTAGACTTAAATTCTATCCATTTATTTTATCAAAATTGAAAGTCTACTTTTGACTTTTATTAGTAGAAATTGAAAACTTAATTTTTAAAATTTAATTCTAATAGGAGATAAGATAGTTAGTAAAAAAATATTATCTTAATTTTAAAATAATGTTAATATATTTATGTAGACACTACATTTCACGTTATTATAAATCAATATATTTGTGTATCTAGATTTTAAATAACGTGAACATATACACTAATTTAATATAATAATATTTATTAGAGTAAATATATAATATTTAAAACACAAAGTTCATATAAATCAATTTTCCAACTTAGTTTTGATTTTAAATTCAATTTTGATTTAAAATAGATTTAATTTGTGTTAGAATGATTATCTAATTAAAACATTTTATCCACTAAAATAAATATTCAAGTTCTTTATTATCATCTACGTTATTATATGATATAAATATTATCCTAATTAACTTTTGCATTACTTTTAAGGTTGTCATCAATTACGTTTATATGTCAATTAACTTGAATATAATATTTTTTCTAGAAAGTCTCATATAGTTTTTTTCATCGGTATATAATAATTATATATATAAAAAACGAATTTAAAATAATAATTTCATAAAGACCCGTGTGTTTACACGACCATTTAAACTAGTATATAATATAATTTCATAGTATCCAAAGAAAATATCTTACTTGATGACGTATAGGTATAAGATATGATATTTATATATTATGATGACATCAAATAATTTACATTTGTAACATGTTAATTTTATTTTTCTTTTCTTATTTCCTTTATTTCTATTTTATCTAACTAACTCTTTATTAATTTTTAAAATAACTTTTAGAAAACAATAATATAAGGAAAAAATCTCTATTTATAAAATAAAATGATAAAACCATATCATGATTTTATGAATTATGTGGATGTTGATAGGTTTGTTTGGTATGACATACTGTATTGGTGGATTTTTTGTTTTATAAAAATGTAAGGATGTTCGAGAGATGTTAGTCATTATTCATTACTTAAATTTTTAAGAGTTTATTAATAAAGTAATAGAGAGCATGTTAAATATATTATAAATTAAATATTTTATTTTAATTAAATGAGTCATTTAAAAAATCTAGAAATATTTATAAATTCAGAATACATGTTATGTGGTTTATAAGTTTTATTATTATATAACGTATGAAAAGAGGTATCTTACAAACCCATATCTTGTCTTTTTGTTGAATCTTCACTGTTTCTACTTTACATCAAATCATCTATGAAAAAAAGAGAAAACTACTAGTGTTTGTTCTTTTTGTTAATTTGTATATATTGTAATTATTGTTGATCAAAGATACTTGTTAGATGTATATTTTGTAGTCAATATAAGTGGATTGGAAATAGGATTCTCTTTTTTAGAGATATGATATATTTTTCTACTATATTTTTTACTTATCTTTATATTTTTTCTAGTCTCTTACTTATTCTTCTACCCACAATATCAATATAAATTTTAAAATCCACATATCATCTTGTAATAAGTAGGAGAAAAAATAGTATAATAAAGTGAAAAGATTTATTATTTTTCCCCTTTTTATTGTTGTACGTTCAAACAAATTTGACTATAATAATTTTATTTTATAACTCTTGATATAATTAAATATAAACTCATAAAGAAGATTTCTAAGATCCAGAATACGTGACAATATACAAAATTAATTCCACCAATCACTAAATGAAAACATGGGATTTCGCTTACTGTTCTTGCGTAGAGTTGGTGGTCACTCGTCAATTGATAAGCAAGTGGCTAACTTAGAAAAGGGAGTGCTCGATCATCAATGTTTCGAAAAGTGGGTCGGTCATTATACCTTCAAATGGTTATAATATCCATGTTCTTCTGTAATTGTTGTTTTTATAAAAGATATAATTCGAGTTTTAAAATTAAAAGATGTAAAATTGATAAATTTTTTTCAAATTGCTCTAAGTGGATGTTTGACTAGCACTAGAGAGTGTTTGGATATAGGAGAGTGTGCAGCGGGTATTAATACCCACATTGTGAGTGTGTGTTTGAGGTATTGTGTGTGAGCCTTCTTGTTGTCGTGAGGGAGAAAGCTCAAATCGAGGTCATTCTTTCATCAAGTCATGGAGAAATTATTAGTTAATGATCCTCAAACCTTGTGGTTAGTCTCATACATATTTTACAGCTTTGAATAGGGATTAGATTGAGTTTTGTTGGGTTTTTTTTATCATTGTTAGGATGAATAAGCCAAACCGAGAACAAAAAAGGGGGGATTTAATCACGGTACACCCGATAAAGATAAAATTAATTGATAAGGATATGTTAAAATGATGTTAGGAAATTCATAGAAACAAGGATCGATTCAAATGGTTGAGAATTAGATAATTTTGATTTATATTAGTGTTGAATGTGTTCTTGAGTTTATTCAGAATCGAAAACTAAAACTATAGTCCGCATAGCAATCAAAAACCCTGATAACCGTGACTAGAATTGAAAACCGATTTGAGTCTCTTTGTGAGATTTCTCAATTGTAAATCACTAGCTAGCCTTGAATCGATAATTGATTTGGGCAACAATCAAAAACCAGGATTGCATAATGGATAGGAAACCTGAATCATAAATTAGAAAAGGTACTCCATTGAGATCGCAAATCAAATTGTAATTTGATCCTGAGTATCAATCATAAATTAGAACCTTAGTTAGGATCAAAAAGTTTGTAAATCATAACTGTAATCGAAAAGTTAATTGGAATCATAAATCACCCCGATGGTGGATCAAAAATTAAGCATGATGCTGGAAACGTAAGCCAAGGATTCGTAATTCCTAAATCATAAATTGTATATGCGTATGTGAGATTGTAATTCACCTTAACACCAATTGTAAATCAGGGTGAGTGAGAATTGAATATCAGAATCGTAAATCATGTTTCTTAGTTGGAATGCAAATCACGATCGAAAAAAACACAGAATCGCAATTCATGCTTTCGTAAGGAATCTTAAAGTGTCGGAAACTTCTAGATAGGGCTATCATTTCAATTAGTGTTTGATTTGTGGAAATATTTATTGTAGGTGACTGTCGGTAACTGTTTAAATCTTGAATATTCGTTGAATAGCTGTTAAATGATTAGATATTGCAATCAGGTGAGTTTATATAATACTTACTCGTTATATTGTTGTATGTACTCGCAGTGTATGTGTAGTGATATATATGAGTTCATATGTTTACCGTTGATAATAACTTGTTATACTTGTTAATTGCTATTGAATTATGATTGTGTGGACCACCTAAGCCTGTGTGGCTAGTTGGGGAGAAGATGACGTCGTCAAAAGGTGAGGCCTGTGATGTGTCATAGCGGGCGGGCCGAGTTTAGGCATCAACGGGTGGGACCCGAGATGCGGCATCAAGGGCAGGGCCCAACTACAATATGTGATTGTTTACGATGTTTACTATCAGCTATAAAGTATAAATGTGATTTTAATTAATTAAACTTAGTTCTTACCCGTTGTTGATTTATGTTTCAGAATCGTCGGGTGAAAACTGAGCATACGAATGAATGTCCACATTTTCAGAATCGTTGGGGAGAAGATTGACACGCCATTATTATCACCAAAAGGCAAAGTGATGAGAAGAAAAGGGATTCAATCAATCTTTTACATATTAACTAAATAAGTTGTAAATACAATTCTGTAAAACAATAAAAAATTAATTGTATTAGTTTATAGAATCAGAGTTCATGAAATCACGCTGCGGAAAAGTAGCTGTCACGCGGATGCCTTCCCCTTGTTGACACACAACGATTCTGAAAAATAATCAACAACACGGGTTAGCACAAAGCTTAGTGAGCACACAACACTCATACATTATATCAGACACACATCCGATAAGCAATAACCATCACATCAAGTATGTCACACAGGCGGGGTGGTCATCTACAAATTGAGCCCAACTGCTCACAATACCACACATGTATCACATCAAGTATGCCACACAGACGAGGTGGCTATCTGCCAATTGAGCCCAGCTGCTCACAATACCACACAAGTATCACATCAAGTATGCCACACACGTGGGCAATCGTCAGATTATCACGTAGAACACGTATCACAACATAATATATAAGTTAGTGAAACTCACTGGATAGAAGCACAATAACACACTAAAATAATAAGTTTGTGAGTCACGAAAATTCACCGATAACAACTTACAATTAAGGTACATCGTTTTAAGTACAAGATACGGTTGGTAAGATTAATCAATACCTAAATTAATCCCTCATGAGTAACATAATAAGTATGCTAGCGATGCACATTATGCCCTACACATCAAACTAGGCACACTACCACAGTAAAATAATAAGTATGCAAGTATTCTGCCAAGAAATACTGCCCAAAAGGCGACATCAAGTTAAAAGCTCTTTAATGACCAAACGGGTCAAAAATTCACAACTTTGACTCTAACGAATCGAGCGTAAAACAGCGTTTTTAGATCAAACTTTCTAAAGACAGCTTGTTCCCATTAACATGAGAAGATTAACTACAAAATTTGAAGTCATAACTCGAAAAGAGGACAAAAGTCAACCTTGCAACAATTTCGGAATTTTCACTATATTAACCCGAATTAGATTCGCATCACTTACACTCTTATATTTTCAGTTAGTAAACATGTCTAGGGTAATTGAATAGTGCAAAATCCGGTCATTTGGTTAGTTCGCGCATTTCTTTACTTAACGGGTCCGTTTGACCCGTTTCAAGGGAGCTTGCATAAATCAACAATTTATCCATCTTTTTCATTTATAAATATTTCCAACAATATAACTTACAATAACTTCTATAACCGATATTCGAAAATGATTAGAATAGCTACTAACTCCAAATGTTCATTTAATTTGTAAAACTTCAAGGTCTAGAAATTGAAGTATAAAAGTCTAATTTGCAATCCAACTTAATCAACTCATTTGGTAATTCAAGGATAATGTTCCAAGTTGTGATTCAAAATCAATAACCCATAACAAAATTGCAATTCCATAAATTAACCAATTTGCAATTCACTTAATTGAACCAATTGCAATTCCAAACTTTAAGTCAACACTTGAAACCAATTGTAAGTCAACACTTGAAACTAATGTGTGTTTCAATTATAAGGGAGATTTGTGATTCAAACATAAGCACTAATTCGTGATCCCATTACTTAAATTAATTTGTGATCCATACTTCAATAATCATTTTATGATTCCAACTTGAATAACCAACATGTGATTCAAAGGTAAAACCCAAGATAAGTTGAAGTTCTTAAACCAATTTGCCGACTTTAAAATCCAATGTCTACCAATACCTCACCATTTTGATCCATTGTTGATTTCGAAGATCCCTAACCCCACCTAAACAATTTCTTGCAAGTTAATCCCCTTATCAAAGAGCCCAACTCTATCAATTTTTAAACTTGGTTCTCAGTTATGGAAGCCTTATGAACAACAGGTACACAATCGGTTATGTGTGTATATATATATGTTTTCTAAATCCTAACTAAAGCACAAATTTGTAGTTGCTATATGTTCCCGTCATCATCTCATGTTAACCTACCAAATTAATTTGATTATGATCAAGTATTTAGGCCATTAAGCCTCATCTTGTTCTCGGTAGACTACAACACTGAAAGGTTTTGATCTGACCAAACCATCCTAAGACACAAACTGGTCAAGCCCTGGGTTTGATTCTACTGGTTCAATCCTAAAGCGGAAACAGATTAAACACAACCCTCTAAACCCCAAAAGGGTTAGGATCTTACTAATGATCATATCAGTTCCTCAACAACAATCTAGATAAAAGATAAGAAGACAATACCTCTTGTGATCTTGAGATTGCTAAAGATAGTCCACCACTACTTCACCACCAACGAATTGGCTGTTAGACCGCTCCTGGAATTACCCGAGCAACACGCAAATCATGTGTGTGTGTGTGATCGACGCAAGCAAAACCAAAAAACACCCCTTGGTGTGATCTCGAAGTCAACGCAAAAGGGAGGGATCGAGAGAGAGAGAGAGGTCGACGCAGAGGGAGGAGGGAGAGGCTAAGGTTTTTCTTTTGTTGTTAATTAAAAACCTTAAGGATAAATTAACTTTTCTAGGTTTAAATACTTAAACCTTATCCAAGCCCAAGCCCATTCAATTAAAGCTCATAACTTTAATTGAAGTTTCATTCATTGCACTTTGACCCCTTGGACTTTACTAGTTAATTAATTAACTATTAATTAACTGGTCCGTTAAATATTAAACTTAATATTTAATTCACTTTAAATAATAAATAACTATTTATTATTTATTTCCTTCTAATAATTAATCCAACTGATTAATTATTCATTTCTCCCTTAAATAATTAATTCCACTGATTAATTATTTTCACACAAATATTGGTAGATTTCCAAACTGTTCTAATTGGGTGTGTAGCAGTGTGACCCTTTAGTCTCTTATAACATTGGATACAGTGTACCCATTAATTATCTCTGCACATAATCCAACAGACTCCCACTTATGCAAGATAAGTAATAGTTATTGTACATTGTTAGCCTAAGGAGGTCCCTAGCCAGACACTTAGGATAACCGGGTCATAAGAACTCTTATACCCCAAAACAAAGTGTGATAAGGTAAACTCTCATAAAACAACTGTTTAGGAGCAATCTATCATAAACTAACTGTTCATGAATCAACTATCATAAACTATTTGTTTACGAATGGCTACGGTTATTATAGATTTGTCCCTTGCAGCGCGATATTTCAATTTTGAGCATGAGCATGGAGAGTGTCAACTCAAAATCTCAAGAACTATATTCGTGACATACTTGATTTCAAAACTGCGTGATAAACGACAAAGAACAAATCAATTCGTTTGGGCACGGCCGTGCACTTACTAGTTTTTCTAATCAGTCAAGGGGCCCAGAAATATCTCTCCTGAAAAAGAGGTGCAAATACCTTCTTGCATATTTGCATTTAGCAACACGGCTCCCACTGAATCTAGATACGCCCCTTATGACCACCCTGTTACGCCGTGGCGTTAGGACGCACTAAGGAGACAATAGTTACCGCATCCCAAACCAAATACCTCAGGTTTAAGGATAACCTATGTGATAAATACTTTTGACACGAATCCACGAAGTATTTTTCACTGTGGGTCAATCCAATATTCGTAACCCTAACGAATATCCGTCAATTTTGGTCCGCAAAAGACTTTTGCAGCTATATTCGATATTTCTTCGAATCTACCCCAAAATTACGATGACTTTACGACCCTGTCAAGGTTCCCACCAAGATAAGTAGTCACGGATAATGTTTTGAATAAACCAAATTATTCCTGGATGGTTTAGAACATACAAAATGGTGAAGAACAATGAAACAATTTCTGCACCCTCCATATTCCACCCTGGAATAAAGATGCATAATTTATACCACTTCATTGACTCAATTCACAGCGTTTATCTGAATTACTTATTATTTTGCATTGTAACTTATCACGGATTACAAAGAAAATAATGTGCCTATAAACCCAAAAACTCAAGACTAGTACCTCGAAGTACTCTTTCTTGGTATTGCTAGAAATCGTTTTCGCAACCTAAAAACAATTCTAGACTTACTTAATTTATAAATTCCTTAAACTTGAAGAACTGGAAATAACTCCAAAATTTCCGAGTTTATAAAATAATCCCCTTGTAATTAAAACTCTAATTACACTTGTAGATGTATTAAATCTCACTATATTCATACCCCTTTTGAAATGATAAATCCATTTACACATACTTGTAAACTTGAGATTAGATTCCCAATGTACATCAACACTAAGGATACCGAAAAATGTCCTAATTTATCATCTCTAACGTTAATCAACCACCAACATTAATTTTTTTGACCTTTTTAAACCCTTTTAATCATATATAATTCTTTTTAAGCCATGACTTGACCTTAAAAAAAACTTGCAATGACATCCTTATTGAGAACCTTTCAATAAGTCATGTGTTCCTCGGATTAGTTCCCTTTCAAGAACCTTTTATTTTAGATCACTTCTAAAATCATCCGACTATTATATACTTTAAAGGTTCATACTTGTATTTATCATACTAGTTAGATCAACCTTGATAACTTGATAAATACACCAGTCAGGTGCTCCCACTATCTTTTATGAAAAAGTGCATTATCTTAAAACACCCTTTTAGACTCAGTCAGTCCTTGACTAATACGCCTAAAACTTGTGTTTTAAAACACTTGTTCTTAAAACAGTTTTTGTGAGAAATTTAAACGTTTTATGATACCAGAACTTGGATTTCCATATATCCATCTTTCCAATTACGGAATGTGGTTTCATTAAACCTAACACGATTACAAGTATTAAACACTTGTAAAGATGTTTTAAATTTCTTTACTTAAAACATTTAGTATAAAAGAGTCTTGATCATAATAACTATTATGATCACTTTTATATTTTCTCAAATGTTTTACAAAAACTTTTTCTTAGAATAATAACTATTATTTCTTATTCCAGCATGTTCAATGCTTTGAACATAACCTTTTTCATAAGAGTCCTTAAATACTTTGTAAATTAGAAATCTTATCTAATTTCATAAACAAACTTGTTTATCTAAGTATTTATATGGTGGGACTAGCATTTATGCAACTACAACAATTACTGCATAAGATCACTGTGAATCACCTATTAAGTCAAAACTTGACTTATCAGTATCCTTTAGTCACAACTGGACTAACCTGATTCATCAAAAACACACGTGCACGGATATAAACTAAATAATTCAAATTCTCAAAAATTAAAACCAGAATGTCAATCAAAAAGTTTTAAACAAACCATGCCAAACAAATCCAAAAACTTTGAACAAAAATGTTTAATAACTGCGAAAAAGAATTATTAAATATCCGAGCTGCACATGGGATCTCAACTGTTGGGCTGCTTCACTTTCCATCACCTCCTGCAATAAACGATTGCAAGATATTAGAAAACTCGTAAGAAACTTTACAAGTGGAAAGTGACAAAGAAGCTAGTCACACGATACTGAGGAGCCAGACTTGCCTCCTGCTTCGTGAGCCTTCGGACAATCTCTCTTCCTGTGTCCGGCCTCGCCGCACTTGAAGCACCGATTCTCGGTTCTTGCCTTGTTCGGCTTTGGCTTCTTGCCCTTGTTGTTATCAGTAGCCCTGGGTGCATTCTGGCTGGGCTGGGTCTTACCCTTTCTCTTTCCGTTGCGCCCCTTCCTCTTCTTATTACCGCCATTGCCCACCATGAGGACGTCCTTAGACTTGGTCCCGATACTCTGCTCCGCTGTCTTAAGCATAGAGTGCAACTCAGCCATGGATTTCTCCATGTTGTTCATGTTGTAGTTGACTATAAACGGATTATAGTCGTCTGACAACGAGTTGAGTATCGTATCCGTTGCTAGCTGCAACGGTACTGGGTGCCCAAGCCTCTCCAGGTGGTCTATGTACCCTTTCATTTTCATGACGTGGTTATTGACCGATGTCCTATTCACCATCTTGCACGAGTTAAATGCCCTATAACGCTCCGTGCAGGCTTGCTCCTGGAACATGTCCCTCAGCTGGCGGATCATGTCATAAGTAGGAGTTTCCATCATGCTTGACTGCAACTCAGGACTCATTGTTGCAAGCATGAGGCAACTCACTTCCAGGGCGTCATTGGAGCGCTTCTGAAAAGCCTCCCTGACGTCTGCCCTAGCGTTGTTGGCAGGAGGGTTCCCCAGAGGTTGTTCTAGGACGTACCACTTTCTCTCGTGCCTCAGCATGATCCGGAGATTTCTCTCCCAAGTGAGAAATTTTGGCCCGGTGAGCTTATCCTTTTCTAGGATAGAGCAAAGAGAGAGGTTGTTAGTGTTGGTAACGTTGGTTGCCATCTACAAATTAAAACTCGGTTTAATTAGTAATTGCAAATAAACGTTTCTAACATATATCATCAAAAACCCATAAATAATATATATCAGACCTAGGACCAATATTTCACATACTTGACGAAAGGTTTGGTCACTTCCCGCCAAGTCATGCTATTTCTGGTAGGTAACACCTTGTACCAATCGTACCTAGCTGATACGACTCCTAGAACCTCGTAGAGAACTTAGACACAGTCTAGTATGTTTAACTCTACTCCAGTGCATTTTGGGTCGGGACTCCCGATTATCGCATAATCTTTCATACCCTTTGTCGCAATGGTTTGAACCCGGATGCCCAAGGTTTGGGCACTTCCGACACTCGAGTACCCTTTAACAACAAAGGTGTACCATTAGATGGGTAGCACATTGATCTAAGATTTTCATAGGTTTAATAATTAAGTTTAAAAACTTAATTTTCTAGTTTTTAAAACATTTTAAAATTAATTGTTTTAAAAAATACGGTTTACATGTGTACCTATACCTGGTGCACAAAACGGCTCTATAAGTTTTTTAAAATTATAATCTTGATAAAACTTTTAAATTTATAAAAATTTAACTAATACGACTAACAAACTGAAGTCGTATTCTAGTTTGTCATAAACCGTGGTTTTTCTCTGTTTAATAATTGCCTAACATTAAACCCCTTTTCACAGCATCACATACAAATATGAATAAGCAATAAAAGGAACACAACCACACAGATAAAACAGATAAAAACCTATAGTTTTGCCAACTAATCCTAAGGTCAATCCTAAGGTCAATCCTAAGGACAAAAGGACTTGCATTCGCCTTCATGATGCATTGCTCCCACTCGCTTTGACACCTCCTCCAAAGTACCCGAGCACTGTGCAAGCCATCATCTAGGAAATCTTCTTGAACTCCGTCTTGATTATGGGACAAAAACTATAACTCCTACTATTACAATTACAATAATAAGGGGGTTGTAAGTGGCACGCAGGCCTCCCCGAACCAGTATATGTTGGAGTATGCCCACTGACACACGTACGCTAAATGATCACTACCGATGATGTATGGGCCTATCTGGTCACACGCCGGGAGTTGATCTTGACAACAACCTAAAAGATGAGGGTGAAAAAGGATAAATAATGATAGTTGGTTTCCTGGAAGGGGTTAGCGACGCTAACCCAGACGTCGCTAACTCAGTCGCGTTAGCGGCGCTAACCTTAAGTGGTTAGCGGCGCTAAGCGTGGGCGGTTAGCGGCGTTAACCCTGCCTAACAGAACAACTTTATTCTTTTCACCTCCACTCTCCACCAATGCATGTTAGCTCTCATCATTACCTCTGGGCTGACCTTGGGGAGTTCAGGAGGCAACAAGGAGTTTATTTATACATGCATCTCTTCTCTCTTTAATGTCTCTTGGCATTATTGAGTTTAAACACTTAGAACCTTTGTGAGTTGCTAACTACAAAAGAGAGAAAGAGTTCCTGGAGAAATTTGGTTGTTGTTTCCAGAAGTTCATCCACTTGTTGATTGGGCCAAGGAGGTGCTAGTACACCAAGATCACACTACTTCTCGGGGTGGACTTGGATAGCTCAAGAAGAAGGGATTCAAGGCTTGGAGCTTAGCATCAACAACATATCCAGAGAAATCAAGGGTATAACTCTTCTTTCTCTTCTGTTATAGTTGCATTACTTGTTGTAGAGTTTGGTACACTTATGGGGTTCACCTTGTGGTTTGTTTTTTATCTTGAAAATTCGATTTTATTACATGCATGCTTCCGTTGCTCTGGACCACGAACCCCAACAGTATATTATTACAATTGAAAAAAAGGATTGTAATTAGCACGCAGGCCTTCCCAAAACCAAAATAAAAGAAGAATAAAAAGCGAGTCCTAAGTCGGCAAAACTATAGCTATATATCACAACCACGCAATATATATATAAACAACATATATATGATGAATAATGTGATAAACACATAACATGATTTGTTTAACCATTCTCATCTACCCTTTTGATTAATAACTATTAATCAAAAATAAGAACTATAATCTTCTATGTTATCTAAACTCAGTTGACCAAAAATATTTTTTCAACAATCTTTGAAAAAGTTGACTTTATTTAAAACTTGAATAAAATCCTATGTCGGGTTTTTACTAGTTTTTACCGAAACTTAAACACGGCAAAAATTTGGTCATTATTCAAACAACATCATCTTGTTCCAATCCTTTTGTATAAACTTACCCTTTTAGAGTTTATTTATAATGTCTCAACTGGACATTATAGATAAACATCCAAAAATTATATATTTTAACTAAACTAATTAAAATATATAAAAACATTAGTTTATATAAATACTTATTAATTTTAACACTAAAATTAATAACCTTAACTGAAAAACTCACTTGGGCCTAGACCCCTTTGGGCCGTATCCCACCTGGGCTGAAACCCCACTTGGGCCGAAGCCACCTGGGCCGAGAACCCCTTGGGTCGAGAGCCACCTGGGCCAAAGCCCTCCTAGGCAGGAAAGTGTCCTGGGCGGAGACCCTACCTGGGCCACCGACCACCTTACACCGTTGCCATCGTCGACCACCTCACACCATCGCTACCGTCGACCATCTCACCTGCGATTGTCGCCGGCTACGGTGGTGGTCTCGGTTCCCCTTTTTCGATTAAAAACAAGAATAAAAACTTGTAAATCCTAATCCTTTTAACCTATTAAATAACAAACTAGTTTTTAATATCCACATTAACACTGGATTTCATCAAAAACCCAAAAACTTAAATTATTAATGTGACCAAAACCTTGTTTAAAAACTGATTTTAACCTATAAACAAAAACAGTTTAAATTCCTGGTCAAGATCAGGTTTTAGATAAAAGACTTATCTTTTAACCATTTAAACAGAAATTTGTTTAAACCTTGTCTGATTAAAATAAAATCTTTTATTATCCAGATGAAAAACAGAAGCTTGTTTTAACCATCCTATGGTTTTCCATTTTCAAGATGGAGAAACAAGATGAAGTAGAAGATCATACACCATAAACGAATCAACTATCTAGATTATCTAGGTTCATCAATTAAAACAGACTGTTTAATTTATCTTGATCAAAAATTTGTTTTTATCGAAAATCATAATCCTTTTAACCGTTTAAAACTAACTGTTTAAACTTTCTGATTAATAGGATTAAATCTTTTAGCAACTGGATAACAAAAACAAATTGTTTTGTTGCCCTCTTGATTTTTGAAAAACATAAAGAACAAGTAGAAGATCAAGAAAAAATCTTAAATCTAAAACAGATAAAAACTAGAAACTATAGATCATAGAGCCGAGGCTCTGATACCACTGAAGGGTTTTGATATGACCAAACCACCCTAAGACACTGGGTTTGATTCTACTGGCTCAATCCTAAAGCGGAAACAGATTGAACACAACCCTCTAAACCCCAAAAGGGTTAGGATCTTACTAAGGATCATATCAGTTCCTCAACAACAATCCATATAAAAGATAAGAAGACAATACCTCTTGTGATCTTGGGATTGCTAAAGGAAGTCCACCACTACTTCACCACCAACGAACTGGCTGCTAGACCGCTCCTGGAATTGCCCGAGCAACACGCAAATCCTGCGTGTGTGTGTGTGATCGACGCAAGCAAAACTGAAAAACACCCCTTGGTGTGATCTCGAAGTCGACGCAAAAGGGAGGGATCGAGAGAGAGAGGTCGACGCAGAGGGAGGAGGGAGAGGCTAGGGTTTTTCCTTGTTGTTAATTAAAAACCTTAAGGATAAATTAACTTTTCTAGGTTTAAATACTTAAACCTTATCCTAACCCAAGCCCATTCAATTAAAGCTCATAACTTTAATTGAAGTTTCATTCCTTGCACTTTGACCCATTGGACTTTATATGTTAATTAATTAACTATTAATTAACTGGTCCGTTAAATATTAAACTTAATATTTAATTCCCTTTAAATAATAAATAAATATTTATTATTTATTTCCTTCTAATAATTAATCCAACTGATTAATTATTCATTTCTCCGTTAAATAATTAATTCCACTGATTAATTATTTCCACACAAATATTGGTAGATTTCCAAACTTTTCTAATTGGGTGTGTAGCAGTGTGACCCTTTAGTCTCTTATAACATTGGATACAATGTACCCATTAATTGTCTCTGCACATAATCCAACAAACACCACATACACATGAGACACAATGGTTCTACTTATTTTAATCAATTTTTTGTGCCAAATTAATTTCATAAGGTCGTAAATGCCTTGTAGGTGAAACCCTAACCCAATAATTGATTACCATTCACATTCACAATTAACGTTTGAAGATGTTTGCTCTATTTCTCTCAACCCTGACGCATACTAGCAGGCAACAAATATGATTCAACTTAAATAGATTGATTCCCAAACTGGTCCATTCTATTCATATAGTGTTACTAGCAGCATATAGGTACATCTATGATTATTTAGTTTGGTTTTTGCACCAATAATCGATTTTTGGTTGTGGGTTTCGACCCTGTGTTTTCGGCGAACACAGAAGCACGAACAAACCCTAAATCTTCATTTTGTTCTAAGATTGAGTTGAGTAGGAATATAGTACCTAGTGATATTAGAGTAGGCGTAGTGGAAACGAGATGGATGGTGTGGTGCTTCCACCGTGCCGTTTCTTAGCTTCTTTCCACACCCTCACGGCGTAATACCAAGTAAACAGTAGAGAAATTCACGCTGCCAAAAGCTATGTGGTGTGGGTGTAGTGAGGCCCAACTCCACCTTTATCTCACTTCTTTTTTATTTTTTTATTTTTAATAGGTATTAAGTGGGTCCTACAATTTGGTGTGATGGGGAGTAATCACTACGACACTAAGTGGTGGGTTGAGTGGTGAAAAAATCTGAAATGGCGGTGTAGAGCGTGTGGTGAAGTGTACCCACTCCTTACACTCTTATGGTCAGTTTTCTCAAAGATTGGTGAAGGGTGGCTTTCGAAATCCTTCTTCATCTCGGTAGATGCTCACATCGCACACACTCACCGATTTGAGTGTTTGGGTCAGCTACAGTGAAGTGAGTTTAGGAGACTATGCCCTAATATGTTGTTTTTGGCCCAACTCATCTCAAGTCTTCTTAATTGTTGGCCCAACTCATCTCAAAGCCCTCTTAATTGTTGTTGATAGTTTAAAACAAATAAGCCCAATACAATTCAATGCAAAACCCTTTATTAAATTATAACTGTAATAGTAATATTACATTTTGATGCTACCTGAAAAACGGGTATTACAAATTCATCCGCAGTGAAGCTGAGACAAATTCCATCACCATTAAAGTATTTAGGGTTATATGTTCAGAATTGATTATAGTGTCTCATTCCCCTATTTTCACATCTACGACGTGTATCCCTGCATCTTTTCAGTTGTATGCTTATCATGAAGTTTCGACACTGTACCCAAACTGGCTTGTGTACATGATGATGGATCTGACAATGTCTCACGAAGTGTATAAATATAATTAATGATCACTGTTTTAAAAAAAAAGACAATGATATCTCTTCCTATCATGACATCAGCTAGTCTGTATATTAACTCCGTCTAATTAAATTCTCTTTTTTCCCCATCTAATTAATTTAGTACACCAATACAAATCTCCATTTTCTCATCTAAAATTGTTTGAGAAAGATCTCATAATTACATTGGCTAGATATATAACACCAAACAAGGAGAGGAGAGGTTGCTACAAGGGAGAAAGAAGCATCAAGACAAGGATACATTGGGAGAACAAGTGAGCACATGTACACAAATAGGGCACAATCAAACAACAACTCCATATTTGTTTGCAATTTCCAAGAAACTACAAATTCTCTAAAGCTATGGGAACTATTCAAGCATTTTGGAAAAGTAATGGACATCTATGTTTCAAGGAGGCTGTCGAGAAGTGGTCAACGTTTTGGATTTGTCAGATTTGGAGCAATAAATGACTGGGATGAGTAAGACAGTAAATGAATAACAGTAAGACGATAATGGATGTTGGATAGGAACCTACAAACTAAGATGTTTCAAAGCGAATAACAGTAACACAGTAAATGAAAGTAACTATAAAAGGCCAAAAGGGTGTGAAGAAGGTGAGGGGCGTAGACTGCATGAAAACAGAGGAGTTAATGCATTGAAAGGCATTAAATACGGAAGAACATATGCTGATGTACTACAAGGGCGGAAAAAGACAAATAACAACAATAATAGAAAACCAAAGGAACCAATTACATACAAATTCCAAGAGTCCTGGGGACATGTAGATATGGAAAAACTAGAGCAGGAGGTGGAGGCCCTTTCAAGAAGCGTAGTTGTGAAAGTGAAGAGGTAGGACTTGCTGGAGGACCTTACAACCATACTAAAGATTACATACAACAATCAGGTAGACTGGAGATTCTTGGGGGGTAAAGAGGTTCTACTAATTTGCAACACCAAGGAACTAGCAAAAAATCTACTTGAGAATAAAGATGGAGATGTATGGAAATGGTGTAACTCAGTGGAGGAGTGGACAAAGGACTTTTCAAATGGTGTCTATAGATTGGCTTGGATCAAGATATATGGGGTTCCTTTGGACTTGTGGAACCTAAGTAACTTCAACAAAATTGCTGCTAGATGGGGGGAGCCACTCAACTGGAAAAAATGTTCATGGGATAGCTCTAAGTCGTTGGTAGCAAGAAAAGTATTAATCAACACATCGCATAATTATCCCTTATACGACAGTTACATAATCAAGAGCCAAGGGTACTCAAGTGAGATCCTAGTAAGAAAAGATGGGTGGGTGGATAGTGTGGACGACGACTTGCACACAGAGGAAGATCAGAGCAGCGATGAAACAATAGAGGTTTCAAATTCAGAATCCGAACCAGACCAGGAAGAAGGAGGAGAAGTACCTCGAAATGGTAATGTCCAAAATGGTGAAAATATACACTCTGAGAACGATGGGAGAAACTCGACGTCTTGTAGGGTTGAAACGGAATTTCGTCGGAGATGAAAAGGGCACTTCGGTAATTCAGAATTTTTCAATTCAAAATCCAGCAGACTCGTACGAGGATCAGTTTTCGAAGGATCCGCTATCAGATACTGAAGATCGATCTACGGCGATTTCTCATAAGGCGGCATAGGAAAAAGCAAATGGTGTCTCGAAAAAAGGTAGAGCAACATCTCAAAAAGCTAATGGATGGATAGACCAAGTGAACGGGCTTCTGATGAAGCCCAATGCAAACAAGGATGGGCCTGGGAGTACAAAGGAAGGGTTTCAAACCGGGCCCATTACTAGAACTTTAAATACACAACTTTTGGCAGGTCAAGCCCAAGGTTCCCAAAGTCAAGATAATAAAGTCAGTCAAGAAACTCAGTCACAAGAGAACACACTAGAAAATCTAGTCTCGCAGGGGATAGTCGATAAGAGTCAAACTCAAGAAGATCTCAATGGAGAATGTTCATTGAATTCAAACGACCTAATCTCCATAGTTCCGGAATCAATAACGACGTCACGAAAGAAGTACACAAGGACGAAGTCGGCTTGGGCTGGGAACGGAAAACTAAGTCTGCACATGATCAAAAAGATGGCTAGGGCAAAAGGAAAATCGGGCTATACTTGCAAGCAAAATTCAAGGAAGGTTGGGGAAAATATCTCAAAGGCCTGGGTGGAATCGGAGAACTCTGATGCTTTGGGTAAGAAGGTGGGAGTGTATGAGCTGCCGATTACAGAATAGTAATATCAAGAAAGGTATGTAGTATCGTTGTATTATGGAAATGAAGATAATCTCAATTAATATAAGGGGCTTAGGGGGGCGGGGAAAAAAGATTGGATCAGAAGTCTCTGTATTAAAGAAAAACGGGTAATTTTGGGGGTGCAAGAGACTAAAATGTGTGGAATAGAGGAAAATTTAGTCAAAGAGTTGTGGGGAAACGCCAATTTCAAATTTGCGTCTGTTAATGCAAAAGGTAGTTCGGGTGGGTTAGTAAGTGTCTGGGTCCCTAGATATTTTAAAAATGTTCTAGCTTGTGGTGATGAGAATTAAATTGCCACAAAAAGGGAATGGAAAGAAGCAGAGGGGGCACTTGTTCGTTTATTAATGTTTATGGTCCACATACAACGGAGAAGAAGAAGGAACTATGGTCAAAATTAAGCAACTTGCTGCTGTCTTGTTGCAGTATAATAAAGCTATTTGGAGATTTTAACGAGGTTAGGGATGCCAAAGAAAGATTCAATGGTTCTGGAAGGAAAGTAAATTTACCAAAGGAAGTAATGCGTCTTTTATAACATTGATACCAAAGGGGAAAGATCCGTTGAGTTTCGAAGATTACAGGCCAATTAATTTAATTGGTTGTTATTATAAGGTGGTGTCAAAACTTCTATCCAACAGACTTAAGAAATTGTTACCAAAGTTGATAGGACCAGAACAATCAGCATTTCTAAAAGACAGATCCATAACCGTTGGAATTCTTATGGTCGGGGAAGCTCTAAATGATCTTAAAAGAAGAAAAAATAAAGCTATGGTGTTGAAGATAGATTTCGAAAAGGCGTATGATAGTGTCAATTGGGACTTCCTAATTGACACTATGAAATTGATGGGATTCGGATCTACGTGGATCGGTTGGATTAAAGCTTGCTTGCAGTCATCGTCTATGGCTATCCTAGTTAATGGTTCACCTTCAATGGAGTTTAAACCCAACAAAGGAATGAGACAAGGCGATCCGTTAGCACCATATTTGTTCCTGATTGTAGCGGAAGGACTGAATGCTTTGATGAACGAGGCTGTGGAAAAAAACATTTTTCAGGGGGTCAAGATAGGTAAAGATAATTTCCATCTTTCCCACCTTCAATATGCTGACAACACAATCTTGTTTGGTAAATGGTCGTGCAGAAACTTAAAGGTGGCTAAAGCATTACTATCTCAATGGGAGGAAGTATCGGGATTGAAAGTGAACTGGAGGAAAACCACTCTATTAGGTCTAGCCACCCCCGTGGATGAGCAAACTACTTTTGCAAACCTATTGGGTATAAGGTGAATGAAGAAAATTTAAACTACCTTGGTGTTCCGGTTAACATGTCAATGAAAAGAAAGGCATATTGGTCAAAAATAGTGTCAAAGACGGAATCCAAGTTGGCAAGTTGGAGTAGCAAATGTCTGTCGATAGGAGGAAAATGGACCCTGATTAAATATGTGCTCTCTAGTCTCCCAGCGTATTTCCTCTCCATGTTTCGAGCTCCCCGTAGTATCCTTTTTATTTTTTATAGTCTTAGGAGGAAATTCTTTTGGGGAGGTGGGGAGAGGGGGCTGAATCGGGTTTTAATAACACCATAGCTTGGGTTAAATGGGATGTATTAACTTGTAAAAGGGAGTGGGGGTGTGGAATTGGGGGATTAAACTATTTTCAATTGGAGTTTACTATTAAAATGGTGGTGGCGCTTTAGGATGGAGCCACATTCACCTTGGGTCTAACTAATTTCTAGCATCTACGGGAAAAGGGGGTATGGACATTAGTGGTAAGTCAAAATCAAATGGTATATGGGGGGAATATTAAACGTTGGGTGGGAGCTAAAAAACAGAGGGATTTCAATCCCTTCGATGCTCAAAGTAGAGGCTGGAAACGGGGAAAAAACCAAATTTTGGAAAGATGTGTTGTTAGAAAATTTGAACCTTGCATACTGTACTTCGAAAACAAGAAACAAGCTGGACACAGCAGTGATGGTACTTCGAATAAGAAACAGACATACTGTACTTCGAAAACAAGAAACAGGCTGGTTTTCAAAGGGGTTAACAATATGGTTGATCTTCTCTTCGAGATTCAGTTATTGAGCTATCAATGGATAGGAGCTAGATTGAAGAAGGGAGTCAAGCTGAATTGGACATCGTGGTTAACTCTTCCTGCTCACGTGTCGATGTAATCAAATAAGGAAATAGAAGTTGGGGTATTAGGCTGTCCGTTGTACCACGGGAATGGGCTCGGGTCCGGGAAAGACTTTGGCGGGTTCTTGGGGAACACCATTTCCCCTTCTTCGGGTAGTGGTGCGGCTTCCGAGCTTCGGCTCTTTTTACCCGAGCGACAATCGACGCCCTCCCCCCCCACCCCCCCCCCCCCCCCTCCAACGGTTATTTTTTTAAAAACTAGCCATTTTCTTTTTTTTTTTTATTCCACACCCTCTCTATATATATACAACATACTCTCATATTCATTTTACACCATATTTCTCTCTTCTTTTCTACTTTCTCTTCTACATTTTATTTACTCGTCTTTATTTTTTATACAACATACATCGTGGATCCTAACAAAAAATTCACTACACCTCCGTCAACCGGACGTAACCGATCGAGAGTTACAAGTTCTACACCACAACGGTCCATCGATCCTTTCCTTGTGTCGCAACAACAATCAATGCCGATGTTCACTCCACCACGGTTTACATATACCGGAATGCTTAGCCAACAACAACAAATTCCGCTCTCCGATATTGGTTATCCGCTTCCACAACAACCGAGTCAATATCAACAACCGAGTCCATATCAACAACCGGGTCAATATCAACAAATGGATTTCTCGCAACAAATACTACATCAACAACAACAACTACATTTTCAACATTTACGAGAAACGCAACAACATCAACATGCGTTACGAGATGAAGATGATGATGATGATGATGACGAAGATGAAGAAGTATTCGTTGCTGAAACCCAACAACTACAACAAGAACGGCGAAAGGGAAAGCAACAAGTTGTCGAAACCCAACCGGCTGGCAATTTTCCAACGCGTGCTAAACAACGAAAGTGGACACCCAATGAAGAAGTGCGTTGGTAAAAGCTTGGATCGATGTTTCCGAGGATCCAATCATAGGAAATGCGCAAGCGGGCGGTATTTATTTATTATTATTATTTATTATAATTATTTATTATTATTATTTATTATAATTATTTATTATTATTATTATCGTTATGTATTATTATTATTTATTATTTAGTATTATTATTATTATTATCGTTATATATTATTATTATTATTTATTATTATTATTATTTATTATTATTATTAACTTTTATGTATTTATGTAGGTAGTTTTTGGTAAAGGGTTTTGGAAGTGTTTCAAAACCAACTCGGCAAACGCAAAGACTACCGAGGGGTGCATCAAGTAAATTCCAAGTTTCAAGATATCAACCGAAAAGTAACAAAGTTTGCCGGCATTTACAACAACATCGAGAATTCAAGAGCTAGTGGCAAGAGTGACGCGGATATCTTAAAAACCGCTCATATCCGTTACAAGTCAGAAAACAGAGGCGCAACTTTTGTTCACGAGCTTTGTTGGGATGTTCTTAACAAATATCCCAAATGGAGATGATTACCTCTCCCGGATTCCAACCCCCGTCCGTCAAAAAGAACAAAATCACTATCGGAGTCGAATGTTCGATCGACTACGGGGTCTTCGGATGCACGGGCTCCTATCGACCTAAACGAAGACGAGGATGAAGAGAATGATGATGAAAATGTCCAGGCAACTGAACCCCATAAGGCCCATTGGGAGAGATCGAGCGAAGCGTCCGGTATCGACATCTACGGGTACGGGTACGGGGTCGAAACAGGAGAGCATCACATCGTTGTTGGACAATTTAGAGACACTAAACAGCAAACAAGATCGTTATTTAGCGGTGCATGAAAAAGAGTTGGCAATTAAAGAAGCGGAAGAATTGCGTAAAGACTACGAATTTTACATCTCCCCGACGGCTCACCTTACCGCAGGTATATTCGATACAACCTTGCAGATGAAGGAGATTATACGCATCAAACGCAACTTTCCACCGCTTTAGATATTTATATTTTATTGTCTAGTTTTAAGTTTAAATTATGTAATGTTTTAATTTTTATTTAGAATTTAAGAATTTAGCTTTAAATTTAAAATATGTAATGTTTTAAGTTTTTATTTAAATGAATTTATATTTTTCGAAATAGTAGTTTTAATTCATTTATATTTTTCGTTATTAAATAAAATGTTATTTAGTTAAATAATTAATTGTTAAATTAAAAATAAAATTAAAAAAGGAAAAGGAAAAGGAAAGGGGAAAGATGAAATATGGGTATAACACTAGTTGGGGGTAAGAAAAGGGGAAGGGAAATAAAGCTGATGTGACGCTGATGTGGCTGTGGGTAATGAAAAATGAAAGATGGGTATAACACATAGCCTTAGAAGTTGTATTAGAGTTGTATTTGTGTAACACTTTGTCGAGACGGTTAGAGTAATCGGAGTGGACAAGGTTTTGGCGTGTGTGGTGCTTGATGGCGCCGTGGTAAAGGAATTTTCCACTCCATAATGAAGTGGTTGAAGGCTGTGCGTGAATATCTCCACAATTAATTTCTGCGTGGTAGGTAACTAAGTGGGCCCAACTCATGGATTTTTTTCTTTTTTTTCAATTCTTAATTTTTGATTGGTAATATATGGTAGGTGGGTCCTATAATTTGGTGTGATTGAGAGTGGTAGAAAAGTGACCACTACGGGATTAAGTGGTAGGTTAAGTGGTGAGAAAAATAAGCTGATGTGGCGGTGTGATAGATGTGATAATGGGTGATCATACCGTATACTCTTATAATAGTAATTGAACCATTTTGGGTGTCAATTACTATAATAACAGTTTTTGGGAAGAAGGTTTTTAACCATGTCTCATGGTTAGGGCCTCGAGGAATACTCACACTTTGTACTATGTACAGGTTATATATCAATACCAAGAGCTTTTCAAAAAAAAAATATTACTTGAATCAAAATTAAGTTATTACATGTTAATTATAAGATTTTTTAGCGTGCAATTAATTAAGGGGTTGTACCCGATACAGAATTCATACTCTGAGTTAAAATCAAATCAATTCTTTGATAATTGTAGGAAGTACAACGTTGTTACCAGCGTTTTCTTGATTCAAGGCAGTCATGGGTTGATGATGATAGTACTGTTGTTGACTACTTGCTTGCATCGGATGTTGTGGTTGCGCTGCTACCACGCCACCATGGTTACTGTAGTAATTAATCTGCTGCCTTCCTCCGGTGGTAGCATTATCATACGCCACCGCCGCCTGAGCATCCGCAGTGCTTGACTGGACCACTCGATAGCCTTCGGTATATGTCGCAACGTTCTGCTGTCCAAACTGTTGCTGCGATGATGACACCGTCGTTTGTTGAGTCGCTACCGCCACAGCTTGTGCCCCCGATGCCATAACTTTATAAACTGGCACCTGCTCTCGGTTTGGCATCCTCTGAACGTAGTATCCTTGACCCTGATTTACAGTAGGTACGATAACCGGTCTTGCCATATACATACTACTACTGGCCGGAGTTTGAATCATGTAAACGGGAGGTTGTTGATCCGGTGAAATTTGATATCCAGTCGCTGATTCCGTCATTATTCTGGGGATATGTGTGTAACCGGCTGCTGCAGCGAGATTATCATCACTTGGTTTCATGTAGAGAGCGGCCGGCGGTTGTTGCTCTTGATCTGCATTGATTCGCAATTTCTGCAAGTCCTGGATGTGTTTCTGAATCCGATCGGCTTCATCGACCACCACTGCAGTTTCTATATCATGCAGATCACCGATCACCTGATGATCCGGAGTTGTTGACATGACCAGTCCAGATGATGGCTTTGGCGGCATTCCTCCTTTGTCCAAACCGAACATTAGTTCCGTATTCGCCGGCGTAGTCGTTGGCTGAAGAAGAATATGACGACTATCCTCCACAAAGCGTTCCCGCTCAGTCGATCCAAAACTGTGAACGGGAGTCAACGCAACAGGAAAGAGAAAGAGCCTGAGTCTGGCGGGAGTAGCTGGTGGTGGTCGATTCAAGCGATCATATTCGTGCATCATGTGTTGTAGATCATCATCATTGGTGACGGAAATCAAGGCGTCAAGATCTTCACCAGGCAACTGATACTTAAAACAAACAACATCTCCAGCGTAGTCGACGCATAAGGCCGTTAGCTTGGGCATGAGAAGGGCGAATTTGACAGAACGATCAACCGCGAGGATCTTAGTCTCTCCACCGACATATGACAGCTGGTTATCATGAGGCCTAGGGTGGATCTTACCGCCATAACTGCACATAAACTTCACCCTAGTGGGCACCTCCCAGGGTTGCTGATTAATGTCGAAGTCGACATCAGGTGAGGAGTCGCCGGAGTCAGCGTAGGAGTAGCTCTCCATGAGGGCGGGAGGGGTTTGATTAATTGTATCTGCAGGTTGGTTGGTTGGTTGGTTTAATTTGGGTATGAATTGAAATCGATCACTAGCTAGCTAGGAGAGTTTAATAGGGGGTTTTACTGATACAGTTGGAAATTTGAAATTGACAGGTGGTTGCATGATCAGTGTTCCAGTTGTTAGATCGTTGACCAACACATGTGACGTGGCAAGTGGTGGTCTTATTTATATTAATGTCACGATTCTTTCGCATTGTAAGTTAATTCCTTATATAACCAAGCTATCGATCTTACATTATCCTAAAATATGCGTACACTAATTTTATAAGGTGAATAATCAATAGTTTATATCAGATTGGTAATGGATAGGAAGGCTAGCTGGAATTCCAGTGAGGATTGTGTACACTTCACTATTGATAAATAAAAAAAAAAAAAAAAATCCCTCGAAACACATTCTTCAATAAACAAAAATCTTAAAGGATATCGATTCAAAAAACCGTAACAAAAACAATTCATCAGTAGAAAAAAACCTCAAACAAAATCGATTGCCGATGGTGCAAGGCTATAAGATAATGATGAAAAAACAATTTGTGTATTGGTGGAGGCGACGGTGACAAACGCCGTTGGTGGTCTTCGGTGTCAGGAGATTCAAAAGAGAAGGGAAACAATTTGTGTAGTACGTGTTCTTTTTCTTGCGTACGGCCAGAGAGATATTAATAAAAATTATAGATTTAAAATCAATAAAAGATATAAAAAATTAATAATTAGTTTCGAGGGTAAAATAGTTTTCTTTCTATATTAACTTAACAGAATTCTATTACTCTTAACGGAGTTGAGGACCTAATTGGATGGATCATAAGTATAAGTTTTAAAACATATCTAATAACTACATCTGTAAATTTTAGTTATTACAAAAAGCAAATGGTATAATTAACTCTATAGAATTTAGTTAAATTGAGTTGTAATTTGACGTGGGTTAAGAAAAAAGAAATTCTGATGGCATATAGCCGGCCATATAATTACAAAATTTGTTATTAATTAAAAAGATAGTTACACTATTTATGAATGCACACTAAATGAAGTAAAGTGGACGAGGTGGAAATTGATGTTACAATTTGATATATTTTCTTTGAAGTAGATCGTAAGATAAACTGACGGTGGATAGTAATATGTGGAATATATATAATTTAAATATGAACAAGTGGTCAATAAGTATGCATGGTTAAGACTACGATAAAGTCAAACACCATTATTTTGATTTTTGAGCTTATATATTTATTATCTCAATGATTTATTTAACTTTAAAAGTTAGATCCTGATGTTGATTACAAGATCTAATATATATCTTATACAAATACAATTGGAATGCAGTTAGTTAATATTACATTAGGAGTGGTACGTAATGCTTATTAGTCTATGTTGGTGATGTAGTTAATATTATAAATAAAATTCAATGATCTAGCTAAGATTTTATATTATAAATAATATTAGGTGGTGATATATATATATATATATATATATATATATATATATATATATATATATATATATATATAAATTGGATCAATAAAGAACCACTTCTTAAACAAAAAACCTAAAGAACCAATCTGAACTATTGAATCATCAAAATCAATGAATGAGATTGATCGATGGTAAAACTGTAATTATTATGTATTAATTTAGAAAGAATATGGCAAAAATGTAATTATTCCCCCCCATACCCACGATTTTAAAAAAAAACACATAAACTTTAAATTGCCATAACTTTTTAAGTTTTGTGAATTTAATCAAAAAAATTATACCATTCTTTTAGTTTTTTAATCCTCTTTCAAACAAGATCACTCTTCCTATACTTTTCTAAAAAAAATTTGAAAATAATTTTTTTTTTTTGCATTTTGGCAGCTGTACAGGAAAAAAACCCTTTTTTTTTGCATTTTGGCAGCTTGTCGCTAAGAGCTGAATGTCGTCGCTAATGAGCTGAATGTCGTCGCAAAAGGTTCGTCTCAGATCAGAAATTAGCGACGATGAAGTTAAATCTGTCGTCGCAGATAAGCAAAGTCGTCGCTAATGACATTGCAGTCGTCGCAAATGGTTCGTCTTAGATCATAAATTTTGCGTTTTTCGTTTTTTGCATTTTGCATGTTTATACGGATTTACGTTTTGTATTCTACATGTTTTTTGCATTCTGCATTCTGCATTTTTTTGCATTCTGCATGTTTTTTGCTTTCTTCATTCTTCATTCTGCATGTTTTTTGCATTTTGCATTCTTCATGTTTTTTGCATTTCTGCATTCTGCATGTGTTTAGCATTTTGCATTCTTTCATTCTGCATGTTTTTTGCATTCTGCATTCTTCATTCTGCATGTTTTTTACATTTTGCATTCTGCATGTTTTTGCATTCTGCATGTTTTTGCATTCTGCATGTTTTTGCATTTTGCATGTTCTATACAGATTTTGCATTTTGCATTTAAGTTTGAATGAACCCAGCTCAAAATGCAAATTACAGATTTTGCATTTTGCATTTAGGCTTGAATGAATCAAGCATCTAAGAATTTTGCATTTTGGGCTTGAATGAACCCAGCTCAAAATGCAAACTACGGATTTTGCATTTTGAGTTTGAATGAACCCAGCTCAAAATGCAAACTTTGCATTTCAAAAAAAAAGTTTCAGAAATATATCAAGTCCAGTCTTGTTTGAAAGAGGACGAAAAACTGAATCTAATGGTATAATTTTTTTTGTTAAAATTGTTAAAAACGAACGAGTTATGATCATTTAAAGTAATTGGGGGTTTTTTTTTTAAGTTTGTTGGGGGGATTTGCTTGGGGCTGTAGGCGCCGATTTTTTTTTTAATTTCCCTTTTTACCCCTAGACTATGTGACACATGTCATCACCAGAGAGGTTCTTTAGGTTCTTTGTTTAAGGGAGGTTCTTTGTTTAACCTTACCCTATATATATATATATATATATATATATATATATATATATATATATATATATATATATATATATATATATATATATATAGGAAGAAGTTCCATTGAGAACCATTTTTAATGCGAGAACCAATCCGAGCCATCCAATTCCCCCTCTTTCAATGTCATTGTCCACCCATGAATTTCCCACATACACCCTGCCACACTTGATTCCCCCACGCTCTCCATCCAAGAATTCCACTTATCAAATCAACGGCTAAGATTGGTTCTCGTGGTTCTCGCAATAAAATCGGTTCTTAATGGAACCCTCCCCTATATATATATATATATATATATATATATTCCTAATAAATCAATCTAATCAAATATCTAATTTATTTATTGATTGACACATGACTTAGTTATTTTCTCTCTAACTTTTACTTTTACTTATATCATGTGTCGACATTATCTTCTTCTTTGACGTAAATTTAGGTACGCGTTTCATTTTTCATTAGTAAATTATATATGTTACCAAAGTTCTAGACTTCTAGTCATGAGTAATGAAGATACAATTTTTTTAACTATCACATTCATAAGGTTGTCCGTTATGGGGGACTCGCCACCCCCGAGTTTGCAGCGGGTAGCCAAAGGAACACCATTACGGGTGCCCTTGACTCGGCGGGTAGGTGAGGCTCCAGCTTCCCAAGCTCGCTGAAACATTCCCAACCCCCCCCCCCCCCCACCCTCACATTCTACCAATCAAATTTTAACATTTTTTTTTTTAAAAGTGAGAAGGAAAAGGAAAGGGAAAAGGGAATGTATAACACTTGTAGTGGGTAAAGGAAAGGGAAGAGGAGGAAAAATGATGTGGCGCTGATATGACAGTGGGTAAGAAAAGGAAAAAGGAGGAGTATAACGGATAGCATAAGCAAAAAAATATATAATAAATGTGTATGCATTATCTATCTTATTGAAATTAAAAAAAGGATCTAGAAGACTTTAAATTTATTGAATACTTGTCTAAAAAAAATTCTCACTTTCTACCCTTTTTGAAGTTTGAATTTAGCTGCAAATACTAGACTGTATTGTGGGTGTCCCTGTGTTTTCAGTTGTCTGGAAGCTGAAATATTTGAAAAAGCTTTTGAATCAGGGTAATCTCTTTGAGAAGGTTAAAAATCTGAGATCTAAGTTGGGAAGTACCTGGACCATTCCTGAGAATTATAATGGGTAAAGGAGAAGAGAATATGCTTGTGTTTTAGGAGGGAACTGAAACAAATATGAAGAGCTGTTTTTGAAGCAAAGAGCAAAGGTTGATTGGCTAAGTGATGGTTATTACAACTCAATAAAGTTTGATAAAGGTGTTAAAAGGAATTGAAGATTAACAAAAATAGAACTGATCGATGTTGTTCAAGATCCTTTAAAGCAAATAAACTTTAAACTGCATTAGTAAAGTTGTTGGTTATAAAATTAAAAGCAGTGTGGATAGTATCATTGAGCCTAATCTAATCCGTGTGTATTTATCCTTGGAAGGCACAAGAATTAACGAGAAATTAGCAAGAGAAAGGATAAGAATAACTAAAATAAAATGGGCGCCGCCATGGTAGTTATAGATATTTTTTTGAATGGCAATAAAAGTTGAAAAGAGGAGAACTTCAGTATTGCCATCACCCGCCACTCGAACAACATAAATATATAAAAAACAAAACAAGCCCAGCAAGAAACTGAGCCCAGGAACCCATTACAATGTTCAAAGCTTAAAACAAAACCAAAACAGGAAAGCAAAATGCAACACCAATCCACCCATTTACTGGCAGCCCACTTCAAACCCGAGCGATGTTTGAGCCAGAAGAACGTGACGGCTTGAATGTATCCATTAACCCAAACCTCTTTGACTCGAGATCCATCAGGGAAGACTTTACCATTTCTAACTCTCCAAATGATGCATAAGTACGTGTAAACCACACACATAAAGACTTGCAGCACTTCACCTTCGTAATTCATGTTGAACCCCCACCTAAGAAGCTGTGAAACGGAGTTAATGTCAAACTAATACTGTAGAGTGTTGGTTATAGGTTAGTCAAACTAATGTGAAATTCAATCATTGTCATCACAATCATTACTTGTGCTCCTAGAGTGATTGATTATTTTGCGGTGGATCGACGAAAATATAACACATTTGCTCAACGATGTACCTTCAACCAACAGAATATTTAATGCAAATAAATGTAATATAATATATAAAATAGATTAAGAAAACGAAAGTAAAATTCATAGAAAATGGCAGTTAAACCTGCCCCCCTTTCACCAACTTATTCACACTTCCTTCACTTGCTAGCTAAACCATCCATGTCACTCTTGTTAAACCGCTTCCATCATCCAAGCAACAAACTTGGTGTCATCAATCATCCCTACTTACGAACATTGAACAGAACTTGAAGCTTATTTATAGTTAAGTCCAGCTACCCCAAGTCTTTGTATGAAGGAGATATGAGGAAGAAGATGGTGATGTTGCCTGCCAACCAGGTTGACTTGACCAAAGTCAAGTATGATCCTGGAGAGATTGAAGGTTACTTTGGCTTTAATGTCTACTTGCTAAGTTTCTAGCTGCTTGATTTTTCATTGCTAATTCTGATTTTTGTTATTTTGCAGCTCCTGATTTGAGCGGGATATGGCTAAGGATTTTTGTTATGTTTCTTGAAATGCCCATCATCGGTTCTATCATCCTTGCTTACTTAAAGAAACAGAACAAGATACAAGAGGCCTGTTCGATCTACTTCTTTTTATGTTCAAAAATCAAAAATGGCTGCCCGATACTAATTCACGCATGTATTTATGTTACACAGATGTTAAGGGAGACTGTGATACCAGAACCACCGATGTTTCGACCTGAGTTCCCTCCTCAAGGTCTCAACTTTCAACCCATTGTTCAAAAAACATTATCACCTAATTAAGTTCCCACCAGCAAGTAATCACTTGTGGTCTTAAATTTGATGTTAGAACAAGAATCTGGAGTGGTTTTTCTCAAAGAAGACGGAGAATCTCTAGAGCGAGTTGACTCAGCCATTAGATGTCTTCCCCGATATACTGCTGGTAGATGGACTTGTGATCCGAACCCACCATTCCGCTACTGGAAGATTCGTGATTATGCTTACTCATACAGATCAAAGATCACAACTCCATTGATGGTAAGTCACAGAAAAGTTGCTTGCTCCATATCTAAATCTTGTTTCATTTTATGTTAATTTCCTCGATCTTGAAGATACATGCATACACAAACAAACATCTTACGTTGATTCAACAGGTTGCAGAATACGTGATTTCTGCAATCGAGGAATTCAGCAATAAGAAACCCCCAACACCTCTATTGGTTTCTTTCAATCCTGTAGATGTACGCAACCAGGCAGCAGCTTCAACCAAAAGGTTTGAGGAAGGTAAGCAGTTACCGACAAATTGATTGTAGTAGACTCATACTATCCACTTAATGATGCTCGGGTTCAATTCTCAGGGAAACCACTGTCGGCTTTGGATGGCATCTTCATGGCAATCAAGGACGACATAGATTGCTACCCCCATCCATCTAAGGGTATAATACACACACATATGTATATAGATATAAACTACTGATCAGATAACTATGAATAAAACAATAATATTTTTGAGAGCGTACAGGTGGGACAACATGGTTGCATGAGGTACACACGGTTGAGAAGGATGCAGTGTGTGTATCAAGGTTACGGATGTGTGGAGTGATTTTGGTTGGGAAGGCTAATATGCATGAATTCGGCCAAGGAACTACTGGAAATAACTCAAACCACGGGTGAGCTCACTCACTCGATCACTAGCCATATATCTACATGTAACAGGCTGGCCAGTAGCGATAGGAGAAACCAGATCTCCCTTTTACCAGTTATATCTTGATCTCCTTATTTGAGTCTGCATGATTAACCCTATATATGGATGTGCATACATGTGATACTATAGAAAAATATTTGACAGAACGACACGAAACCCGCATGATCCAGAGAGGTATACAGGTGGATCTTCATCAGGACCAGCAGCTATTGTAGCATCTGGAATATGTTCAGCTGCATTAGGAACAGATGGAGGAGGTTCTTCTCTCCTCTTCTCTTTGAAGATTATACAAATAATTAATTAAGCAAATCAAACTATACGTCGTGGTTTATTGTAATATCACAGGTTCAGTCCGTATTCCCTCATCACTGTGCGGTGTCGTGGGACTTAAAACAACATATGGACGAACCGACCTCAAAGGGTAAGTTCCTGAAAAGGTTGGGATTAAATCCAGCTAGTGATCTACTACTTCGTCAACTCTTGGCATAATACCGGCACAAACACATTTATTTATTAAGTTCACATCAGAATATTAACTAAGTTACTTTCATTCATATCAAAAAAATTCAGGGCATTAAGCGGCGAAGGGACTATAGAAATTATAGGACCAATTGCATCTACTGTTGAAGATATCATGCTGGTGTAAGCAACTGTAGCTGTCCGTCTACATCTTGTCTTTTTTTTCTTCTTTTTATATTGGCCAATTTGGTTTCTTCAGGTATGCAGCAATTTTAGGAGCCTCTCCTGCAGACAAATTCAGCCTCAAACCGGTATGGTTTCCTTCTTTACATGCACTTGATATATTACTTATAACTAGCAGCTAAATCATGACCACCTACAGTAAATATATATGGCTAGCTAGCAGTAAATACAAGTTGTTGTTGTAGTAATATATAAAATTGATCCATATATAAGTGCAGTCGCTCGCTTGTTTGCCCGATATATCATCATATGAGAATTCTAGTGTTCTTGGATCAATGCGACTGGGAAAGTACACAGAGGTACGTGATCGATCTCTCTAAGTAATACTTGGATACCCCTAAATCATGAATGATCCAACAAGTAGTGTCTGTGTATACTTAATTAGCAGCTTCTATTCTGCTTCTGCAGTGGTTTAATGATGTTTTCTCACCAGACATCTCAACTAAGTGCGAAGATATTCTTAATTTATTATCACAAACTCATGGCTGCAAAGTAAGTACATATATCTATATAGTTTCATCGATCGATCATTGATTAACCACATAAATGAAAGTATAAAGTAAAAACAAGAAAAGGTTTACTTTTTTGTGCTGTTGATCGAAGGTAGTAGAGGTTGTCATACCCGAGCTTCACCAGATACGAACATCCCATCTTGTTTCAGTTGGTGCGGAGTCATTAGCAACATTAACGCCTCACTGTCAGAATGGGTATTTATTTGTTAGGATTTCATTTTACAAATTATTTCTTTTTATATACGACAGACAGACAACGCATGTTATTCTACTCATGTTTGTTATAAGTTATACGTATTAATTTCCTGTCTTCTTATCCTATAACATACATACAGGAATGATAAGAAACTTACACTCGACACTCGCACCAATTTGGCACTTTTCCGATCCTTCACAGCTTCAGACTATGTTGCTGGGCAACGCCTCAGGTCATACGTACTAACCTTTTAACTGTTATTTCTTTCTTCCTTTCAATATTCCTAATGGCTGACATTAATTAATTTTTGATGAATTTCCATAAACCACATGTGACGGGTGTGTTTGTTTTGCAGGCGCAGGGTGATGTACTATCACATGGAGATTTTTAAGAAGGTCGATGCCATAGTTACTCCCACAACTGGGTATGCTCCAGTAGATTATCATCTACCTACCTACTCTCTTACTAGCTACCATAAAAAACAAAAAAAAACTAAAATTCCTGAGTTTTGTGTATTTTGTTAGCATGACAGCTCCTTTAATTCGCAAAAGTGCACTTAAGACAGGGGAGACGAATATGAAGGTAACAGGTGAGTTGAGATCTAGGTTCTTCTTCTACTTGTGTTTTAAATACCCGGATGATGAGAGTATCTCATCTCATGTTTCAGGTAATTTGATGCGCTTTATCCTAGCAGGGAATCTTATTGGACTCCCAGCCATATCTGTACCTGTAAGTAGTGAGTTTTTAATTAGCACAAAGACCACATTAGCTTGTTTTAGACATGATTCAACGAAACCTGCAATGCAGGTTGGTTATGACAAGAAAGGGCTTCCAATCGGATTGCAGATCATAGGCCGCCCTTGGGGTGAGGCTACAATTCTGCGTTTGGCTGCTGCATTTGAGGTACAGTTAAAACTCCATCTACATACATACTATATCCTCCTCCTAAGCATGCATGCATGCATGATGCAAAGTTAATCAAATAGATCCACATGCACCATTTGTTTACTTACATACTTACATGTTATACACATATACATATGCTGATGCTGTATGTATGCATGAAATGTACCATCAGGGACTACGTTCAGAGACAAAAAAGCCGGTATCATATTTTGATGTTTTGAAGGGACACTGAGATACAAGGCCATCGACAACCAGCCTATCTTTATCAACCAACGCATTGCAAACGTGTTATCTTAGTTAGCACTTAATGCTCATCCGTTGCCATTTTAGTTTGTATTCAACTACATACTCTCAACTCTTGATCGATTAGCAGCATCATATATTAATCCCTCCTCAGCATCTCTTATTTTACCATTTGGATAGAAAGCGGCAAATAAATAAATATGATGAGATCAGAGACCTTGTTCTACTCAAATTAGGTCAAAGGAAGTGCTTTTATACCAGCATTGATGCCGTCTTTGGGAGTTTTCAAAAAATATATATGCTTCAACCAAGTGCTGTTTTTTTTCTTTAATGGGGAAGAGTAACATTTGATAATCTACATGACTACATCATAGAATAAAAAAACTTGCCATCTAAATAATTCACAACATCATAGCATAGCAACAAAGCATCATCAACAGTAGCATCACCATGTTTCAGCTCCTCAAGTCATTTCGGACATATTGATGGCATTTCTTTCAAGACTCAAACAGTAAATGAACTGCCATTTAATAGGCAATGAAAGTGCTTATCTTTTACATTTTTTTTGCTTCTTTGTATGGGAAAAGAGTGTGAATGTCACAAATCAATTGGACCCAGAAACTGACTCGTTATTTGCAAGCTTTTCATCAACAACATCACTTGGGATGTCTGGTCCTGAAGGGATCCTTCCTGGATAATCAGTTGTTGATGAATCCGACCCTAACATGCTGTGGAAGAATAATAAACTTGTAATACTGTATAGGCATGAAATCAACAATTTGTGAAGAAAGAATACAAGAATTTAATACAACCCGAGATATGAAAATGGGAAAATCACCTTTTGTCTACAATCACCATGGAACGAAGCTCACAGTTGGCGAAACTGCACATAAAATATCACCATTTTCAAAGGTAAAGTAATTCTATTCCGGTCTCCCAAAAGAATGTTAGCTGGTGAGTTAAAGAATTCAGTTTTTGGTTAATAATAATAATAATAATCTCAAGATGACTTACTGTTTGGTAATTTCTTTCCTGACCAATGGGTGGCAGTCATTGCCAAAAGTAGCCAGTGTATGAAATAAGAATCCACTGTGAGTTACAATAGCTATCTCCTTTTCTTTCCGTGTCCAAAGCCTGTTTCAAGCAAAGGCCAGGTGGGGAATTTATAATATGTTTGACTGTTAGACAATTGTTTCAAATGTGCTCTAATAAATGACAAAATACTAACATATCAAAATTAAATAACAATCCCACTGAAATGACCATAATACCATGTGCCGACCCAATATGGAAATTGATGGAATTCAATTAAGCAGAGGGAGGGAGCATGAAGAGACTCTTTTAGATAACTTATGATGATTGATGGATGTATGTAATCAAATGTAAAAGATTAAGGTGGTGTTTGTTTTGGAAGACGTAAATAGGTCAACAACAACAACAGCAACAACAATACCCAATCCCGCGGAAGCGGGGTATGGGAGAGGTATAATGTAGACAATCATACCTCTATCCGTAGATAGAGAGATTGCTTCCTGAGATAGACCTCCGGCAACGAAAGCAAAAGACATAGAAAAGAAAGAGTGAAATAGGAAAAACAATACAACAATAAAATAAATAAGGAAAATAAATAAAAGCTCAAATTACAAAGAGAATAAATACAAAAGCAAAATCGATCCTAAATGCGGCAAAAAAAAAGGAATAGAAGAAAGAAGTAGCAAAAAATATATATATAAATAACTCAAAAAGCTAGCTCAATTCTACTCGTAAGCCTAAGCCTGTCTAACCCTCACCTTCCTATCCATGTATCCTAATAACCTATCTGAGATCATGTCCTCAGAGAGACAAAGGTCCTTCAGATCTGCTCTAACTCTATCCTCCCACCTCAGGGAAGGACGACCACGTCTCCTAGTGCCATCGACTATAGGTCTTATGTCAAGGACGTATATAGGTCTTATGTCTTATTCCATGTCTGCAGGAAAAGATGTGACCTAGAAGTCTGAAGTTTGCCCAGGTATGCACTTTGCAAGGTTGAAGTGATAATTTACCACTTCTAAAAATAAGTGAATAAGATTGGCGAAGTACTTATGTCTGACTTAAAAAAAAACAAAAAGTCTTTTCAAGAAACGGCTGCTTGCCCACAAACGTTCCTTAAAAGTAAGTTCTCATCTAAAAAAACAAACAAGCCTTAAGAGCTACCACTTAACTCACCAATCCAGGAACTTTTTCCCCCTACATGCAAGCTCTTCCTTTGTCTCCCTTACATTAGCTTTCCATAGAACATCCTCATCACTTTCAATCTGAAATTACAAAATTTAAATTAATCAACACTCCTCTTGCAAATTATTCCTGATCTTCACATACGGAAACAATACTTATTTAAGAATGATAAAAAAAAGTTTATTGTACTTGCCAGTGAAAAATCAATTGCAGGAAATAAGCATTGGTATTCACTGACGCTTCTCCTACGATCACAAGGATGGATGCCCTGACAACAAAACAAAACTTTTTAAAGGTCTACCACAGATTCTCAAATCCTGCAAATCTTTAAGATTGGCATAGATGCCCTTATTATCACTTGAGTCAAAATCTCATGACATATATACAAAAATGTTCTTAAATTATAGTTGTAATGTTATATATACACTGATACACCTACCAAATGTTCTCGACATAGTTCTACAGCAAGAATAGGTGGGCAATTTAGGCTTGAAATTGCTGATCGACCACTGTTTCCAACATTTGCTAGCATCAGTGGCAGCGAATCCACTGTATCTGAGTAGCCTTCCCCACCAAATACTCCAACTGCTGTTTGCATTGTCCTGGAAATTATATAATTTATTCAACATCAGGTGTTTATATGAACATGATAACAAAGAGAAAGAATGTCATTGTATTACCTTAATAGAGGAGATGTAATAACAACATCAATCTTTTTGGCAAGCCCACATGCGTGAACATGCTGACGCAAATTATCAACCTAATGCAGTAAACAAAATAGCTCAGAAAGTCGGAGAGACAGAACGAAAGCAAGAACATGGATTTGTAGGAACATTTGGTTTACGAGTGAAGGAATATGAATATAGGTAGGTAATCTTTAACCTGATGCCAGCCTAACCGAGTAAGCTCAGCATCAAAGTACTCAGGGGACATGTAGGCTTTATAATCCTTGTCTCCTATTACATTGTGAATTCCCTGTGCATGCCTAACCTGGATATTAAACAATATGTATACATTCAAGAAGATCTCAAGACATATGCAACTCTGACTGATAAAAAACAATTTGGAGTAAATTGGACACTAACCAGGTGAAGAGTCTTGGATCGATGCAAGGGATACAAACTTGAAGTCGAATCAATATCCATTGTTGCAAACTGCAAAAGGTTGATTGTGAACAGAAATATTGAAACCATGGAACAGAAAGTAACTTACTGCCAATTTGCAATGTACTAAAACTGCCTTGAAACTCCCGTGTTCTAATCTTATATTAGTTATGCACAGACTTGACTTAACTTGAATACCCAGCACATATGATTCTCTGATAATGTTGAAGACTATTAGCAGGCATCACACAAATTTGGTTCAACTGTTACCCAAATGGTGTTCAAAGACGTGGACTTTGGGTGAAGAAACTTTTGCAGTTTGCGTGTGCCAACAAATTGCATATCTTTAAGCACAATTCGAATAATGTCCAAAGTATTCATTTTTGTGGTTCATTTATCATTCAAGAACGTAAAGCCCGTAACGAGAAACATCCAATAAACAATGCAAAATCTTATAGACTTGCTTCAATGAAACAGGCTACATTCCAAAATGCTGTTGTCTGCAGCATTACATACATTTTGTTTGCTGTTCTTGTTGCAAATTTTAACTAGGAAAAGTAAGTTGCCGATTGAAATTAAAGTTAGAACAAACTTGATTGACATTTAGAGTCAAAATTGAACCTTTTTTTAAAGTAAAAGGGGTGAGTTGTTAAAAGCAGTGTTGTATGGTGACCTACAATCTATGTGTCGTAATTAATTGGCAAAAGCAAGTGTGCAAGTGTTATCCACATGTGAATTATCTGGGAAATACTTCACATACCCAGAAAGCAACCCCAAATCTTGAAACTAAAAGGAAAAGGGTCTAGCAAAAACAAGTTTCACAAATCTTGAGTGACAGTGCTAATAATCGAAGGGAATCTGAAACATACAGATAATCGAAGGCGAGCACACTTATAATATCGTATAGAAATGAACCTAACTAAGAAATCTTACACGGGTAAGGTTAAGAAAGATCGAAAATTTTACCGCAGGATATGCAGCGGGAAGAGGGTGTAAAGTGAGAGTGGATGATCGAATAGATTTGGTATTGAAGAATGTGATTGCTAGGGAGCAGGAGGAGGATGTTCCATCGTCTATGCACAAATAGTAGATGGAGATGGTCCTCAACGTGCTGATTTGTGGTTGGAACGTCTGATTCAACTCTTGTGACTTGTCTCCACTCTCTCTCTCCTTTGACTGTTTTCTTGACCTTGCAGCTCTCTCCTTTGACTACTTGACCGACAAGTTATTTCTATATTGGAAAACAAAAATGATATATCATATATGAGAATGGATCAATATAGATCCCTCCTTAAACAAAGATACCAAAGTCTCAATCTTAACCATTAGATTAATCAAATTAATGGTCAAGATCTATAATTGTATGATTGTAATTAAGTAAACAATTATAAGATTTAATTATTGAAGGAAGGGTATTATGGTAAAATAGGAATTGAATCCCAAAGTCCAAACTCACGCGCATCCTACAGACATTCCAAATTCAGTTTTTTTTATTTTTTTTACCCCTTAAATCTTTAAATGATCATAACTACTTCAATTTTTTGAGTTTGAGCAAAAAAATTATACCAATCTTCTCATTTTTTAATGCTCTTTCAAACGAGACCACCCTTCTTATATTTCTGGAAAAAAAAAATTTGACGAAAATGACGAAAATTATATGAATGACGAAAATAATCATTTTCGGTTGTTGAAAGAGAGTAACACCTACCAGTTTAATTATTTTCGTCTATCACCTTCATACCCATAACACTTAACAGTTTTTATCGTTTTCGTACCTCTGTTCACCTTTTTTTTTTACGAAAATGATGAAAGCAGGTGACGAAAATGATATGAAAATGACAAATTGTTATCATTTTCGTCACCTGATTTTTACGTGACATACAGGTGACGAAAATGATATACAGGTAACGAAAATGATAGGGTGAGGTGACGAAAATGATACAGGTGACGAAAATGATAGGGTGAGGTGATGAAAATGAAAGCAGGTGACAAAAATGATATACAGGTGACGAAAATGATAGGGTGAGGTGACGAAAATGATATACAGGTGACGAAAATGATATGGTGAGGTGACGAAAATGATAACAGTTTTTATCATTTTTACATGACATACAGGTGACGAAAATGATATGAAAATGACGAATTTTTATCATTTTCGTGCCCCCTTATGTCATGTAAAAGCAGGTGACGAAAATGATATGAAAATGACGAATTTTTATCATTTTCGTCATCTGCTTTTACGTGACATAAAGGGGGGCACGGAAATGATGAAAATGACGATTTTTTCATCATTTTCGTGTCCCCTATATGTCATGTAAAAGCAGGTGACGAAAATGATATGAAATGACGAATTTTTATCATTTTCGTCACCTGCTGTTATGTGACATACAGAGGGCCACGAAAATGATGAAAACTGTTAGGTGTTATGGGTATGAAGGTGATGGACGAAAATGATTAAACTGGTAGGTGTTACTCTCTTCCAACAGCCGAAAATGATTATTTTCGTCATTCATATCATTTTCGTCACTTGTATCATTTTCGTCACCTGTATCATTTTCGTCACCTCACCCTATCATTTTCGTCACCTGTATATCATTTTCGTCACTTGTATGTCACGTAAAAGCAGGTGACGAAGATGATAAAAAAATTGTCATTTTCATATCATTTTCGTCACCTGCTTTCATCATTTTCGTAAAAAAAAAGGTGAACAGAGGTCCGAAAACGATAGGTGTTATGGGTATGAAGGTGATGGACGAAAATGATTAAACTGGTAGGTGTTACTCTCTTTCAACAGCCCGAAAATGATTATTTTCGTCATTCATATCATTTTCGTCAAAAAAAATTTTTTCCAGAAATATAGGAAGAGTGGTCTCGTTTGAAAGAACATTAAAAAATGAAGATTGGTATAATTTTTTTGCTCAAACTCAAAAAATTGAAGTAATTATGATCATTTAAAGATTTAAGGGGTAAAAAAAATAAAAAAAACTGAATTTGGAAAGTTTGTTAGGCAGCGCGTGAGTTTTTAAAAGTTGTTTCAATTCCTATTGTACCCTTTTAAATGAGTGGCTGAGATTGGGACTTTGAGATCTATGTTTAAGAGGGGGGCTATGTTGAACCTCACCCTATCATATATATATATATATAGAGAGAGAGAGAGAGAGAATCAGGATCAAATAAAAAGAGAGTTAGGGTAAAAAGAGTATGGAGAATCCTGAGCATGACACGTGTCTTTTTATAACAAAATTAGTTTAGGGTATTTGAGACATTTTACAACATTTTATCTCACATCCCTTGATACTCGGTCCCATTTCCCAGATTCACACATCTTAGTCCCGCCCTGCCCTCTTCCCCACGAAAATAGAAAACCCTAATACTATTTACGCCGCCCGGATCCTCGCCGCCCACCATCATCGCCGCCCACTGAACCTGAGTTGTCTCCGACCACAATCGCCAAAGCCTTCTCCGTATCTGTCTCCCCGAAGCCTTCGATGTCTCTGACGCGATGAATTTCTCCGTCGATGCCTTCATCGATCTGCCCTGTGTACTCGTTATCGCTTATTCCTCCCCGTTGTCATCGCCTCTATCGATTTTTAGGGTCTATGCGGTTGTGCATCAACGCAGGTGACCACCGCCTTCTGTGGTTGTGCATCAACGCCAGTCACGATTAATGTCGTCGCCACCGCATCTCGATCTAGGGTTTCGATCGGTGTTTGATAACCGCACGCCACCACGCAAATTACGGCTTCGCCGCCGCCGCCGCCACCGCCACAGATTAGGGTTTCACCAGCGTCCCCCCATCTCTCCGGCCTGATGGTTTCAACACCGTCCCCTCCATCTCTAAGGTTTTGCTTTTGATTTCTTTTGTTGATTATGTAATTTCAGTTTTGTGACTCTAATTCTGATGCAAACAGAAGGTTACATCGAGTTTGTGTACATCAGTGATTCAAGGTTTTCATTTTCTGTTTAAGTTTATGTGCATCAAGTTTATTTGCAAACAGAAGGTTTACATCAAGATTTAATTTGGTTGATTTGTTCATCAAATTTTCTTGATGAAATACAGTTGATTATTAATTTATATGCATCAATTTCATATTTCTGTGACTGTAATCGAATTAAATTGTTGTTTGGATGTTTATTGTTCATCCAATTTTGAGTTCTATCATGATTTGTGCATCTGTTTCTATGATGATTTGTGCATCTGGTTTCATCTGTTCTTATGAATATGGATTATTTTCTATCTTCATCAAATGTTTTCTAGCATGAATAATGGCTGTGAATCAAATCTTGTGTTCTGTTTTGGATAAATCTGTCAATGCACAATCTGTTTGATGCAGAGGGTGTATGTGTATCAATTTGGGTTCATGCTGCCTGTGTTCCTGGAGAAACGATTTTTGAAATCTATTTGTAAATATCAGGAACTGAATTTTTAAAAGGACAATTATGCCCTTTAGTGCATTTTTTTATAATTAAAAGAAAAAGAAAAAAACCATTTTTTTAGGAGGCGGTTATTGAAAATGATTGGCTGAGATTTCTCCTTACTTTTTGTAGAATAAGATTCTTTTTAGTGGATCCCCTCCCTATATATATATATATATATATATATATATATATATATAATATCCCCTTAGGTTATCCTTAGGGGTGTTCACTCATCGGATAAAACCGAATTACTGAACCGAAAATATTGGATCGGACTATTTGGTTCGGATATTTCGGATTTTTTAGATCGGATTGGATCAAAACCGAATAGTTACTATGGATTCCGGTTTGGTTCTGGTTACTATAATTTAAACCGAATAAACCGAACAAATCGAATTATATATATATATATATATATATATATATATATATATATATATATATATATATATAACACTAGTGTAACAAAGTGATCCATACGTGTCATATTTATGTTTATTTACAGCTTATTATTTTTAATTATATATTTATAAAGTCACTACTTCCACTAGTTATTGTAACTTGGACAACTATATTTTAATCTTAACAGTATATGTATCCAATCTAGTTTTTAAAATATCTCGACTCTTTAAACATGTATTTGTGTTACAATTAAAACCGAATTGTAAAAACCGATCCACCCAAATTGTAATTTGGATGGTTTGGTTTGGATCTTAAGATTGTTTGGATGGATCATATCACACTTTTCAAAACCGAAATCCAATTGGATTTACTCAATCGGATCGGATCAAACCGATCCATCCAAACGTACACCTCTAGTTATCCTCCTAATTCATTTTCCTATTCATCAAAAATAGTATATGTACATCACTAATTCTTTTCTTTATTAATTTTAACACTTATATTTATCTTATGAATAAAAGAATAAGTAGAAGTATATGTCATCTCTCATTAAAAAACTCTACTTCCTTATATTGTTTACTCATACTTATAAAGTTATAATACTAAGTTTGTTTTCGAGTTTTTCAAAGAAATTAAAGGAAAAGATTTGAAAAGAGTCTCTTAAAAAGGTGTTTAGACGTAAAAAAAATGAAAGGATTTAAAATACTAGTTTAGACATTTTATATCACATATCATTCCTTCTAAAACTTTATATTATATATATAGGGGAGGGTTCAAGCGAGAACTGTTTTTCGTACGAAAACTGCGAGAACCAATCTCAGCCGTTCCTTGGATATGGGAAGTTCATGGATGGCAAGCGTGGAGATGATCAAGTGTGGCAGGGTACATATGGGGAATTCATGGGTGGGTAATGACATTAAAAGAGGGGGAATTGAACGGCTCAGATTGGTTCTCGCAATTCTCTTACGAAAAATAGTTCTCGTTTGAACTTTTGTATATATATATATATATATATATATATATATATATATATATATATATATATATATATATATATATATATATAAGGGTTCATGCGAGAACCGCGAGAACCAATCTCAGCCGTTCCTTGAATATGGGAAGTTTCATGGATGGAGAGCGTGGAGGGATAGAGTGTGGCAGGGAGCATGTGAGGAATTCATGGGTAGGCAATGACATTGAAGTAGGGGAAATTGGACGGCTCAGATTGGTTCTCGCAATTCTAGCATTAACAATGGTTCTCGCATGAACTTTTGTCTATATATATATATATATATATATATATATAATATAGGGGAAGGTTCATTCGAGAACCGTTGTTAGTGTGAGAAACGCGAGAACCAATCTCAGCCGTTCCTTGGATATGGGAGGTTCAATGGATGGAGAGCATGGAGGGATAGAGTGTGGCAGGGTGGATGTGAGGAATTCATGGGTGGACAATGACATTGAAGTAGAGGAAATTGAACGGCTCAGATTGGTTCTCGCGGTTCTCGCATTACTTTTCTCTCTCTCTCTGTATGTATGTATATATATATATATATATATATATATATATATATATATATATATATATATATATATATATATATATATATATATATATAAGAGAAGAAATTAAATAATAGTGTTATGAAAATAGTGATGTCATTGATGAAATGTAAATATGATATAAACACATAATTATATATAAAAGTTTATTTAAATACCCAAGCATCATATAAGTATAACACTAGTTAAGATGATTAAAAAAAAGATTTCTTTTTTTATATTATCCTCTTCTTATTAAACTAAAGAATATTATAAGACAACATGTAAAATTCATAAAAAAAAATTTATCTCTTCTATTAATTTAACATTTGTCTTTATCTATAAATAATAATATAATATAAAAAACAATATAGAAATTCCCTTCAACATTTCTACTGTTACAATCAAGGTTAGGGTAACAATGGCACACTTATTTTAATAAACCATATGCTTTATATTTGGATTACATGGTCTACCATTTCACATGACTAGAAATGTTAAATTATATATTTCTAAATAACACAAAGTAATGATTAAAAACTATAACATTCCATATCTAATTCTTGATCGTTTCTAGAATAACAATGGAGCCCAATTCAGTCTAAGTAGAGTAAACAGACTACTTTCAATCTCAACCGTTTCCAATATAGTTATTTTCAAAGACATATTTCTTTAAGAGTCTTAAAGCTCACAATTGACTTTAAACAAGCTTTATGTTCCATGTGTGTTGTGCCTAAAGATGTAAACGAGTAAGTCGAGTCGAGCGAGACTTTTATCAACTTGGACTCGTTTAATCTTTTTGAGCATGAGCCAAACTTTTCAAATGGCTTCACTTAGGATTTCTATCACAATCGATAGCGTGGAGCTTTCCATCCGTCATGAAGTGATTAAGAGTGACAATTTCAATAAAAAAAAAGAGAGAGATAAAAAAAACAAAATGCAAAATGGAGAAATATCACATTCAAGAAAAAAAGAGAGATAAAAAAACAAAATGCAAAATGGAGAAATATCACATTAGGGAAAAAAAAAAGTTACAATACTTTGCCGATTGTAGCATAGGGTGATATAGGAAAAATGGATGGTAAGTACAATCCATCAAGCTAAAAGGAAAACCAAAGCTTCTTGTGGCATCAAATGGATACCTCAAAAAAAACCAAGTTACAACTCATAATGCGGAAAGTACAATCCATGTAGCTAAAAGGAAAACCAAAGCTTCTTGTGGCATCGGATGGATACATCATATATACATGAGGCAGATTCTACCGGAATCATCAAAGAACAGCAAACCCTAACAAAATTTAAAACCCCCCAAGAGAATTAATCCTATGATGGCCCTAATTAGGCTTCATGTTCATCTCCTTCCCCCGACACGCCCCTTTGGATTCACAAAATTCCAAACTCATCCGTCTCTCCACTACGATCAAACTCCATCAAAGCTCAGAATTTCATGCTCCAATACCAATTTAAATTCAAGCAACATCGATGACATGGAGCTGGCCATGGATTTGGCAACAGAGATCGAAAAGATGAACACCCAGATGCTACAAGCACAGGAAGCCATGAAAAGGAGCAGGAAGCTGCTGTATGCAGAGCTGTGTCTGTTCCTTGGATTGGGAAGAGAGGAATTGAGAAGAAAATGGGAGAAAATGGAGGAAGATGACAAACGGGTTTTGGCTGAAGAGTTCGTTTCAGATTGGGCTTCCAATTTTCATCCACTGTCTGCTAGATCTGTTAAGGAATTGATTGATCAACACTTGTTTCATGATGATGATGATGATGATGATGATGGTAACCATAACAACAAGGATGCTAATTCATCTCAAGACTCTTCTTCTTCCTCTTCAATTTTGTTTAGTGGTTTAAAGAAACTCATGGGGTTTCCCGATAATGAATGATGGGATTTTAGTGATTAATTTTGTGTGCCCCATTTCAGGAACTTATTCATGATCTCCATTTTTGTGGTTTGATTCTCAGAGCTCCATTTTATATATGTTACTGGATTTTTGTGAGCTTCATGCTCAGAGCTCAATCTAAAGACTTCAAAAGGTTTGTAAATAATTAAAAATAACTTGTTAGGCTTGGTAAATTATGCCTGAGTTTGAGTTTTTGGTTTGCTTTGTATAAGTTACAACTTTTGACCTAACTGGTAAAATTCGAGGGTTTGATTATTTGGTCTCTCTTGTTAGTTTAAAATAGTTATGTGATGTATGTATAAGTTAATATAATAGAGACAATGGTCTAGATAATATCATCCTAAATTTTAATTATTGTTATTAGTCAACTTGTCACATTGACAACCATGTATGTTATATGTGTCAAGTAGTGGTGGTAAAATGGGCGGGTTGGGTCAGATTGGGTAATGGGTCGAAACGAGTTTGGGTTGAAACGGGTTCGGGTTAAAACGAGTTTGAGTTGAAACGGGTTCGGGTCAAAACGGGTTTTTTTTAACATGTTGTAGCTAGGCCTGGCAATTCGGGTCGTGTTCGTGTCAACCATTTTCGTGTCGATCCATTCTTGACCCGGTTTAGTTTCGTGTCGTGTTCGGTTCGTGTCACTTAATTCGTGTTCGGCTCGGGTCGTGTTTTCGTGTCGACCCACTCTTCGGAGAAAAAATTAAGAAATGTTTTCGGTCAAATAACTTGACTTTCATGTCGGGTTTTCATATCGAATTAATTTTTAGAAAAATGTTGCATGTATAACTTTCTTTTATCAACTTTACTAAGCTTTTATTACGCATTTTAATTCTTTATTTGTTCAACTTCGCAACATCAAAAATCAAAAATATAAAACCATTATAACAGTTCTAACTTCTAAAACACAAAAATCAAAAATATAAAACCATTATACCTCGCGTGGAGCCGTGGAGGTGGCCGGTTGTGTCGGCAGTCGTAAACTCGCCACTCGCGAGTCGCAACGCAGCGAGGCTACGGCACACACGTTCTTTCCCCTTTTCCCCTTTTCTTCTACCTTAATTCTTATTTCTATTCTTAATTTCTTATGAATAAATTAAGATTGACGGTATTTGATTTGACTCTCAATTTTGAAGGTAAAATGAAAATACTGAAAATGAGTCCCACCATTTGGTTATTTCCTAACTATACTAGTTACTTAGTTAATGACTTAGTTAATATTTATAATTTAAAATTTCTATATATTTTTAAGTTAAATATACTTTGGGTTTTTTTAATTTTTATTATAAAAAGATCGTGTTAAACGGGTTACCTTCGGGTTATCCTGTTCGTGTCGAAAAGTTTCGTGTCATTTTCAGGTCGACCCATTTCTGACCCAGTTCAGTTTCCTGTCGTGTTCGTGTCGACCCAAATCGTGTTAGGTTCGAGTTGGGTTTTGGATCGTGTCAGAATTTGTCAGCCCTAGTTGTAGCTACTTGGTTGGATTTAGATCTGTTAATTTAGTAAAAAATAAGCTTAAAAAGCAAGTCTTACTTACTAATCCCTTAATCAGCTAAAAACAAACACTCCTAAATATTTTTCAAACAGAATATTCATATAAAAATTTGAGGTTAGAAACAAACTTGAAAGTCAAATATGTCTCGGTAGGGAAATGGGAGCCGCCATTGATTTAAGCTTCTGAGTCAAACATTCTTTCATAAATCCGAAACAAGTTTTTCTCGTAATTGTTCAAATACCTCCGCAATGACACCGAATGATTCTGTTCTTCAGGGTCATGATTTTTCTTAACAAAATTCAGAATATTCTGTCTTTGGTTTAGGATATAACAAGATTAAACGATTAGAGGAATCACTGTTCATTTGTTTGTGGGGGAAGAAATTGAAGAAGTTGTAAGCTAATATTTGACATAGAAGTTTGTCGGTGCTAAACCTAAACTCTATCGCGGTGCTGCAGATTTTCTTGCTTAATGGCATGTTTGAGAAAGATTTCGATTGTTGATATGGGGAAATAGAGATTTCAATTTTCCGATTTGTTCAATGGTTGTTGTCGATAGAAGATAGGGAAGCATCAAGCAACCGTTAGACAATCAGACAAGGAACAGAGGGAGAGAACGCCCGTTCCACCCGGTTGACCCGTTCTCCTATCTTTTTTTGTTTCTAAATATACCCAAATGACACACATGGTTTTTTAAACAACTAAATATGACGGGCTTTTAATATTAAAGCCCAAATCAACCCATTTGCTTTACTTGGTCGGTATTGCCAGCACTAGTGTCAAGTGTGGGATGGGGGTTTAAATCTCATGATATTGTTAAATTTGGAAGAAAAAATGAGACTTGTAATGCTACAACCCTAAATTCCATAAATGGCGGGTGTATTTTTGATGTTATCCAACCGTTTCAAGTGGTCTTGGTATCAAACTCGTTATACAATTTGTATGGCTATCGGGTCCTCTATTTGGGCTCTTCGGCTTTATCGGATTTTTCACGAACACCCCTCTCCTCTAACTCAAAAAACCCGCCATTAGATCCCGCAATCCCTTCTCTCCCTAACCCCACAATCTCACCCTACTTTCCCTCCATCTCTCTTCTTTCTATCATCCTCTTCCATCTTAAATACATTATACAATAAAAATAAGATAAGATTGAAAATTGATATGACGGTGACATAACAATGAAGAAAATAAATGATAAAAGAAATCCATAACCTTATCTAATTGTCATATTACTTTACATTTCTTCGATTACCATATTCTTGTATTCATTGACAACATTGTTTGTAATTTGTAACTTAATTATTTAAATTTCAAATCCTAAAACTATCGTACTCCAATACGTCTTATGTATTGTTAGAACTTAGAATTATATATTTAGTTATTCTGATATTTGATAGATTTCTTTAAATGTGATATTAATGGACACTTTCTCGTCTTGCCATCTCATTCATAAATAACAATCTTTGAGACTTTTCATTGCGTCTTTCATTAATCCAAGACTTACCACATGTTTCAGTTTCAAGTTTATATACAAATGACAAACTACCCATATATATTTATTATTTGATTTGATGTAATTGTTGTTTGTTTATTATTATCTTACAAAAGCGCTTGGTTTATAAGAAAGTGTTAGTCTTTTATCAATGTTAAGAAATAAGAAAAAGTCCTTATAAAATAATATAAACACTATGTACATAAACCATCACAACGTTTTAAACAGAGTTAATTAGATTTCTTTATTTCTATGTTGATCAGAATTGGATTTGGTACCCGGGTCGTAATTTTAACGCGTTTAGTTCATCCAAAGTTGACTTTCTTAAACTATTGGTCTCTCCACAACTTCAATCGACTAGATTACCTGTATTCCCTGTATTTATTCATTTGCTTTTTTATTGCATTTTTATATTGTTAATAATGTTATTTTAAACAAAATATTAGAATCACTCCATATCTCTTGAATATAGATATGTGTCTCCACATTCATCTCCATGAAACGTTTCTTCTAAACGCGTTCATCTCTTTATAACTACTTTCTTCACTATATATCAGACATCGTCGCTCCGGCAAGGCACCTCCTCCTCCGACAAGGCACACCCTAAAATGCACCTCTGACGAAGGATGACATCCTCTAAAACTCTGGCTTCTCAACCCCTCATCTATTTCTCACAAGTCCAACCACACCCTCCAATCATTGTTGATTGTAGGTTGTGGTTATACGATTTTTTATCTTCATCTCCACCAATGATTGTGGGTTTGCGATTATAAGGATTCTTCTCTTCATATCCACCAATCTGGTTTCCAGTCGTAGCTCGATTATCGGGTGTTGTTGATTAATTTATATATTTACCTGACGTGTATATTTTGACCTTTTGTTTTAGGGTTTTGTTATTCAAGCTCTTGAATCTGTGTGTTTTGATTTTTTTGTTTCTAGGTATTGTTAATTCTCCCCATTGTCAACTGTTGTTTGTGCTTGGGTTTAGGTTTGATCCTCTATAGGTTTCCGTTTATGCATATTCTATTTGTGCTTAGGTTTTAGGATCGACTTTTTGGGTAGTTTTGATGATATGTTTGATTCTGTTGCTTTTTTATAATTGTATGGTTGTCGAAGCTTGTGATGGTGGTTGGAGACAATGATAGTGTCTTATCAAATGTAGTGGTCGGAGACAATAGTATTGACTTTTCAAGTTTGGTGGTCGGAGCATTGGGTCGTGTTGAAGATTTGAATGTCACCAATTAATTAACTTTGGTTAAATAAATATTTAATTATTAAATTATTGATTTAAGAATGAAAGAAAATGAATAAATAAGGATAAGTTTAGTATAATTTTTTTAATTCAAGACGTACCGATAATGTAAGAAAGCCGGTTGAGGGGAACCAAACCCATAAAAGTTATGATCTAAGAACCAAATCCATAATTTTAAATATAACCATACATCCAAAAAAATAATTAACTCATTTAATATTAAAACTGTATTTTTTTAATAGTGTTATCATATCCAACTATTAATTATGTTATGCAATCTTTGATTTACTATCGATGATATGGACACATGTTGCTTCTTCAAACAACCAAACGAAACATTTTACAATGTTTGTGCCAACACTTTGATAGTTCAGGGGTATCTCTTGCAAATTAAGGTTGGAATTTATCCATACGCTGACGTGGAGTTTTGCAGTTCGATCATCGATGTATGTTGCCCTAGAGTAAACAAGGAAAGAAGAGTCTGAGTCAGTCTCAGTGACTCACTCAGTTTTTGAAGGGATATGATGTCGTGTTCTACTTCTTCTTCATTCACCCCTTTATCTCGATTTTTCCGGAGGCCACCCAGCAATCTCCTCACCAATTTTCTGAAATCGAATCGATCTTCGTCAACAAATATTCTTGATTTTCCCCGGTCTTCTTATAATACAAGTAAAAGAGGGTTTAGATTTGGAGTCGTGGCTATGGCTGTTGAGAAATCAGTGGAGGAGTGGCGTGCTATTTTATCTCCTGAGCAGTTCCGGATATTGCGACAGAAAGGGACAGAGTAAGTTCTCATCTCTTCAATTTTTTTATGATTTATTGCTCAAATTAGGTTCCACTTTGCGACAGAAAGCGACCGAGTAAGTGCCTTCCACATCGAATTCAGATTCTAATATTGCATTACAAGGGAATTGGGTATCGAGAACTTAATCTCATCCCTATAGCAGGCTTGTGCACCAAGTCTCTAGCTAATTCTTTTGTCAAATGATCAGCTAAGTTTGCCCCTGTTGGAACATATTCAATACCCGAACCATGCTATATCAAGTGTCTATTATACACTTGACTATATGCCTTAGCCAAGGTAGCAACACTATCAGATTCACACCTGATAGAAATGGGTGAAATTGGTTTACGTTACAATGGAAACACATGGGTTAAATTCCTTAACCATTCTGCATCTTTAACCAGCAACACCCAAGGCAACAAATTCTGATTCCATTGCTGAATTTGTGATACAAGTTTGTTTCTTGGAAGCCCCGGATATTGCACCTCCTCCAAGTAAGAGTACCCAACCACTAGTAGAAGAATGATCTTCTACATTGGTTATCCAACTTGCACAGGAAAATCCTTCTATAATAAGAAAAAATATAATCCATAGTTTTCTTAAGATACTCTAGTACCCGCCTAATTGCTAGCTAGTGATGAGTAATCGGATTACTAGTATACCTACTTAACTTTCCCACTACAAAAGCAATATCCGGCCTTATACTTGTCATGGCATACATCAAACATCCAAGACTTCTAAATACTCACAACTATATATTATGTACGTAAAAAACAAGGCATTATAGTGTCTTTTATATCAAGTTAGGACCGAATAAAGACAGATAAAAATGTAAGAAAAACAGAAATTTGTATGTAACAACTTCTTTGATTTGGATAGAAAGTGGTGATTATTCAATGGGGGAGTTTGTATGTAATAACTCATCCTGCTTTAACTTAGACCATGTGTAATTTTTTTAGTTTACTGGGCCAGTCTACCTCTCTATGGGCACAGGGCAATATGATAAGTTCTATGATGTGATTAGACCTGATACAATCGTAGTGTAACAGGTATCCAGGCACGGGGCAATATGATAAGTTCTATGAGGAGGGAGTGTACTCTTGTGCAGGGTGTGGCACTCCTCTCTACAAGTCCACCACTAAGTTTAATTCAGGTTGTGGTTGGCCAGCCTTCTATGAGGGTCTCCCAGGAGCCATAAGCCGTCATGTGAGTCGACTTACATCTTTTTTCATTTTCTTGAAATCTAAGCTTTATAAGTTGTTTGCTAATCGCCTTCCATGACAGTTTGATGCAAATGATCCAAGTGTTCACGTATATGTGCTTTATGATGTTTGTTTACATCACTATGTGGGGTTAGGCTAGTTTGATAGTGGGTCTAAACGAGTAATTTGCAAGTTCTTGTCAATTTGGGTTGGATTGACCCGTCAAACTTCTTTACGTATTTTATAGATAATTAACGAGTTAAAATTATATTACAAGTAAGTTATAATATTTTGTTTGTTTTACACCATCAATTCAAATTTCTGTTACAACTGGTTTAAATAGAGATGGAAAAAGTACCCGAATTCGACAGGGAAAACTGAAACACGAAGTATTTGGGGCGTGCATTTGAGAGGACGGATAGGTTTAACCTGATTTACATGGTCTAATTGAGTGTAACTAAATTCAACCGTGAGTAAGATAAAAAAACACATACATTTGATGGTGTAAAACAAACACTCATCAATTGGATACGTATATATGATATGCTGCTAATAAATCAGAAATGTGAAATTGATTCAGCCTGATAGAGATGGGATGAGGGTGGAAATCACATGTGCAGCATGTGGAGGGCATCTTGGGCATGTTTTTAAAGGTGAAGGTTTTCGTACCCCAACAGATGAACGCCACTGTGTGAATAGCATCTCCCTCAAGTTTGCCCCTGCAGACTAACACCCGCCAGATCCATCTACGCCCTTGCTGTTGATGATTAGGAAATAAAGGTTCTATATATTTATATTTATATATATATTTTGATTTTGTATTTGCATAAAAAAAAGATGTAGTAGTAGTAGTAGTGTTGATGTTACGAGTATTAAAATTTCTGCTGCTACTTGTCACTGAACTTCTAAACTCCACCACTGTCAGCTTCTTATTCTATTATAAATAAATAAATAAATGCCAATCATAACCTTTTCTTCTTCTTTGTAATAAATAACATACATGATCGAGTCTGTGTAATTTTATTTATTTAGTTTTTTAGATGAAAAATTCTTTTGTTTTACTTTATCCTTCTAGTTAAGTTCATCTTTATACTAGTGCACTAATTCTCTTTCTTTTATGATATTTTTAAATTTTAACATTTATATTGATTAATTAGTTTGAATATTTTAGAAAGAAATTAAGCATAAAATCCGTATGTAATCATATTATCCACCAATCGCTATTTCTCCAGGTTTTCTGTCAATCCTCGTGGATTCCTGCTGGCGACTAATTTTAAAATATAAACATATATTTCTCCTTATATTTATAAATCCGAAATATTTATTGACATTACATTTCCAAAAAGATATTTTCATTTTTTATTGCTTGTTCAAATTACAGATCAAGGCCTATGACTCTATTGTTGCATTTACACTTGAAAAAAAAAACTTAGAAACCTAATTGTGCAAAAGAACAAATCTATAATAAATTTGGAGACTTGCTTATACAAAACAAAGATATATTCGTTGAGATAAAGTTTGGACAGTATTTATAACTTAAAAGATCTAATAATGTAAAAATCATGTCTAGAAACTTGTTTTTAACTTATTGATTGTATGTTCATAAAACTGAATAAGCACAATGGACTTAATGATAGGTGTGAAAGATGATGAATTACATTAGCTTGATCTTTATAAAGAAAAATTACATCTCTTTCTACTATTTCCTCTTATATGATTGTCTAAATAATATGATCATACAATTAACGTAGATGATCTATATGTCCATCATTGATAATTCTCACAAGACAGCTGCAAATCGATTCTAGCTTGTGTGTGTATATATATATATATATATATATATATATATATATATATATATATATATATATATATATATATATATATATATATATATATATATATATATGTGTATATGTATATATATATATATGTATATGTATATATAAATTGGATCAATAAAGAACCTATGCTTAAACAAAGAACCTAAAGAACAAATCTGGACCGTTAGATCATCAAAATCAATGGATGAGATCAAAGATGTCAAAACTGTAATTATGATATATTAAATTAGGAAGAAAGGGTAAAAACGGAAAATGCCCCCGTAACAAACTCGATTTAAAAAAAAAAAACCCAAAAACTTTATATTGTCATAACTTTTTAAGTTTTGTGAATTTAAACATAAAAATTATACCAATATTTTAGTTTTTTAATCCTCTTTCAAACAAGATCACTTTTCCCATATTTTTCTAAATTTTTTTTGAACATGAATTTTTTTTTTTTGCATTTTGGGCAGAATGTAGTGTTTTATGTGTACAGATTTTGCATTTTGACAGTATATGTTCTACGGATTTTGCATTCTGCATTTTGGCAGCATGTATTGATTCTGTGTACAGATTTTGCATTTTTGCCAGCATACGTTCTACGGATTTTTGCATTCTGCATGTTTATATTTTGCGTTTTTCATTTTTTGCATTTTGCATGTTTATACGGATTTACATTCTGCATTTTGCATGTTTTTTGCATTCTGCATTCTGCATGTTTTTTGGTTTCTGCATTCTTCATACTGCATGTTTTTTGCATTTTGCATTCTTTATGTTTTTTGCATTCTGCATTCTGCATTTCTGCATGTGTTTTGCATTTTGCATTCTTTCATTCTGCATGTTTTTTGCATTTTGCATTCTGCATGTTTTTTGCATTTTGCATTCTGCATGTTTTTGCATTCTGCATCTTTTTTGCATTCTGCATTCTTAATCCTGCATGATTTTTGCATTTTGCATTTACAAAGAATACTGCTCTAAATGCAAATTTTGCATTTGGAAAAAAAAGTTTCTGAAATATATCAAGCCCGGTCTTGTTTGAAAGAGGACGAAAAACTGAATCTAACGGTATAATTTTTTTGTTAAAATTGTTAAAAATGAACGATTTATGATCATTTAAAGTAAGTGGGGGGTTTTTTTTTTAATTTTGGGGGATGCTGGGAAAGGCCGGCGATGATTTTTTTTTTTCTTTCTAATTTTTCTTTTTTGCCCCTAAAGTATGTGGCTGTCATGTAGCTAAGCTAGTGTGGAACGGCCATTCACGTCGTCGTTTTAGGCAAGAGAGGAAAGAAACGAAAATATCTTGTTCTCTCAAAATCGACCTCTCAGACTCTCCCTCTGATTCGTTTTGGCTCTGGCTACACTTCTCAAACCAAATAGCAACCTGGTATTTTCATTGCCAGCAGGTTCTAAACTCTTTATCATCACCATGAAGTTCCATCTCGATCATCACCATTTTCCTTCTCCTATAGTCATATTCGGATTTCGTTACGCTTCAAGCCACTCGATCAGTACCATCAACGTCCCTCTCGATCATCAACAATAGGTCTGTTAATTCGTTGGATTGAGGATGGCACGAAGTAGGTTCCAATATTGGTTTAACAAGTTATTAGTTTTCATTAACTGAATAGCAGTCCCCGAGTTTGGTTTAAAATGCAGTCCTCGTTAGACAAAGTTAATTTAATTTCACCTGTTGTTTGGCATATGTTTTGAGTTGTAGTCGAGATATTAATAGAATCAAGATTGCAGGGTCAATCTCATGAGAACGTGAAGTTGATATATAGTTTGCATAAAATGCACACCAAGTGTTTGTTTAAATGCTTGAGTGAGCTGTTTGTACATTTTCAGTGTCTTTTTAAGTATTTGTTAATCTACGATGTGTATATGATGATGTTTTCAGAATCCATGTAATGTTTCAGGTTTTATCGATGGTGATTGGTTTGTGTATAACTACATGAAATGGATTGGAGGATGGTAGCCAAGATGTAAAGATTTAGTAGCCTGTGTTAGAAGTTTGCGGCCAACGTGTCTTTGAGTTTGAATTGCTGTAAAAAGCTTATGAAGCTTCCAAGTACCATATGTAATGATATAAAGTATTCTTTAGGCAACTCAAGTCTGCAGAGCAATTGGGTGATTAGAAGGTTTGATGGCTGCTCAGGTCTTGAAAGATTTATGGTAGCACTAAGAAATGCAAGTTCTAAGAAATGCAAGTTCAAAATGAATTCCAAGAAAGCAAAAGAAAAAATGTTAAAAGTTTATTAGATGATTTTATGTAGATTTTTTATTGTAATCTATTAAGTTATATTTGTTTTAATTTTATCGTACAAAGATGTAAAAATAGTAAAATACCATAGCATGTGTCTTTTGTAAAAATAATCTTCTTATAATATTACGAGTATATTAAATCGCATATACTTTTGCCTTTGTACTTTAATGAGTATGGTTTATATAGTATTATACTCTAACATGAAATGGCAATTGAAGTGGGTCAGTTTGACCTGTTTAACTCAATCGTTTATAAAAAATAGTACATTAAATGGGAACTTGTGAAACATGTCAAGCATAAGCAAATTAAACACCAAGAGGTAAAAAAAAACGAGTAAAGAAGGGTAAATTAAACACAAACATGTCAAAAGAAGTGGCGGATTATACAAAAAACTAAGCAATCATTTATCCTAATTGGAATACAAACATTTACTCAACTGACTTCAAGCTCTGTTGTTCTCAAATGGAAATACTCCTCTGCAATGCTATGGGTTTCAAATGAGCCAGCAAGAAACATACAATCCTAAAGTTGTTATACCTTATTAATATCTATGGCTCTTGTTTATTAATTAAAAAACCAATATGTAATCTTAGCTTCCAAAGTTGTTTTACCTTGTCTGCAAGAAACATACAATATGCAATCTTACAGTTATATGAAGTATCTATGGCTCTTGTTTATTAATTAGAAAACCAGCTTATGCTAACTTGACTTCTGATAATTGGGATAGTAATTTAGCAGACTCTATCATCATGGATACTTGGCTCTAGTCATTCAATTTTAAGAAAATTGTGAACTAGACACACTGTAACCTCACAAAAGTCAAGAAAAACACATTGTAACCCCACAAAAGTAAAACACTAGCCGGAATGTCACGCTTAACGTAGATGTTTTGATCAATTAAATGTCACACTAATTGTTGCTTTTTATTCCTATTACATGAGGTTGTTAAAGACACAATAGATAATTGGGTAAGTATGGATATTGAACATGCGGGGAAAATCGAATAGTAACCAAGTTTGACAAGATTTCCATCAAGGTCACTTGCCCCTTTATTTCACGTTGACGTGGGTGGAACACTTTTTAAACTTGTTTACTATTCTATATTTGGAACGAGAGAGTTTTGTTTGCTAAAAGACATCTTAGTGAAGCATTTAATAGAACACTTGGTGTGCATTTTATGTCAACTTTTGTTCAAACTGATTTGATATTCAGATAATTCCAACACACCTATGGTCTTAGATTCTGTTGAATTAGACAATAAACCCAATATAATGTGCCAAGAACAACTCAAAGAAAATTAATATAGGCAAATTGATGTTTTTATACAAGGACATGTAACTTCGATTCTATTAATTGCTAGTTCCTGGACTAAAACATATCAAAGGAAATGCCTAACAAACAACTCAACCACAAAAGAATTTAGAAAGAAGTGATGTTTTTACCCCTAAACAATATGCCATGTGTCAACTCCAGGATGGTTCTTTAGGTTCTATGTTTAAGGAAGGTTCTTTATAGAACCTTACCCTAATATATATATATATATATATATATATATATATATATATATATATATATATATATATATATATATATATATATATATATATAGGGGAAAGTTCAAATGAGAATGAGTAATTAAATGAGAATGGGAGACTCGATCTGGGCCGTTCATTTTGTAAGTGGAATTCATGGATGGAGAACGTGAAAGGATAGAGTGTGGCATGGTGCATGTGAGGAATTCATGGGTGGGCAATGACATTAAAGGAGGGGGAATTTGACGGCTAGGATTGAGTCTCCCATTCTCAATTTATTTAAGGTTCTCATTTGAACCTCCCTATATATATATATATATATATAGATATATATATATATGGGAGGGTTCCATTGAGAACCAATTTTAGTGCGAGAACCAATCTTAGCCGTTGATTTGATAAGTGGAATTCATAGATGGAGAGCGTGGGGGAATCAAGTATGACAAGGTGTATGTGAGGAATTCATAGGTGTGCAATAACATTGAAAGAGGGAGATTTGGACGGCTCAGATTAGTTCTCGCACTAAACATGGTTCTCAATGGAACTTCTTATATATATATATATATATATATATATATATATATATATATATATATATATATATATATATATATATATATATATATATATAGGACGTTCAAACGAGAACTGCGAGAACAAATCTTAGCCATTGATTTGATAAGTGGAATTCATGGATGTAGAGTGTGGAGGGATCAAGTGTGACAGGGTGCATGTGATAAATTCATGGGTGAGTGATGACATTAAAGGAGGGGGAATTGGACGGCTCAGATTAGTTCTCGCGGTTCTCGTACGAAAAACAGTTCTCATTTGAACTTTTGCCTATATGTATATAGACAAGGGGTTATGCGAAAATGAGCTTTATTTGCGAAAAGTGTGAGAAGTAATCTAGATCCTATGATTTGATTAATGGATGGTTAAGATTAACTATAACATTTTAGTAAATAAATCAAAATTTAAGTATATTAATTAAAATGAGAAAAGGACATTCTAGTAAATTTACATTCCTCTCTCCTACCTCTCTCTCAATTTCTCTTGTATATCTCTCTAACCCTCCTCTTTTTCCTTTTAAAAACCTCTTCAAAACTTGACTCCTCCATCTATCATTTCAATTTTGCCGACGACGCCACAGCCACCGCCACCGCCACCACCACCACCACCATTGCTTCATCACTGGCTCTAAGCATCGATCAACACCACTGCAGTTATGGAAACCCTAACATTAAGTCGTGACTTCAAGAATGCAGAGAATCCTAATGCTCGGCATACTGCGCCGCCGCTACCATATCTGGCATAATCGCCATCGTTCTCCGCCATAATAGCACCCATCATCATCGCGACCCCCATCGCCGCCAGCACCATTGTCTCTATAGCACCGCCACCTTCACTGTGTCACTCCGGCGCCGCCATCCCCTCTCATTGATGGATGCTTCTCTGTTTAGATATACGCATTTTTCGCCAACACTAGTGTTGGTCGTTTCTTGTTGTCCGCGGCTAGGGTTTTGGGTATCAATCTATTTTCTTTCTTTTTTAACATTTTGCAAGATTAAATTTTTACTGTCCACCTATTCTTGGTTTATCGATCCACCTACATATAGCCTCAAGTCATATCATGTTCATTGTTTATTTTTCGTATCCAAAAGGTATGGTTTACTGGACATAGGGGTTTGTGTAAATGAAGGGGACATAGGGGTTTGTGTAATTGAAGGGTACAAGTCTTCTGTTGTAGAACGATTGTTCATTATAATTGTTTACTTTTTTTTATAATTAGAAGTAAGGTTTAGTTTTTGGTTTTAATATTTAGTTTATTGTTGTTCATTAATGATTAATAGTGAGAATAAAGGTTTATGATCTGTTTCATATTTAGAAATAAAGTTGTATATACTTTTGCTTGCTGATAGTTTGGTTGTTTATGGGTTGTTAACTAATGGAAAAAAAATGAAGATAAATAACAATTGGTTGTTTAGTAATGAACATAAAAAAATCGGCTTCTATTACGTTGTTCAATAATAAATGATCATTTATGATACATTGGAAAAAAAGTCAATGTATCTATAAATAATCATTTATGATATATATGGGAGAGTTCATTAATTCCCGTTTTTAGTACGAATACCATGAGAACCAATCTCAGCCGTTTCTTATATATGATGTAACATCCTAAATCTGAGCCTAGTTGTCTGTGTGAGAATTCTAATAATTGTTTATGTGTTTATTTTATTAGCATGCATATATGGTATTCTTATATTCATTTTTAAATAAGTATTCTAAATATTACTTTGTTAGTATTTAACTGTTTAAGATTGATTGTTTATGTGATAAACCGTGTATGTTCGAATGTAGCGTTTTAAATACTGTGCGTGTGAGTTTATATTATTATATATGTGAGGCCAATTTTGGAGTTTTAAAGGGAACTTCATGGTGAAGTTTAGTTGTTGTGTGTGTGTGTGTGTTTCAAAGTGTGTTTTGAGAGCTTAAAGGACTTGTCTACTTGATCATTCCATCTCTTGATTCTAAGTGTTTGATATCATAACACAAGGTTGATTTAGTTAATAAAGAAAAGAAAAGAATGATGAAGGAAGTGATGATGAATTTGATTGATAAGGCAACCTTATCTTGACTAAATTGACATGCTTATATTAGAATATGAATATTAATATGTTGTTTGAAGTGTTGGGTGGTTCGAGAAGGGAAAGCTCGAAAGCAAGCAGTATTCGAAGGGTTGTGATCAGCTCGAAACAAGTGCATTGGAATGGAGTGTGCGAGTGGTTCGAAGTTTGAGTGGCTCGAATGTAGGGCGCTCGAAAGGCTTATTTGTGTGTGGTTCGAAGGTTCGGTGGTTGTTTGAAGGTTGGAGTTCGAATGGAAGCATAGTGGTTCATGGTGGTTCGAATGTGAGCCATTCGAACGGAGTTTATGGGCTACTCGAAAGCTAGGCCTAATTCGAAGGGATTGTCAGTTTAAAAATTAAGATTTGAAAGTGTGGTTCGAATGATGTTTGATTCGTATTCGAAGGGGTGGTGATGATTCGAATACCATATGGTGCAAAGGTCACGCTCGAATGCTTCATAGTTCTAAGTCTCGGTTCGAAAGCCCAAGTTCGATTCGAAAGGCCCATTTCTGTTGAGTCAAAGCTCAATCAAAGAAAGCCCATGCGAAGCCTAGTGTAGCAGTTCGAATTTGAAACCTAACCGGTGCGAAGCCCAGAACTGTTTTAGGCCTATTCGAATGTGTTGGTCCCGAATGGATACTACAACAACAAATGTTTGTAGAAGGGGGGTTGAATACAAACTTTAGCAAATTAAAATTTAAGAGACACACGGTTTACTTTTATATAATTCTTATTGATGTTAATCAAGAATTACATGAACTAGATGCGAAAAATCTAAGTTCAATAAAAGGTGGCAACTAATTTTGTCTAACACATAGACAATGCTAATCTTAAACAACTAATGTCTAAGACGTTCAACACATGAACAAGTTTGTTACACTGAAAGTAAAATGCTAACTCTTCTAATTCTCAACTTATGAGATTTCAGTGTTTTTCAACGCATACTTAGCATGTTTCCATGCATGAGTATATATAAGCAAGGTGTGTCCGGGATGATGAAGAGAGAAGGAGACAAATGTACTTGGTTTAATAATATTATAATAGATAAAGTTAGTGGGTGAAAAGTAAATTAACTTTATACACAAAGTGTGTAAAGTGAACATACTTTTCAGTAATGAGTATACCCACTATCTATTATTATATTATTAAACTACTACCTATATATCTTGGAAAAGTAAACTTCTCCTTTCATGCTTGTGCTTTAATCAACACCATGCTTTCTGAAGATTTGACTTTACCAAGTATGGAGTTGCCAGCCATACTTAACATCATATCTTCGAGATCTTCTTTTCAAGAGTATATTTCTCCTTTTCCAGGGGATAAAGATCTATCCTTTTTGTATCTTTGCAGATCCAAAAAGTGCTAAGTACTTTTACAAAAGAAAGATATAAGGCATAATAAGAACAACACATGTTCTGCCTTTGACTTTAAGAAAATATTACATAGAAAAGCTATTAACTGAGATATATAATAAAGACTCAGTTAACAGACACTGAACTACAAATATAATTTTGCTCAGGTAAGGATAAGTGTGAAAGACTCAGCTGACTAGATTTGCTCAGCTGATCAAATTGCTCAGCTGATAATACAAACCAACATGCAGCTAGTAAACTTATCAAACTAAACTGTCAGCTGTTCCCAAGGGCTCAGCTAGTCATTTTAAGTAGTGTCAGCTTATGAGGAAAAGATTGGATAAGTAATAAATACCTTATCTGACAAATGGGAGGCATCAGCTGATAACTGTGATTGTGTCAGCTGATCCTTGACTGCTCAGCTGATCTTGAAATCTTCATCAGCTGATGGATCCAGTGTGATTCCTCAGCTGATGCTCTTTGACTGATTTTTTTCTTCTCAGCTGATCTTTCTGAAGCTAGTCCTGTGGCTGATACTCAGTGTTCAGCTGACACTATGATTCGTCAGCTGACATTTCTTACTTAGAAATTCTTTAAGTCTTAGATAGAAAAACAACACATGTTTTTCATCAATCTAAGTCCAAAACTGAATATATGGTTTTGTTAACATCAAATCCTATTTTACTTAATAGATAGGTTTGATTAAGGTTTGATATTGCTATCTCACCAACAATCTCCCCCTATTTGATGATGACAAAACCTTATCTTGTTTAAGAAGAATCAGTTTGACTAGGATTTGTAAAGATATAACTTTTAAGTGCAATTTTGGTCACCTAGCTATCTGTTTTTGGTAACTCTTTTAAGTATGTTCCCTGATGTTCTGTTTTTGGGAATCTTTTCATTTATGAAGTACCATTGTTCTGTTTTTGGTATCTTTTCTATCCTTTTTCTGTTTTTAGGATTTTTGATCTTTTCTATATTTACACTATGTGAGCTATCTACTAAGAGTCATATATACTAGCATTTTAGCTAAGTAGTCCATGATCAAAGTTTCAAGCTTGATTACAGAATAAATTATTTACATTAGAGTTTGTACAGAGCAATCTATCTATGAGTTAAACTAAGTACAGAAGTTGAACTATTCTAGGAATTGAAATTACATCTACTCTAGTTATGAAGTGTGGTCTTCATTCCCACCAAGGTTCTTCTTTGATGTCTGGACGATGCTCAACTGGAATAGTAGCAATTAGTTCATCAGCTCTAGTCTCTATCAGACTTTCAAAGTGTTGACTTCCTGTCTGTCTTCTTGCCAGTCTTACAGCTTGAAAAATTAAAGCTCTTGGCGCTCTTCCTATGTCAGCTTCTTTTAGGAATCTCCAATCACCAGCTCTGTTCTTGAAGAACATCCCTTTTTCAGGCTCAGTTATGTACTTAAACATTTCTGGCTCAATATTGGAGGGCAGAGCAGTGTTGAGACTTTCATAAGCAGAAAGAAAAGGATAGTCAGGATTGACAATGATCTGTTCAATGGTGACAAAAGCTTTTGAATTCTTTTTGAAAGCATCTTCAATCAGATTGATGTGTTCAATGAACTAATCATGTGTGAAGAGCCTATTGCAGATTGACATCCGAATCCAGTATTCAAATTTTGGCATGAACCTTTGAACAATTTCACTTTTGGACTTGAGGAGATGATACAGGATCTCTATCATTTCAAAGAAGGAGAGTATTTTGCAGTGTTGAAGATAGGTATCTTCATAAGTCTTTCTTTCATCTCTTCTCACCACTCTGAGATAAGGACCCTCATCAGTACCTTTGTATGGAGTAACCCTTGAGATGATGTCTGCACATCTTCTATTTACCAAGTTTTCTTTGTTGTCTCTGAACTCCTTGGCTTGCCTTTCAGTTTGCTGAGCTAATCCTCCAAAGTTGAAGTTCAGCAGAGCTTGAATGGTTTCCTTGTGAGTCTTTCCTCTCTTAGGATCTTTCTTGGTAGAAGGGTCATATTGCTGTGGTGTATCCAGTACTTGATGTGATTGAGAGGTCATCATAATCAACTCTTCTTCTTGTAGCTCTCTTAACTCATCATCAGTAACACTAATAATTGCAGCAAGATCTGCAGGAGAAGTGAAGTCCTGATGTCTTTCCTTTGTTTTCAAAACTTCTTCTATGGAGGTACCAAGTGCAGCAGCTAACTCACTGATCTCTCTGAGACTCTCTTCTTCTTGTGTTAGCTCTTCCTCTCTTCTTTCTTCTTCTTCAATCTCCTCAGCAGTCATTATCTTCTTTCCTTTTCTTCTTGATGAACTGCTGGGAGTTGGTTGACTTGATTGAACTGGAGAGGAAGCTTGGACTGGTGAAGCTATAGTGGAGGAGCTCTGCTTCCTTATGTTGAACATAGAGGACAGAGGCATTTCATCTTCATCATCATCATCAGAATCCTTAGTTGGTAGTTCAATTGGAGCACAGGATTCACCTTGCATTGATTTCTTTGTTCTTCTTGCCATTTGCTTTAGCCTTCTCTTTGGCCTCTGCTCTTCTTGAGCAGGTTGCTCCCCCTCAGATTTATTCTCCCCCTCAACAGCTGATCCTATTTCATCAGGGGTCGATGCATCCTCTGCTTGTAAAACTGACTTTGTCCTAACTGACTTCTCCCCCTTTTTGTCATCATCAGAGGAGGGAAAAACAGCAGGCTTTGCAGGGGCATCAGGAGCGGTGAAAGAATAAGGAGTTGGGGTAGGTGTAGAGATAAAGGGTGGTATGGTTGAGGGTGAAGGTGAGGCAGTGGGAATGGGAGGCTGAGTGAAAGGTGAGGTTGAGTGTCTAAGGTGAGAAGGAATAGGAGAGAAAGAAGGAATGGAAGTTGAGATAAGAGGTTTTAGACTGTTGATAGCTTCAGTGAGATTGGAGAATTCTCTCAGAGTATCACTGTGCCTTATCCTAGCACAAAAGATGGACCTATTGACCTCAGTATCAATGTCTTTTAGGAGAGTGGGGACAGTTAGAAGAGATTCAGGAATGGTAATAGAGATATCAGGGGGTGAGGGTCTAAGGGTTTTAAGTTGGGAAAGGAGATTGGAAATGGTATGGTTTAAGGTAGAAATGGTTTGGGCAGGTATAGGAGGGGAGGGTGTAGGAATAGGAGTAGAGGTTTGGTTTAGAAGTTGATTTAGTTTGGTAAGAATAGGGGAAAGATCAACAGGGGCAGGGGTGGGTTGGGGTTTGGGTTGGTTGGCTTTAAGTGACTCAATCTCATTGGTTAGGTGAGAGATTTGAGTTTTTGTTTGAGTTTGGAAAGAGGTAAAGGAGGCTTGAAGACTATCCATCTTTTGAGAGATAGATAATAAGGTTTGAAGTAGTTGGGGTGAGGGTTCAGAAGTAGTAGAGGGAATGGGTTGGGTTGGAATTGATTGAGAAATTGTGCTTAGAACTGGAATGGATTGTGGTCCCTCACTTAGACCTTGGTATAGAGGCCTAAGATCACCGGGAACAGAAGTTGTACCCTGTACTAATGACTGGTTTATGCCACTAGTATTGACAGGTAGTGCACTAGCATGTGTAAGAATTGAATCAAAAATAGGTGCAAATATGTGAGTGTGAGTGAGGGTTGCACTCAAAGGGGTATCCCTTATTACAGTAGCAAGTTGTTGTGAACTTACTAGGGGATAGGCTTGACACATAGGGGTTGTAGACACAGTATGACCTTGGGAGAAGGTCTGTCTTTCAATGGTATCACCCTGTTGGGAGGGTGACCCAGATTGCAGCAATCCCATATTTACAGATGTGCCCTGTTGTGACGACACACCCACTGGTTGTAGGGTTATATCAACTTCCATGAGCTCCCCCTCAAAATAAGAGGTAGCTATAGGAGTTGAGGTCAGAGGTGCAGTGTGCAATTCCTCTGAGATAAGTGCAGTGTGCACCATCTCTAATGACCTTGTTTCTATTTGGGTTACTAAGGGAGTAGAACTAGTGACTGTTGGGAGTACACTAGAGCTTGGCAGTTGTGGGGGTGTTACAACTAGAGGAGAGGATGGGTTCTCATTGGTGGGGTCAACCAAATGAGTATCCTCAAGAGTGGTAGAGATTATACATGCGATGTGCTGAGTCTTGCTGATCTCAATTAGTTGAATGAGATTGTCAGAAATTGTGTCTTCCTCAGCATCATCACCATCAGCTGCATCTCCACTTTGTTGATTTTGTTGAGAGCTTGAGCTGGAACTGGCAGGAAAGTGTGAGAGTGGCATCCCAATTTGAGAAGATGAGGAGGTGGTATCTTGAATATTTTCAGCATAAGAAATTCCAGCATCACCATCATGTAAGTCATCATCATCCTTACCATGATCATTTGTACCACTGTCAGCACTATTGTCATTATCATCCTCAACATCAGGATTAATAGGCTCATCCTGTGCTGGTTCATCAAACACATCTGCTCTAAACATCAATTCTTCTTCCACTAAGGATTCATCTGGAGCATGAGTCATAGACTCCTCAGAATGATCAGTGATTAAATCAGGAGACTCAGAATCATCAGCCATTTGTCCCTCAATATTCTCAGCAACAACTTCCTCTTCATTTTCATTCTCCTCAGCAGCAACATCTATCAATTCTTGCATCTGAGCAGTTATAGCAGGACCTTGAAATTCCCTTATCAAATGGAAAGTTTTCTGACCCATTTGAGGGATGGTCATTGTGTGCAAGTGGGCAGCTAACCCGGCATAGTGTTCCCTTTGAACATCTCTAAGTGCAATTAAACTTAGATACCTGATGTAAGGGACTAGGGTTCTGTTTGATTTCTTTGATGTGCCCAGAGTGATCTTATCCACCATTTCAGAGAATATGACTTGTGAGAAGTCAATATTCCTCCTTGTGACCAAAGCATGAAGAATCATCAATTCAGACTGATTCATTTGGTCATGGCTGCCAGACTTGTGACCAAAACATCGAATGATTACACTGGCCAAATACTTCCATGGGTGTCCTAGAGCAGACAGTTTATACTGGCCATGGGAAACAGCACCTTGGTAGCCAATCAGGGGCAAAACCTCTAGAACTTGATCCATTGTAGCAAAAGGTTGAAATGGGGCCATATGGGGTATGGAGATCGCTTGTTTAAGAGAATCAGTAGTGATGTTTATGTTGATGGTACCATTGAGGCAGGTGCAAGTGACTAAATCTTGATTAGCATGGTACCTTGCAGTGTACCACATCTCACCAACAATGTTTGGAAAGATGAACAGAGGATGAGCAGATAGACATGCGAACAGGGGATGGACAGTTATGAAAGCCACCATAGGTTCGTATCCCTGGTTTGCTTTGCTCGCGGGAATGTCAGTGTTTATGAGAAAGTTGTTTGGGCGTATGGTGATTTCAGAGTTGGGTGCGACATTTTCCCCAGCAATGGCGTTTTGAGAAGTTGCAGGGTTGAAGATCACCATGATTACAGAGTGAATGAAGTTTGAGCAACGAGAGTTTAGGGTTTGAAAGTTTGAGAGAGAAAGATTGTTTGGGAATTTTGAAAGCTTAAGAAATGAATAACCGCTTGAAAACACCTTTAAATCTTCCTTGGAAACCTAAACTGTCACAGAAATATTTTGCAAAAAGTAACTGTCACTTCTGCAAAAAGGTAATAGACGGAATAGATATTAAATACACAGACAATAAACGGACAAATAAACTAAATTAAATAACCTAGTAACACAATAAACACAAATGAGAAATTAATAAAATAAGTGTGGGGACACAATATTTTTGACTTTTGAAAATCATCAGCTGACAAACGAGAGTGTCAGCTGATCCATGTTGAGATAAAGTAAGTGTCAGCTAATGAATGCACTTAGCTGAGCTTCTAAGTCTTAGCTGATGGTTTATCAGCGAGGTATAGTGTCAGGTGATGATCGTCAGCTGACATAATTCTATTAGCTGATCTACCATAAGTAAAATATGTAGAAGCTTAGATAAGTACTTCATTTCACACACAAATAAAATTATTTTCTCACACACAATTAACTACCTAAGAAGAGAATATATTACAAATTTAACATGCCAAGTTTGGATATTAGGAAGTTGAACCGAGACTCATCCAAAGGTTTTGTAAAAATGTCAGCTAATTGAACATCAGTGTTGATATAATGCATTGAAACTTTCTTTTTCTGCACATTATCTCTAAGAAAATGATGTCTGATTCAATATGCTTAGTTTTTTACTGCAAAACAGGATTATTAGAGATAGATAGAGCACTTGTGTTGTCACACAGAATTGGGGAGTTTTCAAACTGTAAATCATAATCCAGTAGTTGATTTTGCAGCCATAGCAATTGAGTACAACAGCTTCCAGCAGCAATGTATTCTGCCTCAGTTGTAGAGGTTGAAACAGAGTTTTGTTTCTTGCTTGACCAGCTGACTAATCTTCTACCTAATAATTGACAACCCCCGGATGTACTCTTTCTGTCTAGTGTGCAACCTGCAAAGTCAGAATCAGTGTATCCAACTAACTCAAAATCAGAGTCTTTGTGGTACCAAAGACCTAGATTAGGAGTTCCTTTGAGATACCTGAAAATTCTTTTAACTGCAGCTAAGTGAGATTCTTTGGGATCTGCTTGGTATCTAGCACAAAGACATGTAGAAAACATAATATCTGGTCTACTAGCAGTTAGGTATAAAAGAGACCCTATCATACCTCTATAAGCTGTAATGTTCACTGATTTACCATCAGTGTCCTTTCCAAGCTTTAAGGCAGTGGACATGGGTGTTTTCATTGAAGAACAATTTTCAAACTCAAATTTATTAAGTAAGTCATTTACATACGTTGTTTGATGAATGAAAATTCCATCAACTTCTTGTTTAATTTGAAGACCTAGAAAATAGTTTAATTCACCCATCATACTCATTTGATAGTTATCAGACATGAGTTTGGAAAACTTTTTGCAAAGATCAACATTTGTAGACCCAAATATTATATCATCTACATAAATCTGTACAAGAATCACATCACCCTTGAATTTCCTTATAAACAAAGTATTATCTATGCTTCCTCTTATAAATCCTTTATTGGTCAAAAAAGAAGAGAGGGTATCATACCAGGCTCTTGGAGCTTGCTTCAGACCATACAAAGCTTTGTTTAAGAAGTATACATGATCTGGTTTGCTTGTATCCTCAAAACCTGGAGGTTGTTTGACATACACCTCTTCTTTCAATTCACCATTGAGGAAGGCACTCTTAACATTCATTTGGAATACTTTGAAGTCTTTGAAGGCAGCATAAGCAAGAAATAGTCTTATTGCTTCAAGTCTTGCAACAGGGGCAAAGGTTTCATCATAATCAATACCTTCTTCTTGACAATACCCCTGAGCAACTAATCATGCCTTGTTTCTGATGATCAGCCCTTGTTCATCCATCTTGTTTCTGAACACCCACTTAGTGCCAATGATGGATTTGTCCTTTGGTCTTTGCACCAAAGTCCATACATTGTTTCTTGTGAATTCAGCCAATTCTTCTTGCATGGCATTTATCCAGTGAGGATCAGTTAGAGCTTCATCTACCTTCTTTGGTTCAATCATAGAAACAAAACCTGTATATAAACAGAAGTTACAAGCTTTTGTTCTTGTTAGTACAGGTGCTTCTATGTTACCTATGACCTGATCAATTGGATGAATTCTGAGGTCCTTGTAGGCATTTTGGATTCTGGGAGTTGAAATTCTTTGGTTTGGATCAGCTGATGAGACTTTTGGTTGATCAGCTGACAGAATTTCTTGATTACAATCTGATGAGACTTCTACTGATGAGGGAATGTTTGATATAGAATTAGAGTCCATTGATGTTGAATCATGATTCCCTTCATTTAGTAAAAGTGTGGGTTGGTTTAGGATAGAATGTGCAGAGGTGTTTTGTACATTCGGAACAGGTTCATCTAAGTCATCTATGTCAGCTGATGAGATTGGATCAACTGATGGGAGTGGATCAGCTGATACTGGAGTGTTGTCTTCAGTACGTAGCAAATCATTAAATTCCTTACCTGTAGATGGAATAGTAGAACAGGAAGCAACAAAGTCATTTTCATTAAAACTTACATTGATTGATTCTTCTATGACCTTTGTTCTGAGGTTGTAGATTCTGTAAGCTTTGGAAATCACAGAATATCCAATGAACACACCTTCATCAGCTTTTGGTGTAAATTTTTGCAATTGATCTTTCTGGTTCAGAATGAAACACTGACACCCAAAGATGTGTAGAAAGCTGATGTTGGGCTTCCTTCCCTTGAGCACTTCATAAGGAGTCTTGTTGTGCCTCTTTATTATAAGGGATCTGTTCTGAGTAAAACATGCACAGCTGACAGCTTCAGCCCAGAAGTTGAATCCTAACCCACTCTCACACAACATGGTTCTTGCAGCTTCAATCAAAGTTCTGTTTCTTCTTTCAGCTACACCGTTCTGTTGTGGAGTTCTTGGAGCAGAGAAGTTTTGAGATATTCCTTTCTCATCACAGAAACCTTCAAGAGTTTGATTTCTAAATTCAGTTCCATGATCACTTCTAAGCATCCTTACCAGATTGCCATTGATCACTTCCATCTTTCTAATGAAGCTTATAATTTCTTCAGCAGCCTCACTCTTTGCTGTTTGGAAGATGACCCAAGTGTATCTTGAGAATTCATCAACCATTACCAATGCATACTTACTTCCACCAATACTAGAAGTAGCAACAGAACCAAATAGATCCATATGCAACATGTAGAAAGGTTCAGTAATGGAGAAGGCTTGCTTAGATGGAAACGAAGTCTTGTGCTGCTTTCCCTTCACACAGGCAGAGCAAGGTTTAGGCTTAACATACGTCAGTGAAGGTAGTCCTGACACTAGTTCACCCTTGCTCAACTTGTTAATGTTTTTGAAGTTTAAATGGGAAAGCCTTTTGTGCCATAACCAGTTTGTGTCAGTTACAGACTTGGTATACAAACAGTTTAACTTGGATGGATCACCAGAGGACATATCAAGAGTATATACATCCTTGGTTCTCTTTGCACAAATTATCGTTTTACCTTCTTGATCTAAATAGGAACCACCTGTCTTTGTAAAGAGGACTTTATGATCACCATCACATAACTGACTTATGCTGATGAGATTATACTTAAGTCCTTTAACATATGACACCTTGTGGATATATAGGACACCATCAAGGCTTGACATATAGAGAAGAACTCTACTCTTCCAGAGAGAGAAGTTCTCTCCATCAAATATAGGACACCTTGTGAGTGAACCATGGTTAGAAGAACCATTAGAGGCAGCAACAGAAGTGGCCATTTTGTAGTGTGGGGTAGAAGCAGTTGAAGAGTAAGCAAAACAAATCTTAGATATGAATTATCTAGCCTGCTCTGATACCAGTTGTTGGTCCCGAATGGATACTACAACAACAAATGTTTGTAGAAGGGGGGTTGAATACAAACTTTAGCAAATTAAAATTTAAGAGACACACTGTTTACTTTTATATAATTCTTATTGATGTTAATCAAGAATTACATGAACTAGATATGGAAAATCTAAGTTCAATAAAAGGTGGCAACTAATTTTGTCTAACACATAGACAATGCTAATCTTAAACAACTAATGTCTAAGACGTTCAACACATGAACAAGTTTGTTACACTGAAAGTAAAATGCTAACTCTTCTAATTCTCAACTTATGAGATTTCAGTGTTTTTCAACGCATACTTAGCATGTTTTCATGCATGAGTATATATAAGCAAGGTGTGTCCGGGATGATGAAGAGAGAAGGAGACAAATGTACTTGGTTTAATAATATTATAATAGATAAAGTTAGTGGGTGAAAAGTAAATTAACTTTATACACAAAGTGTGTAAAGTGAACATACTTTTCAGTAATGAGTATACCCACTATCTATTATTATATTATTAAACTACTACCTATATATCTTGGAAAAGTAAACTTCTCCTTTCATGCTTGTGCTTTAATCAACACCATGCTTTCTGAAGATTTGACTTTACCAAGTATGGAGTTGCCAGCCATACTTAACATCATATCTTCGAGATCTTCTTTTCAAGAGTATCTTTCTTCTTTTTCCAGGGGATAAAGATCTATCATTTTTGTATCTTTGCAGATCCAAAAAGTGCTAAGTACTTTTACAAAAGAAAGATCTAAGTCATAATAAGAACAACACATGTTCTGTCTTTGACTTTAAGAAAATATTACATAGAAAAGCTATTAACTGAGATATATAATAAAGACTCAGTTAACAGACACTGAACTACAAATATAATTTTGCTCAGGTAAGGATAAGTGTGAAAGACTCAGCTGACTAGATTTGCTCAGCTGATCAAATTGCTCAGCTGATAATACAAACCAACGTGCAGCTAGTAAACTTATCAAACTAAACTGTCAGCTGTTCCCAAGGGCTCAGCTAGTCATTTTAAGTAGTGTCAGCTTATGAGGAAAAGATTGGATAAGTAATAAATACCTTATCTGACAAATGGGAGGCATCAGCTGATAACTGTGATTGTGTCAGCTGATCCTTGACTGCTCAGCTGATCTTGAAATCTTCATCAGCTGATGGTTCTAGACCATCAGCTGATCCAGTGTGATTCCTCAGCTGATGCTCTTTGACTGATTTTTTTCTTCTCAGCTGATCTTTCTGAAGCTGGTCCTTTGGCTGATACTCAGTGTTCAGCTGACACTATGATTCGTCAGCTGACATTTCTTACTTAGAAATTTGTAAGTCTCAGATAGAAAAACAACACATGTTTTTCATCAATCTAAGTCCAAAACTGAATATATGGTTTTGTTAACATCAAATCCTATTTTACTTAATAGATAGGTTTTATTAAGGTTTGATATTGCTATCTCACCAACAGAATGTTTTTCACCCTACGCGGCGCGTCAAGCGGTTTCGATCACGCGCGATCGCTTGCTTTTGAGTTCTATACTTTCATTTCCTGTTCCTTCGAGTTGCATGTTATATTTATGTACTATTTGAGATAATAACTTGATGTTAGTGATTGATAGTGATATAAATATAGTTTGTGAATATATTTATAAAAGGAGAACTGATTTTGGTATTATTGTGTTCTCAGGGACTAAAAAGGCTCAGTGATTTACACAACTGAGTGGATTGCAGTTTAGATACAAGGTGAGTGGGCTTTAACTCACTGGTGGTATTAGTTGTAACTGTTATGGTTACCTGGATTCGTATGATTGAGCATGTGATAGACTGTTTAGTCTTATACGATTGTTTGACTGGATATTAGTTGTTTGTGCAATTGAGTCCAAGATAAGTGTATCAAGGGATGAACTTGTGCACTTGATATTTGTGGCAGAGGTCAGCTAAGCGTGTGTATTCGGCTGGGACTGTTTGCTTCTGGTTAGGCAGTTTTTTATCCTCTGTTGCATTTGTTGTAGCAGAGGGGGTTTAACTGTGCCAGTTAGCAGATGACTGTCGGTAGATCATTGCTTTACCCGGCATTTGGTTGTAGGTTCGGCCGAACCGCCGGTCCTCTGATATTTGTGATTACTTGTTCTTGTGATCGTTGTGGTTTTACTAATAGCTGTTTGTGGGTTAATTTCCATTCACTTAGCATTATGCTAATTCCCCACCCTAACTCTCTGTTGCAGGTTTTTGAGAGCACGGTAGGTTGCTGTCTTTTGCTGTACAGGAAAAGTTTGACCGTCGCTATGATATTTTGGTTTTGAGAAACGATAAGCCATCTTTATGAAATGTTTTGTAACACGAAACAACCGTGTTGTTGTACAATATGGATTTTAATTTGTGGGTGTTGCTACTTTAAATATTTTTCTATTTGCAACGCTTCCGCCGTGTTTTTGAAAAAAATGGCTTGTGTTTTACGGTGTTACATATGAGAAGTTCATGGATGGAGAGAGTGAAGTGATAGAGTGTGGCAGGGTGCATGTAAAGAATTCATGGGTGGGCAATGACATTGAAGGAGGGAAAATTGGACGACTCAGATGTAACATCCTGAAAATGAGCCTAGTAGTACCTAGTTGTACTTCGTGCTCAAGTGATTGTACCTTGACTTTAAATAGGATTTTAGTGGTTATTTTATATTTTAGTTGGTTAAAGTGGATATGTGAGGTGTTATATGAAAGTTAGGGTTAACAAGTAAAAATGATAACGTGTTAAACGGTTTCGCATAATGATTTCGTAGATATCCCCGTTAGTTGAAACGGGTTAGCGTGTGACAAGTTGTAAGTTGAATGGTGATATATGCGTTTTTATACATGTTTTATATACCCAAACGCCCCCATTCTTAACCCATTTCCATGATAATATGTCCATTTAATGCTCTAATATGATAAAAGTTCACCATACAGGTCTAAAAGAGCTTTACATAAGAAACATGGACAAATCCCGAGATTATCAAGCAAAAAGCGAAGTTTTGCTAAAAACAGGTCCTTACGGCCGCAAGGAATCTCTTGCGACCGCAAGGGACGCCGCCCACCAAAAATCGGCTAACTGTTTTGTCAGAACAAGTTGCGAGGAATCTTGCCAGCTAGCATTTTACGCGCCGCGGAAACCGATCATTACGCGGCGCGGAAATCTCATTTTTCGCCTATAAATAGCAGGCCAAGCCTCTCACTTCGATATAATATATCAGAGGGTCCCTTCGGGCTTTCCTCGGTGTTTTCTCACCCAGAGATGTCCAGATGGGGCTCTGCGAGACTCCTAGGCTCTGCCGAAGCTTCTCCAACCTTGGCTGGTTTTCCCCAGCCTTGGCTCCGGATCTCTCACCCTCCAAACACTCTCCTAAACCTCTAAACACTTCAAACACCATTCCATGGTGATACCTAAGGAGGAGAGCTTGGTAGGAGCTTGGAACAACACTTGGAAGCTTCAAAGTACACATAATCTTGGGGTTACTTGGTATAATCATTCTATCTTCTGTTCTTAATTATGTATCATGTATTCCAGATGTTGTTGTACTTGATGAAGTTTATCTTATTTCACTTAGGCCAAGATGATTCTTGGCCAAATTATGGCAATATAATCTTTTCTTGATTAATTAATATAAAAAGTATGTTTTGATCATTGATATAAATGTGTTTAATCATATTGTTATGTTAAATATGTTCATGTTCATGTTTTGGTAATCTTTTATGTGAAAACATAAAGGTTACATTCCATGCATATTCAAAGATGATGGTTTAATCTCAAGATCTTGTGTAGTTATCACTAGAAATGGTGTAACAAGCAAGGTTGTCATCAGAAAAGTATTTTTTAGGACTTGTCTTTGATTATTTCCAGGTCATAACAAGTTGGTCATATTCATCATATTGTGGTTTTACACATGCTTAACATCTTAACGAAAGTTCCAAGTATTTAAGTATATTATTTGATCATAACAACTACAAAAGAATAAAAAGGATTGAAAAGGTGTTCTTGAGCATGTTAAGGTTGAAATGAACTCCTAATGTCATTAAGAATCAGAGATCTACGATTCTATGTGCATGCTTACGTGTTCATGCTTTACATGTGTTAAGTACTAGAAATAGTACTTAACACGATGATATCTGAAGGAAATAACGTAAGGCTCGATCTTAAATCCAATGCACGTGGTTTGAGTCTTGTTGGGTTCATAACATCATAGTGTTCATTTACTATCTGCTTATGACCTTGGATGACAGTCCAGGTTATACGTACTTGATCCTTGGTGCATAAGTGATTTCTGCTGGAAATAAGGTTCATGCGACCGCAAGGGTAAAGCCATGCGATCGCATGTACCCTTGCGACCACATGTCATTGACATGCGGCCATATGCACTTTTATTCAATTTTAGTTTGTTGTTTCTCATATTTAAATCATTCTTAAATCACTTTAACATCTTTCCTATGTTTTGAAGGCTATGAGACATATCATTTGACCGAGAGTGTATGACTCGTAGCTGGATTTAAACATGGTTAAGTGGATCTGTGATTGTCTTATGGTTCTATGTTTACATGCTATACTTGATTGTAAATCTGAGTCTTGATAACTCGAGTGATGATTTACATGATAATATGACTTGAAAGTATTAGAGAGAACAGCATGCTCTGTGCCTAAATTATATCTATGTCAAGTCTTCATTGTTGTATTTATTGATGTGACTGGTTCGGATGAATCAGAAGTCCAAGTGAATATTTACCCGGTATTAATCCGTTCTATACCTGTATTATATTATATTTATCTTTATGTATTTTAGTTTCTTTGTCTTTTCCGTCTCTCCAGAGTGTTTTGCTGATCAAACAACGATGATGATAGAATATTGGTAGTTTCTGTCCCAGTGGAACGATACTCGGTCTTACTCTATCTATACTACTACTGACCAGGTCATACTTGCCTGAGTCGTGTGTAGTACTTATTTCGTAATTCCGTTTTATAAATTTAAAACACCAGTGTGAAAGCTCTTAATCATCTTAAAAATACCCGTACGCGGGCTGCACACCATGTTTTTGGCGCCGTTGCCGGGGATAGGCAGTACTAAGAAATATCTAGTTGTTGATTTGATTTTTGTGTATCTATTTATTTGTTTTTTGTTGTTTTTCGTCCTCGCGAGAATAAACCGCATTTCAACGCGTTATCGTGTTCGCTTACACACCGTACTAATAGTGTGTTACTTATCGAAACCCATATCCGGATCTCTATTTCCCTTCCTTGTAATTCCGTTTTCCTTCCTAGTATTTTCCTTTTTGTTTTATTTCCTTTCTGTTAATAAACTAGCTAATCTAGCTTCGTGCTTTCCATTTCATACTGCTGTCATCCGTTCTGATTATTCCCGGAGTGCATTAGAGAATGAAAGCTAAAACGAAACATCAAGTGTGTGATTATGGTCAAAAGAGTTCCTTGCGCCCAAAAGAGATATTTCTTGCGGCCGCAAGTGAAGTTGCAACTTGCGACCGCAAGAATTCATTTACGACCGCAAGTCGTATATATATATATATATATGATCTTCAACATAGACACACACTTACACAAACTCACTCTCTCTACTTTCTCTCTCTACACCGGCAGCCACTGAAGCCTTCAGCGGCGATTCACCCATTTCCGACCAATCTCCGCTCATTTTTCGCAAATAAGGTATGCATTATGATCCCCTCACTCGTAGGAACTCGTTTATATACTTGGATCATGATTTAGATGCGTAGTTTATTCGAATCGATCGAAACCCTAGATTCTATCGAACTATTCTGTATCAATGCGACCTGCGACCGAAAGCAATACTACTTGCGACCGCAAGTATTTAGGGTTCTTCACAAATATAAAGGCACTTGCGACCGCAAGTGATATCACTTACGGCCGAAAGCAACATTTTTAATGGTTTTGCTTGGTTACATTCTTGCGACCGCAAGTATAGTTACTTGCGGCCGTAAGTATGTTTTTACAGTCTGTTTCCCATTTCTTTCTCACTCTGATACAATTAAACATGTTGGGGAATAACGGCCAAGCAACTCCAACCATCATCGATCGATTCATTGTTCTGATCTGTACACACATCTGACTTTCACACGTTCCTATGGCAGCTATGCCTCCACGTCGACGCAGGCAACACTCACCGGAGATTGTCATTGATCGGCATATATTCCCTCGGCTGGTTGATTACGACACAGCACTAGGCCAGCCGCAGGTAGAGCATGACGGTGATGCTGATCTTCACCCTTTTCTTCGATTTGATAGGGAGGAGGACCGCACAGCACGTGACGCCTTGCGAGACAAGGCAGAGCTTGGCTTTCAGCCGCTACGTTACATAGCCTGGGATTCCCTCATCTCAGTTAATCTCCGAGGGAGAGCCAGGGCTATTTGTGGGCCACAGTGGAGGCGTCTTTTCAGCATCCAGAGCTCAGTCATACAGGAGCTGGCTCTGGAGTTTTTCTCAACATTCCACTTGGTTACTCCGCTGACTGACTACGAGCGGGACGACGCACTGACCTTTAGGCTAGCTGGAGCCTAGAGGAGATTATCTTTACGGTAGTTTGCCGTACTTATGGGTTTGTATACCGATGCTGAACTCGACACGCCAGTATTCACTGATGGGATCACGGATTGGCCTGAAGGGGTCAATACCGTTAGTTTCTAGGCTGAGATAGGCCATGGGCCATACACTACTCCTACGGTGCCCAAGAGTTCAAAGCTACTGGATCCTCTACATCGCGTTCTACACCGAGCGGTCGTACATAGCATGTCTGCACGCAGCGCATCATCTGGGGCCGTGACACATTCTGACCTATTCTATCTTTACTGCATCATACGTCAGGTACCCTGCCAGCTGGCACTCTGTCTGGCTAGATTTCTATTTTCCATTCGTACCTCCCGTGTTTCTCAAGGCATTTATGGAGGGGGGTACGTGACACTATTAGCCGAGGCCATGGACTTACTCCAGGGGGAGGACAGAGAGGACTTCACCGTTTGCGCCCAGCCGCTCCCCATAGATCTCAACTTATTTTTACGCATGAATGTCGTTCAACGACAGGGACGGCGGCTGCAACTATTAGACCATGAGGGTCGTCCTTGGCAGCCAGCAGGTGCGGCAGGTGCAACAGGTGCAGGAGGAGCACAGGGTGGCGGAGATGAGGGGCAAGAGGGCCCGGAGATTCAGATGGAGGATACTCCTCCTACTCCACCGACGCAGCAGAATCAGACACGGCCAGTTGCCATTTCATACAGCCGAGACTACAGGCAGAGGCTGGCAGCGTTAGAGAAGAAAGTAGATACAGTAATGGAGATACAGTGGGTCGACCTTGCACATGCACTAGCCCACCGAGAGTACACTTCTAGCATGTTGCAGAGGTTAGTGGCGGACACTTTACCATCTGGAACCGTTCCAGAGCCACCAGCTGTTCCTCAACAGCTCCGAGATTATCTAGACGGGACTGGGCCTTCACATTCATAGTATCAGTTACCACCATCACCTATTGATAGATTAGCAGTATTTCTATGTATTCCTAGATTTAGCTTTGTATTTTAAGGCGTTTAGCCTTTCTTTTGAATGTTTGAATGTCATGAACTTTATTGCTATATCCATTTATGACATCAAAACATTTTAGTTTTCTTTATAGTTGCTTTAGTTATTTTGATTCTTTTCGGTTAAATGCCATATTATGTTGTTTCCACTCTTGCTTTTCACTTGTGGTTGAGTTCTCTTGTTTTGCAAGATACACTCGGATTATACAGTTATATATCAAAGGAGTGCAGCTCAATCCAAGTGTGGGGAGAATCTTGAGCCTTCATCTACAGAAATCGGTTACTAACACCGATTCAGGGAGTTTTCAAATCTCTTCTCTTACACTTATTACACTTATAACACTGTTTAAATGCATTGTCTGTACATTGAAGACAATGTACAATTTAAGTGTAGGGATGGGATATACATGCCTGCTATAGTCTTGTTCTTTTGAAAACTCTCAACGCTTTAAAATCTTAGAATTGAATTTTGTCATTAATTTTTCGCAAATTTATATCATTTTGGACATGTTTAAATCCTCTCGCATGATAGATTATAAGCAAGCAACATTAGGAGGACCTTATCTTGTATAACTTTCATGAAGTTAGCTTAACACAAGTACTTTAGTTTTGCCTAATGTTTGACTTCAATTGCACAAACCACACTAGAATTCCTGAGCATTTGAGCCACAACATTTCAATTCTTATTCGAGTAGCTCATGGAATTTTCACACATATATGCAGATTGTGCTTTGATTATAGAACTTGCTCACAACTATGCATTTCGAGACCATGAACTAAATTGTTGCAATTAAATGAAATGAGCATTAGGAAACCCATTTTAGCCTAAACATATTTATTTTTAGCCACTTTTTATATGTTATCCCTTAGTTATCCACTTTGAGCCTTAGCCTTTCATTTCATCACCCATGTAATCCATATTTTCGTGTTCATTTTATTTTTAGTTTCCAGAATGAGTTGAATAAATTGATTGCTGCTTAGTTCATAATTTTCAGTTGTACATGCACCAATCAGCAGGACATGAAAATTTAATGTCTTTGGTTTATCCGTTCCGTACAGCTGAGCCCAGAAAATCCAAAAAAATGTAGAAAAACTGAAAATGAGAATTTCAGTTACTTGACATGCCTTTCTTCGGCTATTTTTGAGGTTGTCATACATTGAGTAGTAGTTTTTTATTCAGTATTGCCTGGGTGAATAGCCGTCATTCAGAAGATTCTGATTCCATTACAGCTTGATGAACCATATTCTCAACATAAATAGAGTACTTTCCTAGTTCAATAAAAGCAGCTAAGCCTGTATTAGACTTGATTTCTGGATTCTTATTTTAGCCACTTTTATATCTTCCCATTCCTTCCCTAAAAACCTTAGCCACGTTACAACCCGAATAAAGACTTCTCGATAATTGCATATATTTATGTTAATTGGTGGAGATTTGATATGTGATCAAGCTTATGCTAATCTTAGTCTCAAATCTTGCATTTTTGCCCTTATACACAAACCCTGATACACTTATTGAGTGCTTGAGTAACCACCTGGTAAGGTATGAAGTCAGATATTTGGTTTAAATCATGTATACGCGCTAAAGTTTGCTCTGATTTTGCCATATCTTTCACATGAAAGTTTGTCCTCGTTGCTTCATTTAAATATCTATTATACTTTTAGATCTCCTCTTTGTCATAAGGATACATTTTTGCACTGTTTAATGTCAATTGAACTTTTCGGATTTAATTGCTACATTAGAGTTTGCTTGAGGACAAGCAAAAACTTAAGTGTACGGAGATTGATATATGCGTTTTTATACATGTTTTATATACCCAAACGCCCCCATTCTTAACCCATTTCCATGGTAATATGTCCATTTAATGCTCTAATATGATAAAAGTTCACCATACAGGTCTAAAAGAGCTTTACATAAGAAACATGGACAAATCCCGAGATTATCTAGTAAAAAGCGAAGTTTTGCTAAAAACAGGTCCTTACGGCCTCAAGGAATCTCTTGCGACCGCAAGGGACGCCGCCCACCAAAAATCGGCTAACTATTTTGTCAGAACAAGTTGCGAGGAATCTTGCCAGCTAGCATTTTACGCGCCGCGGAAACCGATCATTACGCGGCGCGGAAATCTCATTTTTCGCCTATAAATAGCAGGGCAAGCCTCTCACTTCGATAGAATATATCAGAGGGTGCCTTCGGGCTTTCCTCGGTGTTTTCTCACCCAGAGATGTCCAGATGGGGCTCTGCGAGACTCCTAGGCTCTGCCGAAGCTTCTCCAACCTTGGCTGGTTTTCCCCAGCCTTGGCTCCGGATCTCTCACCCTCCAAACACTCTCCTAAACCTCTAAACACTTCAAACACCATTCCATGGTGATACCTAAGGAGGAGAGCTTGGTAGGAGCTTGGAACAACACTTGGAAGCTTCAAAGTACACATAATCTTGGGGTTACTTGGTATAATCATTCTATCTTCTGTTCTTAATTATGTATCATGTATTCCAGATGTTGTTGTACTTGATGAAGTTTATCTTATTTCACTTAGGCCAAGATGATTCTTGGCCAAATTATGGCAATATAATCTTTTCTTGATTAATTAATATAAAAATTATGTTTTGATCATTGATATAAATGTGTTTAATCATATTGTTATGTTAAATATGTTCATGTTCATGTTTTGGTAATCTTTTATGTGAAAACATAAAGGTTACATTCCATGCATATTCAAAGATGATGGTTTAATCTCAAGATCTTGTGTAGTTATCACTAGAAATGGTGTAACAAGCAAGGTTGTCATTAGAAAAGTATTTTTTAGGACTTGTCTTTGATTATTTCCAGGTCATAACAAGTTGGTCATATTCATCATATTGTGGTTTTACACATGCTTAACATCTTAACGAAAGTTCCAAGTATTTAAGTATATTATTTGATCATAACAACTACAAAAGAATAAAAAGGATTGAAAAGGTGTTCTTGAGCATGTTAAGGTTGAAATAAACTCCTAATGTCATTAAGAATCAGAGATCTACGATTCTATGTGCATGCTTACGTGTTCATGCTTTACATGTGTTAAGTACTAGAAATAGTACTTAACACGATGATATCTGAAGGAAATAACGTAAGGCTCGATCTTAAATCCAATGCACGTGGTTTGAGTCTTGTTGGGTTCATAACATCATAGTGTTCATTTACTATCTGCTTATGACCTTGAATGACAGTCCAGGTTATACGTACTTGATCCTTGGTGCATAAGTGATTTCTGCTGGAAATAAGGTTCATGCGACCGCAAGGGTAAAGCCATGCGATCGCATGTACCCTTGCGACCACATGTCATTGACATGCGGCCATATGCACTTTTATTCAATTTTAGTTTGTTGTTTCTCATATTTAAATCATTCTTAAATCACTTTAACACCTTTCTTATGTTTTGAAGGCTATGAGACATATCATTTGACTGAGAGTGTATGACTCGTAACTGGATTTAAACATGGTTAAGTGGATCTGTGATTGTCTTATGGTTCTATGTTTACATGCTATACTTGATTGTAAATCTGAGTCTTGATAACTCGAGTGATGATTTACATGATAATATGACTTGTGAGTATTAGAGAGAACAGCATGCTCTGTGCCTAAATTATATCTATGTCAAGTCTTCATTGTTGTATTTATTGATGTGACTGGTTCGGATGAATCAGAAGTCCAAGTGAATATTTACCCGGTATTAATCCGTTCTATACCTGTATTATATTATATTTATCTTTATGTATTTTAGTTTCTTTGTCTTTTCCGTCTCTCCAGAGTGTTTTGCTGATCAAACAACGATGATGATAGAATATTGGTAGTTTCTGTCCCAGTGGAACGATACTCGGTCTTACTCTATCTATACTACTACTGACCAGGTCATACTTGCCTGAGTCGTGTGTAGTACTTATTTCGTAATTCCGTTTTATAAATTGAAAACACCAGTGTGAAAGCTTTTAATCATCTTAAAAATACCCGTACGCGGGCTGCACACCAAATGGGCAATAAAATACCCAAGGTTTAATATTTAAACCTCAAATTCGGTTCTGTAGCTTCTTATCCCATGATGTTGCAAAACCTACACATAACACACACACATGCTCAAACACGTACAAACTCACACACACTCAAACCTTTGGAGATTTTGAAAGGAAATCAAGTGAAATCAATAGCAAGTGGGTTTTCTAATTGATTCAAGAGTTCATCTGATGTGTCTACGTCCTTGAAAGTAAGTATTTCCATGTTAGAAACCTAGCTTTGAGTTCATGAAGAAGAAACACCTATTTGATGGTGTATAATGTGTTTTTATGGTTTTCCTTGGTGTCAAATATATTCATAAGGTCCTAGAGATGTTAAACGAAGTGTATGAACTGTTGAATCTAAGTTTTGGACGATTTATGGGTTGAAAACACGATTTCCAGAAGCTGTCGTAGAACAGAGTCGAGGCCTACTGTACAAAGGTCCTTGCGGTCGCAAGGAATGGTACTTGCGACCGTAAGCAGTTTATTTGGTCCTTGCGGTCGCAAGAAATGGTATTTGCGACCGTAAGCAATTAAAATGGTCCTTGCGGCCGCAAGCAAGGGTACTTGCGACCGTAAGGGTGGGTTTTGTTGGTTTACCGCCTACGAGCGAAGGAAATGGGTTTTACGAGCGCAGGTACATAACTTGCGGTCGTAGCCAACCGAGGAACCATACTTGCGGGCAAAAGGGACTTCCCTTGCGATCGTAAGCATTGGTTTTTGGGAAAGGAACTCTTGCGGTCGCAAGGGGTACCTTTGCGGTCGTAAGGGGTATTCCTGAAGGTCCCTTGCGACCGTAAAGCTGGTACCTGCGGTCGCAAGCAGGGGTTCCGTATAACAGTTTGTGTAACTTGTGTTTTAAGCCTGTATGTGCTAAGTGTAAGTGATAACCAACATGGGTACGATGTGTTAGGTGATCTTGAAAAACCCGAGGACACTGAGCACTATATATATCTCTTGTGAACTCCAGGTGAGTACCGGTTTCCCATGAAGCTCAGTAAGTAGTGCTAACCTTTGTGTGTTGAATGTGTAATTGGTGCTTCCACATGTGCATGCGTAAGGTATGTTATAACGTGATATGCCATGCTACAGTGTTATATTGTTAGTGAATTAAGGTTTGTAACGTGAATCATGTGTATGTCATGTTAAGAGTGTTTGCAACCCTCCCCGATCATTACACCGCCACATCAGCTTTTTTTCTCACCACTCAACCCACCACTCAGTTATGTAGTGATTACTCTACACCACATAAAATTCTGGGACCCACATAATACCCCACTACCAATAAATAAATAACTAATGAGAGAGAGTTATTTTGACGGAGCCCACAAATTCTCACCCCCTCAAGTGGTATTCACCCCCTAAACACTCCCACCACACCATTATGGAGTGGAAACCCCCTTACCACATCCTACCCGTCACTCACCCCCTCCCCACTCCAAATACTCTAAGTGTATTTGTATGTTCAGTTCATCCAGAATGAGTAGAACTTAACCTGATATTATGCATGCATGCAACTGGATCCTGATTGGATCGGCTATGTGTTTATGTGTTTATGTCCGGATATTCGGGGAACTGTTAAAGTTCCCGACTCGGTTGAGGTCAGCTAAGGCTGGATCCTTTGAGGGCCTAGATGGCTGGTTATTCGGGATCAACGATGGCTTGGTGGTGCACGCCGGGTCTCAGGTTCTGCAGGACCGCCGTTCCTCGACAAATAGTGGGGTCTTGGTTTATGATCAAGATCCGAATTTGAGTCGAGGTGGCTCCGTAACTCGCTGGGTGGACTGCTCTTCGCTTCCCCCACCAGTGTGGATTGGGTGTTACTGATTCCCCAGTTGGAGTAGTTGAGCGGGACTTGCAACTCCGCGAGATATGACTCCTGTTGACATGTTGGCACACCACAATGTGATAGGATAGACTTATGTGCTTTTCCTGCGTTGTGATAGTCTGCTTGTTGATACTTATGTACAACCTGTACTCACTAGCTAGTGTAGCTAACCGGTGCATGATTTACCTTTTTCGCAGGTAAAGACTAAGCAGCCTGGTGAGGCGGGTCCTTATCTGTAGTTGTAATTATCTTTCTGGAACACTACTTTGTTATGCTTATTTACTTGTGATCCGATGGTCGGTTAGTAGGGTGGTAATACCGGTTTGTTTTGGGACTTGACTTATGGTGTTATTGTGTTTTTGATCGCCAAGTCGGATAACAACACTTTATATTTTGTAATCAGTGTTTAGTTTCCGCTGCACGCTTTTGATAAACAAACTTTAAAAGTTTAAATTATTACTGATTTTAAGCTCGTGAAACCCGGTGTTACATCATATTGGTTCCTGCGGTTCTCGCACTAAAAATGGTTCTCAAATGAACTTCTTCTTATATATATACACACACACGCACATATATATAGATATATATTACTAGCATCGTACATGCTTAATGATGCAACGGTGAATAGTTTTGTTCTGTAACATGTTGCTTTAGAAAATGCACTAATATGTTATTCACGTGATTCAATATCATAGAAAGATTTCTCAGCAACATGTCCAGTTTATTCAAATTTTCTTTTATTTGCATAAACTATTTTATTAAATAAAAAAGTAAATTCTAAAATATATTAAAAATATTAAAAAAATTTATGAAATAAGGAGAGAGAGGTTAATAAAATTTGAAAATTGTGTTAATAAGTGTGGATAATTGTCTTTATGCGATAGTATATTTTAAATGAATATAAAGCTAAGGTTAATTAGGAGATAGCATGAATACGATTAATTTAAATAGAATAAAAGGTTGAAGATGTTTTGATTGAAGTTGAAGAACTCTTAAAGTTAAGGACGGGAGAATAATAATTATCTTAGGTAGTAATTAATTTTTTTTATTGAAATAAATTGAATATAATACTTAAGAAAAGATAACAAGAAAATAAGTGGCTGTTAAAAACCAGAGAAACATGCCCTCAAGAATCTCTTCTCACTCTCTTTCTCTGCTGAATCTTTTTTTTTTTTCCTTCTAATTTTGTAAAAAAAAGAAAAAAAAAGCTTGGAGTTTCTCACGAGGCTTCTTCAACAACGTGTGGCCAGTCTTTGTTTTCAACTCAATACACACACCAACAATACAAACCACATCGTCCGTCGTCCTTTAATTTCTTTTTATTTGGAGAATCAAAGCAAATGTCTGCTGCTATCTCCCTCAGCTTAATCCTTATTGTCTGCTGACCTTCAACAATGCTTGAACCAATTGCTTCTTCTCATGGTCCTATGGTAAGTTTTTTCAACTCTATCTTTTTGATTTTATATCCTAATCATGAAACGAATAACTGAAAGTTGTTGTCTTTGATAAGTTGAAATTAAATATGGATTGAGGATGTAATTAGAGTTGCTTAGCAGATTTTCGCATTGCGTTCTGAATTTGATAATCATACCATCAATTTCTAATGTTGCTCCAGGGTACAATCAACTGATCTTGACTGTTAGATTATCAGTCGCCAAACGAGTATTCTAGGTAATTAGTTTAGGAGTAGCTGCAACGAAATTGATTCTGAATATTTTGGGGTCATTTCACATGTAAATCTTCACATAATCAGGATTTTTCAATCTCTCAAAACAACTTTTTATTATGTAATGATAACAACTTCAAGCAGCAGTTGCACATCCAAACTAAGCCACCCCACCAAATAAGATTGTTATATGTCTAACAAAGCTTAGACAACCTCTCTGTTATAGTGGAAGTCAGTTTAAAAGTCGACTAATATCTGACAAAAAGGTAAAAACTCAAAGTAACAACAGAGCTTTGTCGAATTTCTTAGCATATGATGGTTCCCTTGATTTTCCATCCTATTTCGACTCATCCAGCTGGTAAGCTACTACTGTAAACCTGGGAATGCATGTAGTGCATAAGCCTTACATGGCTTAGTGAGCTCGTGTGTGTTTTGTCTACAAAAATACCGGATTTAACATGAATTTGCATGATCATGTGACGATAATACTAATATTGGAATCCTAATTATTGTGTAAGAGACATTACAATCACAGTTCTAGCTTAACTAGTTATGATGTTTCATGAAGGTGAATCCAAACCTTATTGAGAAGTATTCCATGAACATGCATTTGGTATGGCCATACCGAAGCTGTGAATTCGTTAACCATTATAAATTTATACATATCACGCTCCTTGGTTTTGGAAAGACAAGAGAAAACTCACCGATGATCCTTGTTAAAATGAAAGCTACTGAGTTGGTCCCATTTAAGAATTCCATTTGCACACTCAGTCTTCAGTTAGCAATATAAACACACCAACCTTAAGTCATTTAAGAAAAATCATACTTTTACAAGAAATGAGTCGGATGCTTGCAGAAGGACAGAAATAGTCTGCCCAATATTTCGAAAGTCCATTTCCAATTTTTAAGCAAAGTTATACATTAAAATCACATATAAATATATTTTAATCATGTTTAAGGAGTACTTCTAATGTTTTATGGATGAAACATCAAATTCTGCAATGTTTTTCTCAAAAATATAGTTTTCAACCTTTTAGGCTTTTTGGCCCCCTTTTTCTTCCAGATCTCACCCAAAAGTATTTTTAACATCTTCCCAAGTTGATCTCAAACATTTGATATAAGGATCATGTTGTAACACCTTGTATAATTCTTGATATGTTTTATATCATTCATCCAAAGTTTTTTAACATTAACTCTATGTTGGTGTCCAACTTTCTCTTTTTTGCCTTTTTGAGATGGTTACGAGTTCTACGTGCTTCCAAACTCGGTCTGAAAATAAGGATAACATCAATAGAAGGACTGTGGCATAAAATTTACTTCTTAACTCTGTAAGATGCTCAAGCTATAACCTTCTAAACAACTTATTTCAGAACTTCATATTTGAGCATCATTTAATAAGTTCATAAATTTTGATTTTATTCATTATAATCTTTGAATGCAATCAATCCTCCAAATACTTTCAATACATATTTCAATACCTTTGTACATGTGGTTGTATAAACATTAGGAAATTAATCCAATTTTAGGTTCAAAGCTACCAAACATTGAGTTTGGTATTCTGGAGAGATGTATCATGTATGCATACAAAATGATGAATTCTTGTAAATTTTATCATTAATATGAGACTAGCTAAGTCATACATAAGTCTTTCTAGCTCATAACAATAAAAATACTAATTAGGGTCAATTGGAAGCTTCAGTTAGAAGCGATTTGCTTGGTAGGCTCCTCAACCTTCTTCTACCTTCTGTGCTTGATTTTCCAGGTTATATTTATCTGATTTCCTTTCTAATATCTCAAGTTCCTGCCCTTGTTTATTTGGTTTGTATACGTAAAGTAAAACCAAAAGAGATTAGGGAGATAATTAGTGCACATCCATAACTATCCACTATCCTTATTTTGCTTGGGCAACACTCAAGGTTTTACTAAGGTGTACCATAAGCTTAAGAAATTAAACCTTACTATTTTTACTTTTTTCCTTCCTTAATAAAGCTTCTTCCTTTCCTTGTTACCATGTTCTATCTGATTCACATGCATATATAATATTGAAAAATGAATTCGATATATGAAATTATAAACATATTGTATAAACTTTAGGAATTCTTCTTTCGTTTTTCTGTTTTCAGTCTTGAATTTAGACAATCATGTAACATTCTTTGTGAAAATAGAATTTAGGGTTGTTACACAAACACTATTTCTTGCAACTCAATTTGTTAGAGTTGATTATGATTAATCTATATCACATATTGACTTTCAAAGCTCAATATATGTATATATATTGTTGTTGCAGGGTCATGACTGTATTATTCAGCCGAGCATTGTGAGATCCAACCTTCACTTGCCACACCTATATCACCACCTTTATAATCGACCAAATCGATATAAGAAAGTACTGTATACACCAGCATTTTCTACCTGTCACAAAATACAGTACAGTTGTCATACGGCTGCAAAGTTACCTACTAGTGTACCTTTATTAACTTCCTCATTTCTTAGAGGAAGAAATTTTTTTATCTTGAATCATAGATACTCTGAAAGAGGGGGAAGATTTCAAATGAACGCAACCCTTGATGTTGGTGGTGCTGTTGAGGTCATTAATGACCTAGGATTGGATACTTTGACTTTCTTAGCTGTTACTGTTTTAGTCGTTCCTGCCTTCAAGATTGTCAAAGCTAGCCCTGTAAGACTAATCAAACTTATTCCCTGTTTACTCTTATTCTATACTCCCATCTTTTCGAAAAAGAGAGTCCAATTTGATTAGAGATTCAAGCACCAGTGCTTTCAAAACCAAATTGTGAAGTTAAATGTTGTTATCAACCTTTTTGGACTAAATTCATGTTTTCATTTCTAAATGTATTAAGTAACTCAAGTGACTGTATATTTCAAATGTGGACTCTTTTTTCTTTCCTATTTCGGGATGGAGGGAATATACAAATTTTCATGTGCTGGCTTTCTTCAGAAAGATAACCAAGGGAAGGGGTACTAATTTGTTTCAGATACTTGGTTTCTTCTTTGCGGGAGTCGTGCTCAATCAATTTGGTTTGATTAGAAATCTTACAGATGTTAAAGTTCTTTCTGAATGGGGCATCCTTTTCTTGGTAAGTTTATAGCTTTAACAGTCAACTTTTTTGAGGATAGGATCTGTGCAGCCACCAGCACGCAATGGCAACACCCATGGTGGGTGTTATCATACTCTCAACTCTCAAGCACTTTAAGTAAGGCTTATTTTAGTCATTTCAACACTTATTTAAGTGTTTGTGAGTAAGGCAGCACCCACGACGGGTGCTGCTAGCTGCTCAGATATTCACATTTTTTGTTGTTATTTATTTTTTAGTTCAGCTGAAAAGAATTTAAGACTAAATCATTTTATGGCCACCTATCCATCCTTATTATGAAAACTCCTCTTTCTTGCCAAAACTTTCAGCAGATTAGATTGGTTTGCTATTGTCTTTGATTTTTCTCAGTTGCTATGCAGTTATTTGAGATGGGCCTAGAGCTTTCTCTTGGACGTTTAAAAGCTCTTGCTAAGTTTGCCTTTGGTATGGGTTTGACACAGGTATGATTCGCCAGAAATGGCCTTTTACTCTCATCTTTACTTAAGAGTAGTAGACTGAGCCTTACTACTTGTAATGCTAATATAAGATAAATTGGCATAAGTGCTTCCTTTTATCATAGATCGTTACAGACACATGCTACCAGTCTTTCTCATCATGTTTGTGTTTAGACTTCTGATTGCTTCAAACAAGTCTCTTGTAAAAGAAGCACATTTTAGCACATTTTGTTCATACTAATTGGTTTTATCTAATGTTTTGTCAAAGGTTGTTCTGTCTACTCTTGCTTTCACGGCATTTGAACTCCCGCCAAATGGGGCCATTGGAACTCGAATTTTGGAGTTCCTTTTTCACTCCAGGTCTGATCTGGTGAGAACTATTTGCAGTTTATCTACTTGACTACTTATTCTGTTTGTCATGGTAAATATTTGGTGTGTTTAATATGTTGGCTCAGGGCAGAAAAGCAAGAGAAACCTTTCATTCACGTGTCATTTTCCTTTCCCCCTTTTCATTTCCATAATTTTTTCAAGCCTTGATTTTTTGCACCATTTTTAAATGCTAACCTTAAATCCATAAGTCCCCATTATAGTAGTGTAGTGGTTGGAGGCATGGAATTTGTAGTGGAGGTCCAGGAATCAAACCCTGGCTCATGCCTTTTAACTCTAGATCACGCTATTTACCTCCGTCATGTTGGCCATATGATTGGTTGGTGGAGGTCTGCAAAGGGTGGCAACGGTTTTAAACTTAGATGAATGATGCACTCCTTTCATCATGAAATTTGATGTTTCAAACCTAGATCCTTTTTAACTCCAAGTTCGTTAAAAATGTTTTAATAGCTTTGTAACCCCAAAGTGTTTTGTTTGAATACTTGTTAGTAAATATAGTTACAAAAATTTGTGAAAAGTCTTGAAATTTGAAGTAGGAAGTAAATCATTTGATTGATACTGAAGCAGTCAATGCTGTGTTGGTAAAATTTTGTGTATTAAGTAAATCATTTGATTGATACTCAAGGAGTCAATGTTGTGTTGGTAAAATTTTGTGTATTCTCCTTTAGCAGGCTTGATCAAACACATGAAGATAGTAATAGCAATATATTGTCTGCCTTATCTTCTTCTTTTATTCTGGAAAGGCATGTGTATGTTCTTTTGATATGTGCTGTTGTTAATAGTTGGCTTAAAAGGATTGCAGGTGAACATCAGAAGTATTGATGAGGCTGTTGTCATTGGTGCGGCTCTCTCTTTATCATCTTCTGCATTTGTTCTACAGGTATTTTAATTATTTAAGATGCATTAAAGAAAAAACCCATGCACTTATAATATGCTCTCTTTAAAAGTTCTGTAATATTCTTTCGACGAATGGACCTCCTGTGTCCACCGATTATGGTAGAATCTTCATCTTTCTGATTTTTTGTCATTAAATTTTTTTTTATCTAGAGCAATTGCTTTTTGAGTCCGGAGTCCCTAAATAATAGTAATGTTTGATTGGGTAGCTAGTTTGAAAACCATGTTAAGATGGCCTAGTGGTAGGTGGCCTGGAAAGTCTCAAAAAAATATGGGTTCAATCCTCTCTAGATAAACATCTTGGGGGAGTATGGAAAACGACCACAATAATTATTAGGCCGCATACATCATAGTTTAGCTTGACTCTATGGGGAACATGCTGAAGCGGGAAATCCTCTTTCAGTAAAAATAGGATTGGGCAGCTAGTTTAGTAAAAGTGACCGACTACGACTATGGTAAAATTGTCTTAAATGCTTATCAGTAATAAATAAGGCAATCATACGGGACCAAAATCAACGCCATGACTTACAGCTGGCAATTCGTAATTTTAGCCTATATTCTTTGAATAGCTTGGGTAAAATCAATAAAACGTCTCTAATACCCTTCAATAATAAATAAGTAACTTGTGGTCAAGGGATATAGTAAACACAAGGTTGGGTTCATTAGAGCTGAGCTACAATATGCTTACCTTGTATGTATGTGATGTAGCTTCTTGCAGAGAAGGGTGAGCTACCAACTCGATTCGGCTCAGCTACTCTTGGGATACTCCTACTTCAGGTTCTAATTCATCTCTTATGTTTTGTATATCTAAAATCTGGCTTCATGCTAGAGGTGGCAATTACTTCCCATATTATTATTATTATTATTATTATTATTATTTATCGTTATTATTATTGATATATATCTCCAATGGTTCAAATCAAAAAGTTAGTTAAACAGGAAACTGTTCAAATGGATTGAAAGTTGGCAAAGAGTATTTTTAAGGCATACAACCTCCTAAGTCGCACTATATGCAAAAGATTAATATTGTAATATGATATCTATTGTTATTAACATTAATATTATTAAATCTATAGTAGGTCAAATTAAAAAGTTAGGTAAACAGGAAACAATTCAAATGGACTGAAAGTTGCCAAAGTGTACTGTTAAGGCCTACAACCTCCTAAATCATGCTTTATGCAAAAGATTAGATTAATATTGTAATAATTTAGTTTTTCTAGTCATCCTTATATTCATATATTAGACAATGACTCATTTTAAGCCATACCAAAATTTCCCGTCATCGAAGTCCCATTTTGACACCTCATCTTCATGGTCATGAATGACTTCTGCATCCATATATAAATCAACAACATTTATGGGGTCTGTACGGATTGATAATGTTTTTGCAGGACATAGCAGTTGTCCCGTTGTTGGTCATACTTCCGGTGTTAGAGAGCCAGGTTTGGTTACCAACTACTCTTTTTCTATTTTAAAAAAAAGTAATTAATTAAAAATGGGTATACTTTGGCTAATAATTTGCATTGTCTTCACTCTACCACAATTTTATGCAGAATCTAGTGCAAGAGAGTGTTTTGCCAATGCTTGTGAAAGAAAGTTTGAAGGCTTTAGGTGGATTAGGTTTGCTCTCTCTTGGTGGAAAGTTCCTTCTTAGGCGTGTTTTTGAGGTATTTGATTTTCAATAAAAACAAAATCTTAGGAGTAAATATTTGCACAAAACAAATTATATTCATATGTTCCAGGTTGTTGCAGAAGCAAGAAGCTCAGAAGCTTTTGTGGCACTCTGTTTATTAACAGTTGCTGGAACGTCACTTATAACTCAGAAATTAGGCTTCAGTGACACGGTATGGTTTGTTTACTTTTACTTATATTACAGTTATGTGTGTGCATTTATTTTTTTGCTTTAAGTCTTTGCTGAATTTGTAAATTTGCAGCTTGGAGCTTTTTTAGCTGGGGCTTTGTTGGCAGAGACAAATTTCAGGACCCAGATTGAAGCTGATATAAGGCCATTTAGGGGATTACTTCTTGGATTATTCTTTGTGACTACCGGAACATCTATCGATACGCAGGTATGTTACATCTTTGCATATGTTGGTAAAACAGGGTAAGTTCATTGCATGAATAAGCAATAATCCTTGTTGAAAGGATAGTGCTTATTCTCATATTCGACATGCTAATTCTTTATAAAAATTAAAATTTCCGGACAGAATGTTTAGGGTCAACCAGACACATTATCTTTATAATCCTGCACAAAATTACCCGTTTTGGCCATTACTCGACCCATACACAACTTGCCTAGTTTTCTGTCTCTACTTGAGATGTGTTATGCAAGTATATACTTGTTTATGTTCATGAATTGATGTACACGTAGTGCATGCGCATCTTTATAGATCAGGAATTCGAAAAAGCTATGTCTTTCAATTTTCTTGTTTCATGAACCCTGGTCTGCTTAATATCCAATTACATTATTCATTAAAAGGCACTCTTATAGAATTCTGTTGAACATTCTACAAATCAATTTACTTTTCCATTAGTCCTATTAGTCTCCTTACCAAATTTTTTTCCATTTAATCTCAGTTTATTAGTTATTTGCATTTATATGATTTACCCAGATAGCAAAGGACTTTAGAAAACTGAGGTTTACATGTCTTTTACTTGTTTCTCGTGCAGCTACTTCTCCGAGAGTGGCCAAATGTATTGTCATTGTTAGGAGGTTTAATTGTTATCAAGACTCTGATTATAACAGCAATTGGTCCGCGTGTTGGACTGACTTTGCAAGAGAGTGTGAGGATAGGGTTACTTCTTTCTCAGGGTGGTGAATTTGGATTTGTTGTTTTTTCTCTTGCCAATAGGTTAGCATGAGGAGCTTTATTTCTTAAAAAAAACCCACATTTGTTCATTTTCATCATTCCGATAATAATTTTAAACATGGATAGTTTTTAACCTTGTTTGTAGGCTAGGGGTGTTGCCACTTGAACTTAACAAGCTTCTTATAATTGTTGTCGTGTTGTCAATGGCATTGACCCCCTTACTTAATGATCTTGGACGCAAGGCTGCTGATTTTATTGGTGAAAACATTGAAGAAGATGTAAGTAGCTACTTAATTGCATCCACTTGTTTAATATCTGTAGTAATTGGGTGTTGTAGGAATATGCCTTTCAAAACTTTGCAACAATCAAATTTAAGTGTTTAGATACATAGAGTCTGCTTCTCACTATCTATCCATTTAGGGGTCAAGTAATGATTTTCAATCTAGCAATCAGTTGCAATAAAACTGATTATTAGCGGGTGAAATAGAAATTATCATCTTATTACCTCTTCGTTATCCTAATTTGAAACTTTTACACCTGTCTCACAAGGCGTACCTCCTATTTTCTCTGCGGTGATTCCTTATGGCATTTTATGTATTATAACTTAATAAGCGTTTTAAATAACCAGATTTTGTCAAACAATCAATCAAACAACTGCTTATTATAAATTTAAACAGCAAAAGCACATCCAAACACTATCTCCTACAACTCCTTTCTTACCACTGATTATCTAATATTGTTTATTCAAATCACACAATCACTTTTAAAAAGACCTCCTAAATGTTTCGATTGAAAAAAATGATCCGATATGTTAATCCTGTAAATCCAAGTTCTAGTTACTATGTCTATATATCTAGGTTTCAGTTGGCAAGGGAACTCCTTGCAGAAGCAAGCTAAGATGGGGTAGGGGGTAGCAAGGATTTGTTGAATTTGGTCATTTCTTGTCTATGACTTTATAAATGTGGCTGCAGAAAATTGCTGAAAAGGTGAATTTTGATGCTACAGACCCAGTTGTTATTCTTGGGTTTGGACAAATGAGTCAGGTACAACAGTTTCACACACACACACACACACAAACTCACGTGCATGTGCGTCTGTCCACCCACAGACACACACGTTGGGTAGGCGGGGTCTGAAATCTTTCAAGCATGCAGGTTCTTGCCAACTTCCTGTCCACTCCTCTGGCGAATGGTATAGATGGGGATGCTGGATGGCCTTTTGTGGCATTTGATCTTGATCCGTCTGTGGTAAAGGTAAGTTACTTGTATTTTATATATTTATAAATGTGAGTGTGTATTCTTTTTTTTCTTTTTTCTTTTTTTTGCGGAGGGGAGGGGGGGGGGGGGTAAGTGTGAATGCGAATTTTTTTTTTTAAAAACCTATAAAAGGATGCAATCGCACCATGTGCAATAAATTCATGATGGTGCATATTAATTAGTGTTTCTTTTTCAGAAAATTTATATGTGAAGAAAATTGGCAGCATCATTATGCATCTGCCAATTTCGTGTCATTCATCAACCTAATTTTGTAAATGCACTCTAACTACCTCCTCCATACCTCCCTCTCGCAGGATTGGGTAATGTTGTGTAGATACACATGATCAGATTGCATCCCTTTTAAGCATTTCACAAAAGTTACCTTTTTAATTGATCACACACACACACGCACACACACACATATGATATATAACGAGTTATGTGTAAAAATATGCTGACCAAAACTATGGATCAGGCATCTAGTAAACTTGGTTTCCCGATCCTATATGGGGATGGATCGCGTGCAGCTGTTCTGCAGTCTGCTGGTATTTCTTCTCCAAAAGCCGTGATGGTTATGTATGAAGGAAGGCAGAGGGCCGTTGAGGCTGTTGAAAGGATTCGGCTTGCATTCCCTGCCGTAATTTTCTCAACCGAGCCTGAGATAAAAGTTTAATGGATGTTTTTCTTTTTAATGTTTTCTTTGAAATTACAGATACCTATATATGCCCGGGCTCAGGACATCCCACATCTCTTAGATCTGAAAGAAGCAGGGGCAACAGATGCTATTCTTGAAAATGCAGAGGTTTGGGATGTTAAAACTTGTCATTTTATTAGCACGAGTCAAAACAGGGTCAGGTTGACCCACGGACATTCTTTTGTAAAAATTTTCATAAAGAATAATGTGTTGATTATGATGAGAAAAATAATATTAGTGGATGTTGTTTGTAATCTAAACATCCTTGTCACCCCATAGTAATGGATTCTAGTCCCGCTGTAGATGAAAGATGTAGTTTAAGAGTAGGTAGTTTAGGAGTAGGTACAAAGTGTGCGTGTATTCTGACATAAAAAATGGAACTTGTTGCACATGCAGACAAGCTTGCAGCTTGGGTCAAAGCTTCTGAAAGGGCTAGGTGTTATGTCTGATGATGTAAACTTTTTAAGTCAACTTGTTCGAGACTCTATGGAATTGCAAGCTAAAACAGTTGCTATAGCTAGGGATCCGGATCCTGATAGTATGAAGCCACTACAGGTGACAAAATACAATATTTTATAATATTCATTGCAAGTAGCAAAAGCAATCTGGAACAAATATTTATACATACGTTTGCACAGGTGAGAGTTGGAGATTTAGTAGCAACTAGAAAACCAGTAGCAATGCTCTCAGGCAAGGAAGAATCGGTGAGGATCAGCCAAGTGGAGAGAGACCGCATCTTGATGACACAGGAACAATCCAAGCCCAAGCCCAGTAACAACAATCAAGGGGAGGACGGGAGAGGTGTGTTATACTGTGAACTCGATACGGACAACAACAATGTTCCCAGCCAGCACTAGAGAGAGAAAGAGATCGATCATAGCAAAACCTAAAGATTGGTAGGATCAAGGATAAAGAAGCCTAATTAAAGCATCACATGCCATCAGTACCTGCATACATTCTTCTATGGCTCATCATAGATTCTTGGAATTTTCAATTTTGTTCCGAGATTGAGTTAACATTGATCATAGGGATCACTGTACATGACACAAGGCCCAGATTGATGGAATTCCAAGGAGATGTCTAGTTCAAGCTACATATCTGTATATAATTGAATTCAATTTCAACATCATTTGCTCCGGTAACAAGTATACTATCCAAAACAGATTGAAAATGTTCAGATTTTTGTAGGTTGTTGCTCTATTTCCTGTGATTTTAGGCCCAAAAAGCAGTTGAGGCTAACATATATCAATCCTCTTACACAAACTATATTGACCTCTACACGCAAAAGTTAGCAAACACTTTTTTCATCATCATCATCATCATCATACCTATTTAGGAGGCCACCAGGTTACTCCAAAAATGTAAATGAGGCTGTATTTAATTCATTAAAAATAGAGTTAATTACTGAATTGGTCCTTGTGGTTTTCCAAAAGTCACTAATTTGGTTCCTTAACTTAAAAAACTACTAGAATGGTCCGTACTGTAGCAAATAATTCCCATGTTCAGTCCCTTAATCTAACTTCTGTTAAGTGCAGCCGTTAACCTCCTTTTTAGGAGGGGTATTTATGTCTTTTTTCACTATAGGGTCTATTTTAGTAATTGGACCAATGGACCAATTCAGTAATTAACTTTTTTTTATAATATATATTACATTTATACTTTTTTTTATTTATTTTTGTTGTTATTTATTATGTTCTTAATTTTTTTAATTATTAGTAAAAGAAATATTACTAAACATCTTAGGAATTCTTTTTTTTTATCTCTTTGTAAAGATTCTTTTTATTTTTTTCTTTTATACTTTTAAGTACTATTTTAACAATTCATGTTCTTGGTTTGATTATTATTTTCTTATTTGTTATATTTTACTATTCTAGTCGTTTTTTACATGACCATTATGTTTTTCTTGTAACATCGTAAAATAGGGCCTAGTAGTAAGTTGTTGTACTTTGTGCTTATATGTTTGTACATTGATTTAATCAATGTATTTTGTTGCTAATGTGTGTTATATGTGATAAAAAGGTGTTATGTAAAATAATTATGATAATAGATAAAAATGATAAGTTAGTAACCGGTTTTAGATAATGGTTCCAACTTCCAAATATATCCCCATTAGTCGAAACGGATTAGCGTGTGTTAAGTTGTAGGTTAAAAAGGAGAACAAAATACCGCGTTTTAATTACTTGACCAACCAAGGTCGGTCAAGCCTTCTTATCCTCTGGAAACTACACAAAACACACACACACACATCATATACATTCATACTACAACATACACACATACTTGTTCTTGTGGGTTTTAGAAGAAAAATCAAAGAGAAATCAGATTGTAAGGAGATTCAAGACTGAAATCGAGTGTGTAATATGTTCTTATCATCATCTCCATCTTAAATTTGTAAGTGTTCTTGATTTAAAATGTAACCCGGGTTTTCACGAGCTTAAAATTAGCGACAATTTAAACTTTTTAATCAAAAGCTAGCAGCGGAATAAACAACATTTACAAAAGATTAGTAAAGTTCAACTGACTCGGCTATTAATTTACATCAAAAGAATATGCCAAGTTCACATCTAACAGGTGTTACCAACTAGCGACAACCGACCACCGGATCACATAAACAACAACCAGTGTTCCCAAAAGATATTTACAACGACTACCATCAAGTTCCCGCCTCACAAGGCCAACTAATCAGCACCTGCAAAAAGGGAAATTCCTGCACCATTAGCTACACTAGCTAGTGAGTACAGATTTACACATAAGTATCAACAAGCAGGTTATCACAACACAGGAACAGCACACAAGGTCATCCTATCACAACGTGGCGTGCCAACATGTCAGTAAGAGCCACATCTCGCAGGGTGGGAAACCCCGCTCAACAACTCCAACTGGGGGTATCAGCTACAACCAACCGCACTGGTGGGGGAGCGAAGAGCAGTCCACCCAGCGCGTTCGTGCCAACTCGGATCTTGATCGTAAGCCAAAATCCCAACTCACGCTAAGGAACGGCGGTCCTGCAGAACCTGAGACACGGCGTGCACCACCGAGCCACCGTTGATCCCGAATTATCCATCTCAAGAGATCCAGCCTTGCGGCTGACCTTAACCATGCCAACAACTGTCCGGACAAATACAACAAGCAACAACTCACCCGTATCGGGTCCAACACCACGCATGCGATTTACAATCAACATATAACACAACTATCATGACAACTACATGACAACTGCATGGCATCTACATGGCAACTGCATGACACCTACATGGCAACTACATGGCAACTACATGGCAACTACATGGCAACTACATGGCAACTGCATGGCAACTGCCTGGAAACTACATGGCAACTACATGGCAACTGCATGGCAACTGCCTGGAAACTACATGGCAACTACATGGCAACTACATGGCAACTGCCTGGCAACTACATGGCAACTGCATGACAACTACATGGCAACTACATGGCAACTACATGTCATATCACATATACGCACGTGTACCACATCAACAACATATTTCAACTAACCACAGACAACTCTACTTACTGAGCCTCATGGGAAAACCGGTACTCACCTGGAGTCCTCACTAAACAGATACGCCACTCCGAGTCTTCCGGTTCCTCAAGTACACCTAACACAATATATACACGCTTTGTTATCACTTACACATCGTACACCTAGGTCGAAATGCAAGTTAAACAAACTGTCAGGGCTGAACCACTGCTTGCGATCGCAAGCACTATCCCTGCGGTCGCAAAGGCCCTCTAACAACATCCCTTACGATCGCAAGGGTACTCCTTGCGATCGCAAGAGGCCTTCTATCACAAACACATGTTTCCGATCGCAAGGGAAGTCCCATACACCCGCAAACATGGTTCTAGGGTTGGTTACAATCGTAAGTTACGTACCTACGCTCGCAAACCTTATTTCCATCGCCCGTAAGTGGTAACATCACTTAAAAACATATCCTTACGGTCGCAAGGGCCTTACCCTGCGATCGCAAGAATTACTGACGACCCATGCTACCGCATGCACATGCCATGCGACCGCATGGATACTAGAAACCCCATGCGACCGCATGCACATGCCATGTGACCGCATGTACCCCCATGCGACCGCATGCACATGCCATGCGACCGCATGGACCCCAGTTACAGTGTTTTTCAACTCTGTTCGTGTATAGCACCCAAAAATCATGTTTTTACCATCAAATTCAATCCCAACTCATGTTTAATCACTTATACAACTTTGGTTGACATCTATGAACACTTACAAACACATTTAACACCAAAACCCATCACAAACACACCTATTACACCATTAATTTGTTGTATCTCCTTCAAGAACACAAACACAAGATCTTTGATTGAAACCACTTACCTCAATGAAGAAACACAGCAGATTGGGACTCAAACTTGCTATTGAAATCCCTTGTAACACTTGATTCTTGATTTCTCCCTCAAAAGCTCCCAAAGAACATAAATGTGTGTGTGTCGTGAGATTGTGTGTGTTTTAGTGTGTGTCTTAGGTGTAGGCAGGGGATAAGAACCCCTTGGAACCGACTTGGGTTCTATTTAATTAAACACGGGTATTTTATTCCCCTTTTCAACTTACAACTTAGCACACGCTAACCCGTTTCAACTAACAGGGATATCTACGGAATCATTACGCGAAACCGTTTAATATTTTATCACTTCTAAACACGTTTGACACTTTTCACATAATCACTCTAATTAACGCGTAACATGCGTTATTAACTTAAAACACACTAATTTAAACCACTTAAAATCAATGTACAACTACTTAAGCACGAGGTACAACTAGGTACTACTAGGCCCATTTTCAGGATATTACATAAACCTAGTTAGATGTTTTGAGGGTTCAAAATTGATGTTAGATGTTGTTTGAATGAGAATACATGTAAGTAAGTTCATATGGATGTTAAAACTGATGTTTATACATTTAAAGTTGAGTTTATGTCGATTTGGAGTGGTAAAAATCGAAGTTGCAGGTGCTGTGATCGAACAGAGTCAATGCCTGCTGTATCAGAGGCCCTTGCGGTCGCAAGGAATGGTCCTTGCGACCGTAAGCGGTTTAAATGGTCCTTGCGGCCGCAAGGGATGGTCCTTGCGACCGTAAGAAGTTAAAATGGGCCTTACGGCCGCAAGCATGGGTACTTGCGATCGTAAGGGTGTGTTTTGTTGGTTTACTGCCTACGAGCGAAGGAAATGAGGTTTACGAGCACGAACACACAACTTGCGGTCGTAGCCAATCAAGGAACCATGCTTACGGGCAAAAGGGATTTCCCTTGCGACCGGAAGCATTGGTTTATTGGAAAAGAACCTTTGCGGCTTTTAATGGTTGGCAGATATTAGGTAACATCGTTTGGTTTTTTTGTTAAAACTTATGAACAATTGATGTAAATATTTAACTATTTACTTCCGCTGTGTTTGCTAAACAAACCTTTTGGTAAGACAACTTATGTAAACGTTATTATTCTAATAATTAAGCTTGTGAAATCCAGCGTGTTACATACGTGTTACATTTATTTTCTTTTAAGAATTCTCTTTTTTCATTAATAAAAAAACATATGTTATAATATTGCATCTAAAAAGTAATAGAAACAAAAGCAATGTCTTCACAGTCTTTTTCATTGTTATGAAAGGCCTGTTAAATTAGGGTACAACCTTGGGGCTAAAAGGAATGCGGTTAGAAGTTTTTCTACTTTAATTTTCACCTTCTGCTGAATCTTATAGTCAAATAGAAATGATAAGATTTTTGAGGAAAAGGACTCTAAGTTGGTTGCCTTGACGGGTAAAATCAACTACTTTTTTTTATTTGGTTAAATACAAAAGGAAAGCTTCCTAAAAAGCTATTTTGGATGAATTGCCAAATTCTTGAATTAACCTTTTAATTTGTATATCTAGCAACTTGCTAGCAATTAATAAATGGATGATGATTCATATATAAGAAAAATTGTTCATACATAACTATTTTTGCATTATCAATTTGAACCATATACTTATATCGCTTATGTATAGACAATTTTTTATTATATATATATATCTCTCTTTTAATAAAAATACCCGGCTGCTGTAAAAAAAAGTTTATGGAATGACATCTAACAAGTAAATATTACCCGCGCTTCGCGGCGGGGTAAAAATAGTATCTCGTCTACTGTAAAATTATATTATTGTTACTTTAACTTTTAATGAAATGCATCTAAACGACTCTATAAAAAATAATTTAAAAGGCTTCAAAATTTTAGCCTTAACTTAAGTCACTAATATTAATATAAATAACTATCGAATTAAAATGTTGTTTTTAATATAAATAATAATAATAATAATAATAATAATAATAATAATAATAATAATAATAATAATAATAATAATAATAATAATAATAATAATAATAATAGGTTTTGATAGTAAGAGATGATATATAAAATATATGTCTATTTACTAATAATAATAATAATTAATATTATAATAATAATAATAATAATAATAATAATAACAACAATAATGATTATAATAATAATAATATAAATAATAATAAATATAATAATTATAAAATGATATATACCTACATAAAATCTATCATAAAAAATAAGTTTTATGGTTAATAAAAATAAACCGAAACTTTAATGCCTAAATAATTTAAGAATAAAGGTTAATGGTTACAACAAAATAAGCGTAAGTTTTAAAGTTAAAACATTATAAAAAAGTTTTAAGAGTTTAATCAAAATAAAGTTTAAACTATTTTTAGCTTTAAACAAAACCCTTAGATAAATAAATATATTAATTATTATTTACATAAATATATAAAAGACATATACATGAATTTTACATTAAGCAAAAACAATAAATAAAGAAAAGACAGATACGATGCTTTAAAAATAGAAACTAAAAAAGGGTTAAAATGAATACAAATATTTAAACGATGTTTAAAAAGAGTTGAAAAATCATAATTCATGTTTTAAGAAATTAGTAGTTAAAGTAGGTCAAAAGGGTTAAAAATATTTAAAAAAATGAGGAAAAAGCAGCAAAATAAAAAAAAACATTAAAATATAGCCTTATAGGATTCGAACCATGATCAATCCTAAGCTTTTACCAGCTCAACCAAGCCCATAATTATTTATTTTGTCTGTTAGTTAATATATATTTTTTCCCTCTAAATGTATATACTTATATCAAGACTTTCATGGTAAGATGGGCCCTACTACCCCAATAATGATAGATAAAAAGCTGTCCACTCACAGCCTCACTCAGCTTTCAAACTTCATTTAAAAAACAAGACTTTGAAACTGAACGAAAGGTACCAACAATTCGAATCCAAATCTAAATCCAAATCCAAATCCAAATCGAGTCCATGAAAACCTTAAATTCGTAATCTTCATCAAGAAACAAAGAGAGGCATCATCATTCATCTTTCTCACTTACCATTCAAGTCAAACCCAATAGTCAGTTAGTCGTATCTACCTGTTTTGCTTCACACCCACTTCAATGAATATACTTGAATTCAATAGGTATAGAGGTATATAAAATATATATACATCTATATCTATACATAAACACACGTATATACAACAATAATATTATATATTTTTAAAAAATGGGTGTTGAAGGAGGGTCCAACACATTGGTTCAAGATCAAGAATCAAAACCTCCTCCTCATCCTCCTGCTGCTGTTGTTGTTCCTGTTGAGAAACAGACGGAACCAGACATGCCTACGTATCTATCTGAACCTGCTCCTTCTTGGTTCACTCCTAAAAGGTAACCCACCATTTCAATTTTCTTTTTCCCTTAAATTCCTTTTATGATTATAGTGGGAATCTTATCCAGGTAATTTTTAAGTTTATTTTCTTGTATCAATATGCGAAATTTGCTATTCGAGTTCGATTTTGGGTTTTGTTTGACGTTTCTGCATGCTTGATATCTGGGTTTCTGTTATTCCTAAGCAATAATTAGGGTTTCAATTTTGTTCTTATTTTCTTGCTGTTCTTGTGTCGATTAGAGTTTTAGCATTTTTCTAGTTGTTTACTAATTGTATTTGTATAGGCTGCTTGTGATATTCTGTGTGATCAACTTGGTAAATTATGTGGACCGAGGGGCTATTGCAAGCAATGGTGTAAATGGGAGTCCTAGAGTTTGCACAGAAACTGGTGTTTGCTCTCGGGGAAGTGGAATTCAGTAAGTCTTTTAAAATCATCACTTGATTTGAATTTGAGTTTAGCTCCTGACTGATACAAGGATATAAAATGTTGCTTTTTTTTTTTTTTTTTAAATCTAATCTATTAACAGGGGTGATTTTGACCTAAGCAATTTTAAAGATGGAGTGATCTCTTCTGCTTTCATGGTTGGACTTCTTGTAGCGTCTCCCATATTTGCATCATTAGCCAAGAGGTATTATTACATTATGAGTTTTGTAAGTTCAGGTGGATAATATATCAATAGTAAACTAAAGTAGTGCCTTGTCATGGAAAAAAAAGCAAGATTTCTATGTATGGTTTGGAATGTTCCATGAAATCAGCTATGAGCTATATGTCTAGAGTATTTGGTTAAAGAAAGACTAGGTCTTAACTAGTAAGGCATTGTTTGACGCTTGTTTATATATATATATATGTGCAGTTTTAATCCCTTTAGGCTTATTGGAGTTGGATTATCGGTGTGGACATTCGCGGTAGCTGGTTGTGGGATTTCAATTGATTTTTGGTCAATCACAATATGCCGAATGTGAGGAAGAGGAGATTAAACCTTTTTCTTATTATAAACTGTGACTTGTTATTTTTAATGTCATTGTTTATTTTTTTCATTAACCTAATTCAGGCTAGTTGGTGTTGGTGAAGCTTCTTTTGTTAGTCTTGCAGCTCCATTCATTGATGATAATGCTCCAGTGACTCAGGTTCCATACATTGCCAACTACTAATCACCCAACGTCTGTTTTCTACACATGAATATGCCATGTTTTTGTAATTATCTGTTTTTTTTTGGGTACAGAGAACAGCTTGGCTAGGAATATTCTACATGTGCATACCAACTGGAGTCGCCCTTGGTTATGTTTATGGTGGATGGGTATGTAGCTGCTGCATCTTCAATCCAACTTCTTTTTTAGCTTGATTGCTGCAGATGATTCTTCTGACTATTTTTGCTGTGACTCTTATCTCAAATCATATGTTTGTTTCTCCTAAGTTTCATTGGGACAAGTCAAACTAATTAACGATTCTCTCTTTGTAGGTTGGAGATGGCTTTGGTTGGCGATACGCATTTTTTGGCGAGGCTATTCTGATGCTTCCATTTGCTATATTAGGTTTTGTGATGAAACCTTTGCAGATGAAAGGTATATTTCAAATAATATACAAATATAAATGCAAAGCACCTTAAAAGATTTTATTTCGTAACACATATATAAGTACTTGTACTTCAGATAAATACATTTAAAAATATCTTATCATGATTTGATTTTGCTCATTGCATCTATATTATTCCAAGCTATTAGATAAAGTATTAAATAGACTTCTATGGCCTTCTTTTTTTCTCTGTTGCAGGGTTGTAGTATAACTTAAAAGTTTTTGTTTTTTTTTTCCTATGTCTTAGCTTTTGTTGTAACACTGTGTGGTGTTTTCTTTTAAAATTCAGGTTTCTCTCCAGCTGGGTCAAAAAATTCTTTAACTACTCCGGAGGAGAACATCATTGAAGTTGAAGGTGCTCTTCCCATCTTGCTATATGTTCTATATGTTAACTGGGATGATAATACATGCCCCTTAATTTGGTTTTCTTCGTATTGATATGGAATTTTAGTGATAGTTAGAAGTTATAGGTCATGTAACACGAATTGATGGCTTTTTTTTTTTTTCTGTTTTGGCTATTTGTATAAAGTAATAGATCCTGTTTAGTAAGAGAGTCTTTTAGCTGCATCATGATAAGTAATTTGTGTTTCAATGCAGCAGTTGTTACAACTGATAAAGATGTGCCAGGGTCAAACCATAGCTCAAATAAACCTTCCAGGTGTTTTCTCGCCCAAGTCAATCTAAAATCTGAAGACTTTACTGATACAAACTGCTTGTTACTGACTAAAGTGATATTTTTCAATGCAGATCTGGTTTATCTAGATTTTGGCAAGATATGAAAGCTCTTTTGCTTGACAAGATCTACGTTGTCAATGTTCTAGGTACTTTTTTACTCGTTCCGTTATATACCATCGGATTGGCATCTTCATTTGCTCATATATGGTTGTTATGTTGTTCTACTAGTCTACTACTACAACTACCAATTCCTCTATTATTAATGGTTTTTCCATCCTAGGTTATATTGCGTACAATTTTGTAATTGGTGCATATTCATATTGGGGACCAAAGGCGGGTTATAGCATATATCATATGGTAAGCTTATTTGACCTTCCATTAGATGCTAGCCTTTTTTTTCCTTTTCTTTAAGGAACAAATTTCTTGCAACAAACTTCATTTCTGATTAAACAAATCACTAGAGAAAAGCTTTGCTCTCCACCTATTTGAATTGATCTGAGATAATTTTGGGTTGGTCACAGAGCAACGCCGATATGTTGTTTGGAGGAATCACGATTGTGGGTGGAATTGTTGGAACATTGGCAGGAGGTTTTATTTTAGATCACATGAACTCTACCATCCCCAATGCTTTTAAGGTACTATACATACTTTTCTTTCCTCAAATTTACCTACCAATATTTTGTTACACACACACACGTATGCACTTATATTTGTATTTGGTTAAACCTGTTTACTCTTTTGCAGCTTCTCTCCACAGCAACTTTTTTTGGTGCAATATTTTGCTTCAGCGCGTTCTGTTTCAAAAACTTGTATGCGTTTATAGTTATGTTTCTCATTGGAGAGATCCTCGTATTTGCCACTCAGGTAATCACTCATTGGTACACACACACAGAGAGAAATATATAGTGGGCCTAAAGGTCTTGTGTAACCTTAATTTTGTATACATACTTACTGCAGGGTCCTGTAAATTTTGTGTGTCTCCATACGGTGAAACCCAGTTTGAGACCATTATCTATGGCTATGTCCACAGTGTCAATTCATGTATTTGGTGATGTGCCTTCCTCTCCTCTTGTTGGAGTTATCCAGGTTTGTTTATGTCTATCAGCTATTATTATGTATTCGTCTTTTATCTCCATGTCACTTGTTTTTATTCTACAAAAGATATTCATTCTTGAACTTATTCTAGCTATACATACACACATATAGATGCGCATTACATTTCTAGGAGACCTCACACATACAAATAGCCCGATATAATATATTATTAAAAATTATAATATCTTAAAGGTAATTTCAACCTAACACTTAATTAAATGATTTCTCAGTAGTTTTCAAAACTAAATGCATTTGAAAAACTTGTGTTGATAAGGCTCAGCCATGGATTTTTAACCTATATAATATAAGCCGGGGGTATTTCAGGAAGCAGTCTCTCACTCACTCTCTTGACCCTACCTTATGACTGTTTACATTAAGCCTCCCTCCGTCATACCCAACTCAGGCGGGATTGAGTTTTATTGTTTTATACACATATAGAATAGAATGCCTTGAGGTGTTGACCAGGATGGGTTTTATATAAAAAGCAAATCTTGGTAGCTATTGTCTAGAAATTAGCAAATATTTTCGTTAAACGATTGGGCAATGAAATATATACTGAAAAGGGCTCATATATATATATATATATATATATATATATATATATAGGGGAGGGTTCATGCGAGAACCGTTGTTAGTGCGAGAACCAATCTCGGCCGTTCCTCGGATATGGGAAGTTATATGCATGGAGAGCGTGGAGGGATAGAGTGTGGCAGGGTGCATGTGAGGAATTCATGGGTGGGCAATGACATTGAAAGAGGGGGAATTGGACGGCTCAGATTGGTTCTCGCGGTTCTCGCACTAACAACGGTTCTCGCATGAACTTCTTTATATATATATATATACATATATATATACACACACACACGTAATTCAATGAAATTATTGAATGCAGGACAATATTAATAATTGGAGGACTTCGGCTTTGATCCTTACTTCAATTCTGTTTTTGGCAGCTGGAATTTGGTTTATAGGTATGGCTATGGCTATGCCTCAGTCTCATTAGTTTAGTTTAGGCGACTTGAAAAAGCTGCTGCTTATATCGATAACGAATTGAATTGATAAAAGCAGGAGATAGTAAGTAAACTTGATATTTTGTTGCAGGTATATTTCTTCACAGTGTGGACAGATACGATGAAGACACCGAGCATCCTATTGCATTATCAAATACAACGCCATTGCTTGAGGAGGACAAGAATACAACTACTGATACTACGACTGCTCCTCAGCAACTCTCAACCTAATTCGGTCCAAATATCCTACTTCTTTTCTTAACACGTACGTAGTCACTGTACAGTCTCACCTACTATTCTTTCTCCCTACTGTTCTAACAGTTGTAAGTATTTTCATTCATTTCGACCGTCGGACTGAATATGTCAAATCTGTTAATACTAGTCAAGTTACACATCTCAACAAACAATAAACAACTTCAACTAGCTTTTTGTTGTGGGGAGCCTTTTCTTTTTATTAAGGATAACTCTCACAATTAGCTTGAAAGCACTTAACTCTGTGTAATGATATCTTTTACTTTTAAATAAATTCGAAACAAAAGATTTTTAGGTGTTTATTATTAAAGTAGAATGGTTTTAGCACTAAATGATTCTAAAATCTGACATACTCTGTATTTATAATATTAAATAATAAAAAATTACTATATTAACCTTCTGTATGATTAAATGCTAAAGTAAATATATCGGTTACTTGGCTCTGAATGGATGCTGCAAAATCAGAATCTATCAACCGGGTTGAACAAAGAATTAATGCTTGTTACTTGATTGTGAATTGAAATGTGTATTACTTGAACCGAAAAATAAATTAAAAAAATTCAAAGAATTAAGGTGATTGTGAATTGTTATTTGAAAAGAACATGTGATATATCGATTATGTAATTAACATATGCACTGCAAAAGCATCAATGACTTGGTAAAATCAAATCCATTTAGATCCAAAACACACTCTTAAAAGATTAAATCAGACAAATGACTAAATTATGAGCAATAAGAACTATCCATATAATTCATCTTACAAGAATTAGAAGAATTATTTTGGTAGTTTATTCTATTTTTTATATAGAAATAATATTATGCGTTACAAGAATGAATTAGAATGTTACACTTCAATCTATATCATTAGTAATTTGATTGATCAATCACACGCCGCTATATCAAGTTAGCCAACCTCGACATTTCTAGATCTAGAATTTATAGAAAGTCGACTTATTCTTCCTTTTTCTCCTCAATAACTTATTGTCACCAATAATCGTTATCAACATCTTTGTATGATATCGTTGTGTTTCACTCATATCAATATTATTATATGCATTACATACAACATAAATTTCAAGCTTTCTTAATGTCTACATATATTTCATACACTTTTTTAGGATTCTTAATTTCCTAAGATTTTAACCTTAATTCATGATTGATATTCCTATATATTTAAAATAAGTATCTTTTATTAAAACTTATTGATTTTCTAATTGATATATTATATTTATTAATTAAGTGCAATTGTCATGTCATACGTACAAAAGGCTTCATTAGTTAATGTGCACACAACTTGTGTGAACAATTAAGTGATAATTTATTCTCATAAGTCCGTGTGAAATAAAGTAAATATATTCTATTACTATTGAGTCATTCATGAATATTCAAGCTATAATTAGACGATATGCAGTTTTCTACGATGATACTTAAGTTTTCAATAGCTTATAAGAGATAATCCCGTACTGATTTACTATATTTTTATGTTGATTAGATACGATATGTATCACTAATACAATTAAGATCTCTTTTTGATAAAAAAAATTATGGCTTCACACTGTAAAGATATATATATGAATAAGGGCAAATTGTCGAAAAAAGTAACATAAATATCGAAATTTGTCAATAAAGGTAACGTCCAATTTTTTAGACAATAAAGGATCATAATTTTGATTTCTAACAAAAAAGGGAATCTTGACCAGTTTTTAGCATGTCATGATACTCTTTTTAATAACAAATTGAATTTTATAATCTCTTTTTTTGCAAAATTTAAATTTACGATCATTTTTTATAACAAATTAAAATTTATAATCATTTCTCGACATAAAAAATTACACGTTATCTTTATTGACAAATTACCTTTCTCGACCATTTGCCCTATGAATAATTAAGTTTTAGAATGTAGCTATGTGATAGACTTTTTGCTAGGGACAACTCATAGTTTCAAATTTATATGGACATCTTTTAAGAGATTCATAGATGTATCAAATAGACCACAAAGCTCAAGTACGGAAAAAACGCAAAAAATTTATATCCATTTCAAATTCTACAAAATTCTACGTATACAATTAAGAGTTATGTTCAATATAGTCCATATAAAAAACATAGTACTGAAATTTTAATATTCAATCACATATGATTGTAAAAGCATCACATGTTAATTACGAAAATGCCACTCCACCAAAAATTTTAAAATTCAATCTGAACCATTGATAGGGCTGATCCAAGGGCTAAAATTAGTCCCTTAGAACTATGAAAAAAGTATGGACTATATTGAACATTTCTCACAAAAAATAGTAGGAGAAGGTGATATTAAGAAAAATGCGACTGAGTCGATTTTTCTAGGTACATATTTTATTCAAATAAGAGAAAATGTGGTTATTAACTAATCGGTTTGGTCCGGAAATGACCAGCTTTGTAGGTTTTTGATCAACCAAAACAGATAGATAAAATAAATTACATGCTAAAAAGAAAACTTACAAAAATTTAGGTTTTCAAAAAAAATTATAAGTTTATAAATTGACCGACTTTGAGATCGTTTTAGGTTTTTGAATTCTTCTTTTTTTCCTTTCTTTTTTAACTACAAGATAAATGTATTTTAAAAAACATGATTTATTGATTAATCATAAAAGGATTTAGGTATTTAAGTTAACAAGGTAACAAACGAGTTAATTTGATATGACGTGATTCAATTATTCAAGTAAACACATCAATTAATGTGATATGAAGTAACCAATTTAACTAATAAACCATATAACTAATTATCAAGATTATTTACCTAATTTTCAAGTGCTTCAAGATTTCAAATAAGTAACACCAACAAACTTGATAGTTGATATCAATGATTTAAACTAGCAAATTAACAAGTGACTTAATTAATTAAGTGATTTCAAGTAACTAAATCAAATTAATTAATTAACTAACAATCGATAAGAGTAATAAGAGTAAAAGGAAAACTAATCAACAAAGATGAGAGCAATCATCTATGCTCCCTCGTCGACGTCTTTACTTGTAAGTCCTATATCTATATCTTTGTTTCAGATTTTGACCTAAGAAATTGGGGTTTTTGATAGATAGGAGGAGGCATACACATACACGAATGGCGGTCCTCCAGCCCACGCACACACACAAAATCCACAAATACGCACACAGATACACTAAAACAGCCACGCGCACGCATTAATTAATGAACCTCAGTGAAAACAGCCGGCTCGCCGCCCACAGTTGTATGATATGACTCCCTCTCTGTATATATCCCTACAACACCAGAATAGAGTTTTATACACAAAAAATGGCACCCACTGCAGCAATGCTTATACTCATTGGATCAGAACACCACCGCAACGCCACCGAGTCCTCATCTTCTCCACCATTTTTTCAGGCCAAGAACGCTGCAATTGCGATGAAGCGGGTTTTCAAACGTCTTCATCAAACAAAGATATCATCTTCATCTTCATCTTTGAAGAATGACCACCCTGGATGATATTGAATATTATGTATTTCTATGTATGTATGTATGTATCCTGCAATACTTATCATTCAATATATGAAATGCAGATAGCTTTTGCCCTCAAAATCCTTGACTTGTGCAACTCATATCATATGGCAACCATATATCCAGTGTGAATTGAATTTTTGTTTCAACAGATTACCCCTCAAGAATCAGATCTAATGAATTCTAATGGAAAATGTTGAAAATTTTATAACTGTGCCGGGATCTTGAAGCAACACATAACGCCTGTGATTTCTCTCAAAATATTATTGAAAAAGAAAAAAGATTGAAGGATGAATATTAGGGAAACGAAAAATGGTTTATGGAGACGTGGTAACTGCCACGTTGGTATTGATAGTTTTTATTTTAGGGTTTTTTACTAATATACCCTTTTCTATTTATTTAATTCTTGTTTTTTTGTTTTTTTTATGTTTGATTTTTCAATCTTGACTTTTGATTAATCCGATGAACAGGATTTCTTCTTATCTTTTGTAGAATAAAACTCTTTGTAGAATATTCCCTCCCTATATATAATCATGATCAAATAAAAAGAGTTTTAAGATAAAAAAAGTAAGGAGAAACGTGGACTTGACATGTGGCATAACAAAAAAACACTAACAAAAGGGTAAATAAGAAAGTTTATAAAAAATTAAAACTTTCTCTCTCTCCTTGGTCACGATCCTATACCTAACGTTCAGCCCCAAATTCAGTTTCTCTTCCGTATGTAACCTAATACAGACATGTCGATTTCCTCAACCAACCGCCGCCTTCTTCCCGTTGCCGTTCACCGCGCCATTCCTTTCCCGTAGCTTCCATCAATGTTCGACGAGGTTCGCCGTCAATATGCGCCGTCGCTTCGTTACCGTCGCCTTCGTCGAGATGCTCTGTGTAGTCACCATCGATGTGAACAAAATGTAAGAAACCCATCTGTTTTTTAGCCACTGGATTTACCGTCGCCTTCGTCGAGATGCTCTGTCCTTCTCGTCGCTTTCGTCGCAACCCTCGATTTAGGGTTTCTGTGGTTGTGCATCAACGCCGCTGACAACCGCCATCGTTTTAGGGTTTTCGTGGATGTGCATCACCGCCGCTGACCACCGCCATCGTTTTAGGGTTTCTGTGGTTGTGCATCACCGTCGGTGACCACCGCCATCGATTTAGGGTTTCTGTGGTTCTGCTTCAACGCCGGTGACCACTGCCATCGATTTTAGGGTTTCTCCGGTTCTGTTTTGATTCTACGCTGGTGACCACCACCAATAGTCCTTCGATTTTTGGGGTGTGACCGTCGATGCACCGGTTGTTTTTTTAGGGCTGTGTCAGGTATTTCATTCATCAATTTTGTATTTATCAGTCTTAAAACTATTCATCAGTTATTGTTGTTTTGTTGGATGGTGCATCAAAATTTTAATTACTGATTATTGGTTGTATATCATATTTTGTTATCATGGATTTGGATGTGCACCACGCTGGAAGTGAGATTTGTTCATCAGTTAGTGATCTTTTTTGTTTTGTTTTAAATGGTACTGTGAAAATGTCGTGAAAGCAGGAACGTGGCTGCTATCATTTTCCAATTTTGCCCCCTAACTGTTTCACAGATGCTGTTATTATTGACTTTTTTTCTTTGACTTTTGATTAGATCTAATGGTTGAGATCTCTCCTTATATTTTGTAGCCTAAAACTCTTTTTAGTTTATCCTCTCCCTATATATATATATATATATATATATATATATATATAGGGTTAGGATTCGGTACAAATAAAATAAAAGTACTAAATGTAAGGTGAAATCTGGACAAAAAGATTTATTCAAAAGTCAAATAAATAAAGTGACTTTTTTAACTGAATTTTCGGAATTAAAAAAATACAAAAGGTTAATATAGTAAATTTCAAACAACCAAAAAAAAGGAAGAAAAAATCGCGGGTCTGTTCCTCTGCCATGACATCTCACAGATGCACAAAATACAAACATTACAGACTTTTGATTCACAAAATACATCTGATACATAAAGTACAACATTTTGATGCATGTAAATGAAAAAAATGGATTCACAAAATACATTTGATGCATAAAGTACAATCTTTTGATGCACAATGAAAATAAACATACTTATGTACAGGTGCACTAGGCGGTGCAGTGGTGGTCCAGGCGACGATGGTCGGCACCGGCGATGGTAGTGCCTCAGGGATCATCCATGGCAGATATGGGATCGGCGACGGTGCATCTCCAAGCCGTTTGTGCATCCAGTGACAGCGGTTGCAGATCTGAAGCCGACCATGGCTTACGACAGCCTTACCGGTGAAGGATACGAAGATGGCGGCGACGGTCTTCAAGAAAACTGTAGGTTACGGAGGAGGGAATTGGGTGCAGCGGCACATGGTAGATGATATTTACAAGTCGGTAGGGCGTGACTCACATAAGGCAGCGGAGCATGGTGGCTGCAGCAAAGCGGGGACGAATAGGGTGTCGCCCAGATGTGAAGGTGGCGTAAAACAGAAACGGCGGATGTTGCCGGTGACAGGTGCGCATCAATGGACGGCAGATGTTGCTAGGGGAGCAAAACGGAGGCAGTTTAGGGTTTGCGCAGGGCTTGTACAGTGGGACGTGGGGTACGGCAATTAAATGGAGAGATAATATTTTAATTTGTTACTTATCATACCCCTTAATTAAAGATGCCAAGTGTCATTTCCACATTCCTCCTTACATTAAGTATCTTAATTTTTTTTTACTTTAACCTGATTTTATATATATATATATATAAACGAGAACTGTTTTTCGTACGAGAACTGCGAGAACCAATTTCAACCGTTTCTTGAATATGGTAAGTTCATGGATGGAGAGCATGGAGGGGATCAAGTGTGGCAGGGTGCATGTGAGGAATTCATGGGTGAACAATGACATTAAAGGAGAGGAAATTGAACGGCTCAGATTGGTTCTCGCAGTTCTCTTATGAAAAACAGTTCTTGTTTGAACTTTTGCCTATATATATATATATATATATATATATATATATATATATATATATATATATTAAAGAAATAATATATATATATTAAAGAAATTCTAAAATAGACATATATTGATGCAAAGTGTTAGTATATATCAACCATGTGTTAGTATATCCATCAATCAATACTAACATAATAGTCAAAATTTAATATCTCACTAAGTGTACTAAACATTAATGGTGAATTGGTGAGACGATAATGGTGAATCGACTGAAAATGGTGAGAATTGGTGATCGACTGTGAATTGAAGCCTGAAGGTGATCGACTGAACTGCAATGTATAGTGATCGACTCAACTACTTTCGTTAATGGTGAATTGGTGAATGGTAACCAACTATATATATAGTTAAGCACAGGGATCAATATGGACCATCACAATACTTGTTGTGTAAAGTGGGATTTAATTAAAGCTATTAATAATGGATTAATAAAACTTATATATAGAATGATATTAATAGTTTAGGCCACATTATAAATGAATAAATCTTACATGATCTATTCACAAGGGCAGGGGTAGCCCATGATTCATTCGTCTCAACGATCACCTTCAAAGCATAAACATGTTGTTCCATCCAAACTAATCAAATTCAGGTCATCTCAGAACCAAGTGCATTTCTATAAAAAAATCATAGTTTTTCTAAAAGATTTTCTCTAACATATGCATATACCCATGCATCTTTGGAACATTAATCCCTTCAAGATTTATTTTGAATCTTGTTGGGCACATTATTAGTCTGATTCTTCACATCTAATGGTCTAGTTTGTTACTCCTATTTCCTATCATATTAAGAAAGCAAGAGTTAGATACAAGAAAGACATACGGGAAAATGCTTCAATGTCATTCACAAGTGAAGTCCTCGACTCATCCAGTGAAACTACTTTATGATTTTCCGGTCTAGCTAGCTCCCCATTCTATGTCTAAAGGCTTCACCTTCATAAGTTGCCCTAATTATTTTTCACACGGCTTTCACCAATTTTAACTACAAGAAAATCACTTACACAAATAATTAATTAAATGAAGGCCGGTCACGATGAACAGAGAATGAAACAGCTCATAATTTACCAACATGAAGTTGAGTCTTTTAGTTCATATTTTCTATATGTATTGTTGGTTGGTATGGGATAACATCTCCGAAATAATTTGATTCATGGGTGAGCTAAACTACTCAATATATAAGAAAGAGGTAGCGTCTTGACAACCAGGAATTTCTTTTGGCCTTGTGGTAAGCGCCTTGATACTAACAATTAGTTTCAGAGCGAGGTCATGGGTTCGAATCCCACAACATGCAAAAAAAATGTTGGGGGAAGTTGGATGTGTCATTGGCCGCCATCTTTCTAAATCCGCTAGTAGGTTGTGACGAGTTGGAATCCCATAAGTCTAAGACATTTACAGCAAATACCTGGGGGAGGGGGAAGTTGGATGTAACACTGCTATATTTTTTAAATGGATTTCACTGCGGAAGTGAATAAAGACAAACAAAAACCTATTCACATAGGTAAGATAAAATAATAACAAACAATTGACACAAAAGTTTAGTATCTCGAAAGCCAGTGTTACATAGTTTACAAAATGGCTCATCAATAAAAAATAATATCAGAGTGATTTTCAAACATTCCCAAAAGCAACCACAACTCCCAGCTAACAGCAGAACTTCCCAGAACCTGCAAAAATGGAGTTTAATGTAGGGGATTAGCTCAAAGCTAAGTGAATGGAAGTTTAACAAACGAAAAGCATCAGATACAACAAGTAATGATATAACAACATCATATAAGCAAGCAACACAGAGGACCGCCGGTTCTGCAAAACCTGCAACCAGTGTTGGCCTAGCAAAGGTTTACCGATAACCTATTTTTCATTCTCACACAGTAAAATCCCTTAAGTTGCAACAAATGCATCAAAAGATCTAATAGTGATTAGCCGATGACAAATAAGCCCGGCCCACACACCTAGTCAAAGCTAACCTCCAGCATCATGTGCACATATCAAATCAATGATTAATTAACTTAGAACCAGTTGATCAATCACCGGACTAAACAGTCTATCAAAGCATAAAGCAATAAAAACCATCGTAACTATAACCGCTACAACTAATACAGTCCGTGAGTTAAAAGTCCACTCACCTGTGTCCTCCAAAATCCAAGCTCAGTTGTCTTATATCACTGAGTCTTCGGGTCCCCTGAGAACACAACACAAACAGATTAGTAAGTCAAATCCCAATTAACTCCAAAAATGAAGTTAATACGCAAAAGGGTCAAAACCTACCCGTTACGCAAAACACATACAATCAACATGGTATACATCAAAAACCATCTAAGATATCCATACATATAATATAAAACATGTAGCAACCAAGAAAACATGTTCAAGGTACATATATATTAATTTAATTCGCAAACGGGTCAAAACCAACCCGTTATGCATAACACACAAAACCAACTTGAAATATATCAAAAACCCTTTAGGAATTCTTAATATATCATATGTAACGTGTAGCAACTAACGGAACACTAACACGAGTCTTATAAGTTCGTTTTCACGAATTAAAGTAAGCAATTAGTATCAACATTTTCAATTTAATTCAAGACCTCCATAAATAGGATTCATTATAAAAAACACCTCAAATATATCATATGAGTAATTATAACTAAATATGAATGCCAAGAACTAAACACCAAGCAAAACACAACAGAAAACGAAGCACAAAATGGCCCTGTAACAGAGATCGCGACGCGGCTGCGTAAGAACGTGTCGCGTCCGCGTCAACTCAGCAACAACAGCTTTTTTGCACTGTTCGTTTCTAGCGGCATTCTAACCCACTGTTCGTTTCTGCAGATCTAATTTCTCGACATATATCACTTCTAAAACACTTATATACTTCAAATAACATATAATCCACATCTAACACATACTAGAAACATTTAAACATCAATCCCCAATTCTCAAATTCATCATATAACTCCATTAATGGGGTTTCTACCCTTGATTCATGAAAATCACAACATATAATCACGAATTTGATAACAAATCAGTACATATGTGTAACTAAACATATCAACAACAGATTTAAAACATTAACTCATGAAATCTCAAATTCAAGATTTACACTAAACCTCCATTAATGAGGTTTTTAAGCTTTTAACCATAAAACATACACAAAGCTAACCAAATCATCTCTAAACAGTAAATAACATACTTTGAACACATTTAAACATGATACCAAGTTTAAATCATCAATTACCCCTTCTAACCTCAACCCTAGAAATTCAAGTAAGCTTCTTGTTGCAAGAACTCTTCCATAACCATGTCAAGAACACAACAAGATTCAAAACTAACCTTCAGTAGCAATAATCAAGCAACAAATTGCAAGAGTAGAGCATGAGTTCTTTGAAGAAAGAGCAACAAGAATACACCATGGAGGAACAAAAAGTTTCAACAATAAGAAAACTCACATAGTCAGTCCCTGGGTTTTAATTAAATATAATAGTATACTTTATCTGCTATCTGACATACAAGAACCTAAATAAAACGGTCCTACTCAATTAATTTTCAAAAACGAGGTATTATTTTGGACCCTCATATAGAAACTGTAGTATCCAAGACGAAAATCAAGAACAAAACTATTGAATCGAAGAAACTAAACTCTCCTTATTATGAAGATATGAAGAATACAAAAGTGAATACAAAAAAGGAAATGAGAAACTGAAACTCTAATCTGATCTCTGGTACTTGAAACTGGAGAAGTGAAGCCCTTATATAGATGAAGGACCTGACCTCTGACTTCTGACGTCCACCTCCAGCTGTCAGTCAACCTCCAGCTGTCATCCAACCTCCAGTTCTCACAGCTCCTAACAACCTTCTTTAACAACCTTCTTAACAACCTTTAACCAACTATGGAACTTACACAAATACCCCTCTGACTTAGTGTAAGTCACACATAGCTCCTACAATCTCCACATTGACTTAAGCTAAGTCACACCCACTAGTCCTTTCAACTAGCTTGCTTCTACCAAAGCTATGTACCCAGCTTCTAACAAAGTCAAAGGTTGTAACATTGCTTCCGAACTAACCACAGCTTTTCCCAACGGTACCACACAACCTGTTACGGACCTCCTTCTATCTAGACCTGCTGCGTAGTCGGAACTAGAGCACCTGGTAACAAACCATCCTTTATTACCTCCATAGACGAGACCAACATCTGAAGTACCTCCCAAGTACCTATAAAACCTTTTCACCTCCAACCAGTGAACCTTCTTCGGATTGATCATGAACCTTAAGACTACACGAGCTAGGTCCAGCCTTGTACACACCACGACTTACATCAAGCTTCCATCTTTCAACTTCCAAAGATATATACAATAGTCATAGGACCTTCTCACAAACCCATGCTTGATCACAAAAGTATCAACACGTTTGTACCATTGTCTTAGAGTCTGCTTCAACCCGTAGAACGACCTCCAGAGCAAACACACCATGTCCTCCAGACCACCATGAAGAAACGCCGTCTTCACACCTTCCTTCTAGCTATACCCTTTAGCCTTAAATCATGCTTTGTAACGTTCAACTTCGGACCCTTCCAAGCCAACCTTCTTCTTAAAGAACCACTTACAAGCCACGACTTTCCTAACCTTAGGCAAATTAACAAGAACCCAAGTTCGATTGCTATGAAGAGCCTTAATCTCCTCCATCATTGCCCCCATCCACAAACCTGCTTCCTTTGAAATACTTGTTTCACCATAAGCCCCTGGTTCATGGAAAATACCAACCTCCTTTGCCCTTTGCAAAGTATACACAGCCAGAACCTCAAAACCATATATGACCAGAGGTTCAACCTGCGTCCTATACCGATCCTTAGCCAATGGAACACTCTCATCAGCTCCCTGGTCAGCTCCACCTTCACCTTGTAAACCAACGTCTACATCATCCTATGTATCAACCTCCTGAGGTTCCTCTTGACCTTCCGCAGACCTACTTCCACTATGTTCATAACCCCAGTTTGCAACCACCTTGCCAAACTTAATTTGAACATTACCATCAAGGTCCGGATCTTCCTGATCTTCCTGAGTCGACTCCATCTCCATGTCAAGACCACTATCCTCCACCTTCTTAGATACGCCCTGAAGACCCCCTTGTGAGACCACTAACTTCTCTTCAGAAGTTACATCCCTACTCACACTTGTCTTCCTTTCAGGTGGTGACCATAATCGATAACCCTTACTCCTATAAACACCATGTTTATAGAAGCTATGCTTCTCCACCTCGTGTCCTCCCAACAGACCACGTTACTGAGAAACACCATACCTTTGTCATCAACATGACCCAATCTCATGTGCCATAGCTTCTTCAATTCTGAAACTTCTTCCTGTGTTTGTGAGACATCAGCTGCACCATGACCTACTATAGTCTCCCCCTTCAGCACATATAGATTAGACTCCCTTACACCTTTCATCACCACTAAGGCACCGTTTGTCACCTTCAGTACTCTACCTACATAAGAATACTTGAATCCTCTTTCATCCAACGTACTTATCGAAATTAAGTTCCTCCTTAATTCCGGAACATGGCTGACGTTCAACAGCGTTCTTACCATACCATCATACATCCTGATCTTGATTGATCCAACACCAACCACCCGACAAGGAGCATCGTTACCCATCAAAACACTGCCAAGATCCACTTCTTGATATGAGGAGAACCAACCTCTGTTTGGAAACATATGAAAGGAACAACCCGAGTCCATAATCCACACGTCTGACCTTCCAACACAACTTGACACCATGAGAACCAATTCCGATTCAGAGCTTGCATCGTCCCTAATAACGTTCGCATTCAACCTGCTCTTAGGATACTCATTCTTCCAATGACCTGTATCACCAGACCTGTGACACACCTCCTTCGGATTTGGATTTTCTTCCTGTGACCGAGATCTTCCATTTCTCTGTCTACCTTCTCCTTTGTCTGACCAATCAGCATCTTGTCCATCTTTTCTTGACACAATCAAACCTACAGCTCCTTCAGCTGTATCAGAAACATGACCTGAAGCCTCGTGTCGTAGTTCTCGTGAGTGTAAACTCGACCTTACCTTTTCCAGCAATATCGTATCTCTTCCAACCACGAAAGAATTTACTAGAACTTCATCCGAGAGCGATAACAAGATTATGGAGTGAGCTTTCTCCTTTTGAAGATTAAACTCCACTTCCTCCATGTTCCCTGATCTTTCTCCTCCCAAAGGAGCCCATATCCCTTCTCGTTTGATAAGTGCCCTCATCTTTAACTGCCATAGACTGAAGTTGTTCATACCTGTGAATTTCTCGATCATCACGAGAGGTGGAGCTGTCTTTGTTCACCATCAAGAACTGGTGTGCAGCCCACGTACGGGTATTTTTAAGATGATTAAAAGCTTTTTCACACGATTGTTTTAAATTTATAAAACGAAATTACAAAATAAATACTACACACGACTCAGGCAAGTATGACCTGGTCAGTAGTAGTATAGAAAGAGTAAGAACGAGTATCGATCCACAAGGATAATTTTGGCAGCTACTAGTATTCAACCATCATTATTGTTTGGTGATTAAATAACAAGTGATTTTTAGCTTTTTGAATTTAAACTAATTAAAGAAACAAGTTACACTATCAGAGTAATAACAAACGCGCAGATAATCAGATAAAAGATCACTTAGGCTTCAGAATCATCATTGGCTAGTTATGGAAATATTTAGTTTGATTAAGATGTTGATGACTAGATAAAATACATTAGAGCACATAGCATGTTGTTCTATCTAATACTCACAAGTCATATTATCATGTAAATCATCACTCGAGTTATCAAGACTCAGATTTACAATCAAATATAACATGTAAGCATAGAATCAAAAGACAATCACAGATCCACCTAACCATGTTTAAATCCAGCTACAAACCATACACTCTTGGTCAAATGATATGTCTCATAGCCTTCAGAACATAAGAAAGGTGTCAAAGTGATTAAAACATTGGTTAGAACAAAAGAAACAACAAACTGAACTGGAATAAAGGTGCATATGGCCACATGTCAAAGACATGTGGTCGCAGAGGTACTTGCGATCGCATGGCAAAGCCTTGTGATCGCATAGGTACATGCGATCGCATGGAGACACCATGCGGTCGCATGACCTCTTTTTACAGCAGAATTCATTTTATGCACCAAGGATTGAATACGTACAACCTGAACTGTCATTCAAAGTTATAAGTAGATAGAAATGAAAACTATGAATCCATGAACCCAACAAGACTCAAACCGCGTGTGTTGGATTTAAGATCGATCCTTACGTTATTTTCTTCAGATATCATCGTGTTTAAGTACTATTTCTAGTACTTAACACATGTAAAGCATGAACACGTAAGCATGCACATAGAATCATAGATCTCTGATTCTTAATGACATTAGGAGTTCATTTCAATGTTAACATGTTCCAAAACATCTTTTCAATCCTTTTTTATTCTTTTGTAGTTGTTATGATCGAATGATAAACTTAAACACTTAAACTTTCGTTAACATGTTAAACATGTGTAAAATCACAATATGATGAACATGACCAATCTTGTTATGATCCAAAATGATCAAAGACAAGTTCCAAAGATGTTTTTCGAATGACAACCTTGCTTTGTTATACCATTTCTAGTAATAACTACACAAGATCTTAATATTAAAAACCATCACCTTTGAATATGCATGGGATGAAATCTTTATTGTCAGGATCGGATATAAACTATATCAAATAACAAGAACTAACTTTTAAATAATAAATCTGAGTAGAATAAAAAGTTAATCTTTAACTATGATCACAATCAACTAAGAAGTTGCGGAATCACACTTAATTGATTAAAGAAGATTTTGATCACAAAGAGATTCAATCAAACAGTAATTTTATTAATCAATGAGAACGATTACAATAGCAAACTTCACCCCCAATCTAACTTATTATGTTAGACGAAGAACACAGATTGTTCTTAGGTTTCAACGAGAAACTTAGAGGCTTAGCACTATTCAGAAAGCAAATTACAATTTGAAGAACGAATGCAAAAATATAATCAATGAGTAAGTACGTACAAATTATGAATTCTAATCTATCATTTATATACTCCTTGATCTTCCTTGATTTGCTGACAGTTAGGTAATCTTCTATCTTCTGAGATAATCTTGATGATCTTCAAAGTATTTCGAGATATCTTCAAAGATAGAATTTTTCCATATTTAGCTCAACAGAAACTGTTTAATGAATACAACAGTTCTTGATTCTTCTAACAGTCTTCAGCTTCAAGGTCTTCAAACAGTTGTAGACGTTTACACTAACAGTTCTCAACTGTTTTCATATTTTCAACTAACAGTTTCCAACTGTTATACCAACCTTCACTTAACAGTTTTATCTTTACTTGTATAATATGTACAATAACTTAGCTAATTTCCCAACAATCTCCCCCTAACTTAAAGTATTGAACAATACATTTAAGTTGTTTGTTTTAAGGGTTCAATCATAGACAAATTAACATTAGTAAAGAACATATTTAACATTGTATACAAAATCAAACTATTACGATCAAAAATTTAAGAGATAGAAAAATTACATTTTCTCTGACTGTATAAGCTCCAATCTCTTCTTCAATCTCTTCATCAAATCTTCCTTCACTTTTGTAGGGCCATAAAACCTTGCTTTCAACATATACATTAGCTTTGGTTTACTGTGCTCGATGAACTCATAATCAAACCACTGAGTTTGAGCATTTCCCATCACCATTTGATATACTCTTGATCTTTCATATACTTTCAAAGTAATGATTGGAAATCATTCATCACTTATCAACATGGAAATCACTTCCAGTGGATTACATATACTATATAAGTGCATCATCAAGACTTTTACTTCAACCTCAGCTGCCCTGCCATAGTGACCTACTCCATATGCATACATCTCCTGTATGTCTCTCCTTGTCACACAATCCATCATTTGGACTAAACTAGAATAACTTTCAATTGGTTCCAGTTCCCTGACAATAGTAAATCCTTGCTTTCCAGTCTCTACCCTCAAAAATTCAAATCGCCACTCAGTAATGTGGGATTTTTGACCAAGCTGCTCTTTTTATAATTTTTCAATTCTTTCTGCAATCTCCACACTTAGTCTGTCATGAAGAATGGTTTGAACCTTTTCAGCTTTAGCTTTTTCTTCAGACTTTTGGAATGTTTGGGGTTTTCTCTTTTCAACTACTGGCTTGGGAGGTGGAACTGTTTTCTTCTTTACAACTCTTTTTCTTTTTACTCCCTTACCAGCCTTCTTCTCCCTTTCTTCCTCATCAATCTAAGCAGTGATCTCATCAGCCAGCTTCTTTGCTATCTCAAAATCAGACTGTTCTTGTTCTTTTTGCTCAGCTGCTAGCCTTAATGCAAATTCATGATCACGCTCTTCTTGTTGTTGTCTTGAAAGCTTGAGCTTAGGACAAACAACAATAATTTCTTTACCTTTGCCTGGAATAGGAGGCAACTTTGATTCTTTCTTTCCTTCCTGGATGACTATGCCTTTATACCCTTTCTTTGGTGGTAAAGATTCTAACGTAGCAACCTTTCCATCAAGCCATCCATCATCGATTTTCTGTGCCATTCTAGAAGAACTTATTCCCAGATATTGAGCACTTATATCAACCAAGTAGTTCTGCTTAACTGTTGACCAAGATTTGAAAATCTCAGTGCTTGGAACATCTGCAGTTGACACCATCCTGTTGATTAGCACCCTATCAACACTTGAAAGTTGTTCTTCTTCTTCTTCATTAACCGCTTAGACACTTGCAACTGTTAGTTGATTTAAAGTTGCAGCTGTTGGTTGTTGTGTTGCAACTGTTTGCTCATTTGGAGCAACAACTGTTTGTTCAGCTTGTGGAACTGTTTGTTGAACCTCTTCTTGCTTAGACTTTCTTTCTCTTTTTGCTTGAGAGGTTGAAGATGATCTCACTGTGGCTTTAGGTTTGTTGAGCAGCTGTTCATGATTATGAAGAACATCAGTTGCCTTCATAAGAGTTTCTCCCAGAAATTTCAGCTGCTTGTCTTGTTTGATCAGCACCTCATTATGCATTCCTATCACCTTAATGACTTCATTTGCCTTTTCCAACTTTTCAGATAGCTCTTTTATTTTCGCATCTTGTTTAATTATCCTCTTGTTTTGAAAAGCAATCTTCTTCTTTAGGTGTAGGTGAGCAACAAAGTAAGGTGCAAAGTTAGGATCCGTCAATGCTCGTTGTTTCAGTTTAGTCTCAATGTCATCCAGTGTTTCCACTGTTAGCATATCATTGACAGATTTAACTGGTGGTTTACTCACTTGAGTTTCCCCATCAGTACCCCTATTTTCCTGGTTCTGGGGATTACCAGAAACTGTTTTACCAGTCTCTGTTGCCATGGTTGAGGTCTTAGCTATGTTAACACTGTCCTGGTTATCCTTTGCGGATAAAACAGTAGTGTCAGCCTCAAAAACCATATGATCACCCTCAAAAGGAGTGATCACCTCCTCATTGTGTCTGGGAGACAGCACAAGGGATTCCCTTTCGATATTCTGCATAGGTGAATGCACCTGTGCAGGGTTAACAGTTTTAGTTTCATGAACTGTGGTGGAAGGAGCACCAACAGTTCTTTTCCTCTTCTTTTGAAATATTTTTAGTGCAGGGGCTTGTGTTGTAGCTCGTTCAAAGGAAGCAGAAGGGATTATTTGAGTATCTTGGACTGTGGGTTCTAGTGTTGGTGGTGTAGCAATACGTTGGGCTTCATGCTCAACACTGCCAGTCCTGTTTCTTGAAAGAAACTCCACCATTTCAGAGAGTGGAGGAGTTATGGCACCAGAGAAACTCTTGCCATTAACCAACAGTTTGCTCAAAGTGGAAGCCACATGAGCAGAGGGAATAATGACCCTCTTGTGTATTTTAAGGTTTGGAATCAAAAAGTTTAAATTGCACAAACCGTGGATACATCAAAAATAGACCATACTTGGTCCCCAGATGTTTTACCATACCATTAAATATCAATTTTGAAAAATTAAAACATCTGTTGTTGGCTAGACAGATGAGTGCGAGAGCAATGTTGCTCCCAAACTCATTCCAGCCCGTTCTCTTAGGGCTTATGCAATGCTGGAGAGTATAGATAATGAACTTCTAGTGTGCGCAAAACTGCCCTTTGTAGAAGGTACCATTACCCCCAGGGCCCTCATACCCAAGTTTCAGTAACTCGGTGTGTAGATATTCTAATGCAACCGAATCAGAATACTCACCATTAAGATCATTCAGTTGTAGTGCATGGCGAATAGCATCTTCGGTTATAGAAACCTCCATATCATCAACAGTTGTAGAAATATGTTGCATTCCATCAACTTCTTGGACTTTGGCATTCTTCCAGAAGTTCTCAATATGTGAGGTATAGATTGTGGGGTTGGCAGTTAGAGCATAATGAATGTTTGATACCGTGAGATAATCAATCATGACGTGGAAAGCGTCAAGATTGTCTGGTTTTTCAAGATAAGCGATCACATTGTGCTCTTTGACAAATGGAAGAGGAGACATTTTGATTTCGATCTCTGAGAGTTGTTGAGGGTTAGGGTTTGTTTATGATCGAAGTTCGTTTTGGACGTGTGAGTTGCTTGGTAAGGAGGGAATTGCCTTATATATGTTTCGAATGTTGAATGCAATTCAAAGTTTCCAAAATTCTGCAAAGACCAAAACACCCTTTAATAGCTTAACAGTTGACGGACAAAATAAACTAACAGTTTTAAAACTGTTTAAAAAATGACAACTGTTTTTTAAAAGTTAACTCCCTTTACAACTGTTCTCATTTCTCCTCCTCAGTTGACAAATTTCTCCCCCTCAGTTGCACACGGATTTTGCCTAACAGTTGTGGAAGCCATATACTAACAGTTGAGAACTGTTAGTATTTATTGAAACAAAATTGTGCAACTGTCAAACAAACTTTAGCTCATATATGTCAAATGCTGAAGCAACAATAACAAACCATTAGTGAACACAGTCATCAACATAAGATGTATTTTATTCATGATAATCATAATTGAGCTACAATAATTTTGAGAAAACAATACTGTCTTCTGTTATAGATCTAAACACAGCTTATATTAACTGTCTTAACTCCGAGATCTACATGTGACAAATTATCGTTAACATTTTGTATCATCAAATCTGAACTTTAAGGGAAGACAATCATCATCACATTCTAGCTCGTGAATGTCTTCATTATTTAAGAATCGAGTTCAGAATAGCCTCTACAGTGCCGCCATAGCCTTACTGAGAAGCCTGTCTTCAAAGAATGGTCATGTAATGCACAAGCCATTGTTGGTACTGCTTATCTAATTGTGCAAGGCCGTCTCGTAGGTGTGGGAGAACAATGATCTACACCGTAAGTGTAGACAGCTTTCTCCGTTAACAGAAAAACAGTTGACATGCCTTAAACAATTTTCAAAACTTAAAACCCACCAATGGGTGTGCAGTAGACCTTCTCATCATATGTATCACCAGAGACGATTGTCATAATTTGCCTCTTGGGAAGATGGTGAATGATACCAATTCAACATCAGTGGAACTAGTCATCTATTACAATGACTTCCACTGCCTCATCATCCGAGGCCCTCTGGTGGTTATGAGTATTATTTCTTCGTACATTGAACCACACTACGGAGTTTGTAGTGCCTGCCAGGTTCAAGACGAATCTTAGACAACATGGTGTAGGCAATTCATGGAAGAGAGTGAAAATTTTAAAATCACCTCTTATACGAATATGATCAATTGGTTTATTTGGCCTACGTGGATCAGGATGCTGTGTCAAGGTAAACCTATCTCGATCATCATGCATCTCTAGAACACATGATGAGTATTGCCAAAGCTCATGCATTCTTACAAATGGGGCAGGGATGATTACATAACTTTGTCTAACATTAATATCTTTGAAGTTTATGAGAAAGAAGTTAGTAGCCATTTGCAGAGAGAAGTGTGTGCAAATGTAGGTGTGATTTGTGAAGTATGAGTGCAAGGCTATTTATGGAGAAACTGGGAGGCATTAATGTCCATTAATAGCCATTAATGACCATTAATGTCCAATAATTTCCATTAATAGCATGCAGTGACTTGTCATATCAAATTCACTATATTACAAGCAAAATGACTCACCTTTATCAGTCTGGAACTATTGTTTCAAGAAAGTGAATTTACCTTTACCTCTTAACAAGGACAGTCACGGGTGTGAAAATTGTTTGTGAGACAGGTAAGCAGATATGGCCAAAACTGATGTGTGAAATTGCATTTCCTTCTCTGAATACTTAAAAGACAACAGTTGTTAGAAAACGTAACTAACAGTTGCAAACTGTTAGTGTGAAAAACATGGAATAATGAACAACTGTTAGTCCAAGTTAATCATTCCAATGTTGGAAATCAAAAAGTTGAATCTGCTCACATCAAAAGCTTTAGTGAACAAATCAGCTAATTGATCATCAGTATAAATTTTCATAACTTGGATTAATCTCTTTTCATTGCAGTCTCTTATGAAGTGAAATCTGATTTCAATGTGCTTGGTTTTAGAATGCTTCACTAGATTATTAACTATGCTAATAGCACTGGTGTTATCAACATAAATAGGGGTATTTAAGAAAGACAAACCATAATCCAGAAGCTGATTTTGGATCCATAACACTTGTGAACAGCAGCTTGATGCAGCAACATATTCAACTTCAGCTGTTGAAGTTGAAACTGTTGTTTGTTTCTTGCATTGCCATGAAACCAGCCTTGATCCAAAGAATTGACATCCTCCAGAGGTTGATTTTCTATCCACATTGGCTCCACCATAGTCACTATCAGAATATGCCACCAAATCAAAAGGTGAATCTTTAGGATACCAAAGTCCCAATTTTGGTTGGCCTTTGAGGTATCTAAAGATCCTCTTTACAGCAAACAAGTGTGACATCTTCGGACTGCATTGGAATCTGGCACAAACACACACGGCAAACATTATATCAGGTCTAGAAGCAGTTAAATACATTAATGAACCTATCATTGACCTATAAAGATGTATGTCAACATCCTCCCCCTCAGAATTTGCTCCCAACTGTTTATGTGTTTCCATTGGAGTACTTGCCAGCTTCACATCTTGATAGCCAAACTTGTCCAATATGTCTTTGACATACTTAGATTGGCTTAGAAAAATACCAGTGGGCTTCTGTTTGACTTGTAATCCCAAGAAAAATGTGAGTTCACCCATTGAACTCATCTGAAACCTTTTGTGCATGATGACTTCAAATTCTTTGCACAAGCTGTCATAAGTGGATCCAAAGATTATATCATCAACATAGATTTGAACAAGCAAAATCTCTGTTTTAACAATCTTTGTAAACAATGTTTTGTCAATTGTGCCTCTCTTAAAACCATTCTCAAGAAGGTAGGATGATAATGTCTCATACCAAGCTCTAGGAGCTTGATGTAGTCCATATAGAGCTTTATCCAACCTATATACCTTGTCAGGGTACTTTGAGTCTTCAAAGCCAGGGGGTTGACACACACATACCTCCTCATCAATAGTTCCATAGAGAAAAGCAGACTTGACATCCATTTGATACACCTTAAATCCTTTGAAGCTTGCAAAAGCAAGAAATAGTCTAATGGCTTCAATCCTTGCAACAGGTGCAAAAACATCATCATAGTCTATTCCTTCCTCTTGTGTGTAGCCTTGTGCAACCAGTCTTGCCTTATTCTTGATTACAATCCCTCTTTCATCTTTCTTGTTTCTGAACACCCACTTGGTGCCAATTACTCTTTTGCCTCTTGGAAGCTCAACCAACTTCCAAACTTGCTGAATTTGAAATTGTAAGAGCTCCTCTTGCATTGCTTCCACCCATGAAGGGTCTTTCAATGCCTCAATTGCTTTCTTTGGTTCTATTTGAGATAAAAAGCAAGCATTCACATCAAATTGGGCAAGATCCACACCATTGTTTTCATTTTGCAGCATATTCCTTGTTCTGATAGGAGTGGTTGGATCACCAATTATTTGTGATATTGGATGAATCTTGTGAACTCTTGATGTAGGAATGTTTTCTTCAGTCAGTTCATTCTCTAGATTAGACAGATCAAACTCACGTTCACTTGAATTTTCAGCATTATCACACACTTGATCAGCAACTGTTTGGGATGCAGAGTCAGTGTGTTGTTGAGGATCATGAGATTCCATGTCCTTTGAAGATTCAGCATCAATCAATGGATCAACAGCATTGGAGAACTCTTGTTGAAGCATATGAATCACAACAAAGTCTTCAGTAACTTTGTTTGAACCAACAGTTGTTGGGGTACCTGTAGCTGTTTCAGTGGAATACTCAAAAGAAAGAGATTTAGACAATGCATCAATATCAAATAACCAATCAGGCCCATTGCCTGCAATATTGATCCTATTCTCATTGAAAGATACATTCATGCTCTCTTCTATGATTCTAGTGACATTGTTAAAAACTCTATAAGCTTTACTTTGAGTGGAGTATCCTACAAAGAAACCTTCTTCAGCCTTACTCTCAAACTTGCCTAATTGTGATTTGGTATTAAGAATAGTGTAAGGACAACCAAATGGTTTGAAGAAGTTGATTAAAGGTTTTCTCTTGAGGAATAACTCATAAGGAGTTTTCCCTTTGGACTTGACTACTTGTACTCTATTTTGAACATAGCAGGCAGTGTTCACTGCTTCTGCCCAGAATGTCATTGGAAGCCTAGAATCAGCTAACATGGATCTAGCAGCCTCTATCAAAGTCCTATTCCTTCTCTCAGCAACTCCATTCTGTTGGGGAGTACTAGGGGCACTAAACTGTCTTTCAATACCTTTACTTTCACAAAAACTATTTAGCTCATAGTTCTTAAATTCAGAACCATTGTCAGATCTAATGACTTTCACCTTCAAATCAGATTGATTTTCAATTTTAAGAATAAGAGACTTAACTAACTCAGCAGTTTCATCCTTATTTCTAAGAAATTGAACCCATGTGAACCTGGTGAAATCATCAACTATGACTAAACAATATGCTTTCTTCCCTATACTCACCACAGATGTAGGACCAAAAAGATCCATGTGTAACAATTTTAAAGGTGCAGTAATAGAAGAAACTTCTTTGGTCTTATAAGAAGTTTTGTGTTGCTTGCCTTTGAGACAGGCTACACAATGATCATCACATGAAAATTCTTTTTGGGGCAAACCTCTTACCAAACTGTTTTTAGCTAACAAGTTCATGGTTTTAAAATTCATGTGACACATCCTTCTATTCCAAATGGCAGACTCATCATGAGATGCCTTTGAGAATAAACAGCTTAACACATTCTGTTTAGCAATCTTTTGTGTATCTAGACAGTATACATTATCTTTTCTAGGTGTTCTTAAAAGAACATCCTTCTCATTAAGTTTAAAATCTTTTGAAAGAATAATGCATTCTGAATCTGTAAACAAAACTTTGTTTCCATTGTCACAGATTTGAGATACACTTAACAGATTGTACTTAAGCTGTTCAACAAAGAAAACATCATTAAATGTAAGGGTACCTGCCTCAACAGCTCCTTTATATGTGATTTTTCCTCCCTTAGCATTTCCTCCAAATGCTACAAATCCACCATTGATGCTTCTGAAATCCTTCAAACATTGTGGATTTCCAGTCATGTGCCTTGAGCATCCACTATCCACATGCCAGATAGATCCATGATTGGCCCTATGAATGCTCTGCACACATAAAATCAGTCAGTAGCAGGAAGTACCCAGGCCATGCAGGTCTTGGGTACACCATTCAAGTCATAATACTTAAACAGAGTTTGGTTCTTTTTGATTTCATCCAAATTAGATTTCTCTAATTTGTGTGAGGAATACTTTGTAAGAACATGTGGTTTCCAACTGTTATGATTAACAGTGGATACCTTTGAACAAACAGCTGGTGGAGTTGGTAAAACAGATGAATCAACTTGTGATTCCTTTTGATTTTCAGTTTGAAGAACAGTTTTACCCTCTCCAGAATCAGTTTGTTTTTGAATTTTCATCCAAGCCAAACCAACAGTTTTTGGTTTTGTTAAAACAGTTTTGGAATTGTTAGTTGGTTTGGATGTAACAGTTGTAGAACTGTTTGCCTGTTTTGGCTTAGCAGTTTTAGAACTGTTGATCTGCTTTGACTTAACAGTTTTAGAACTGTTATTTTGTCTTTTGGGACTTTTGTTTTGAGTGCCATTGGTCTGTGGGTTATAGTAACAATCTTGAACTAAATAATTAGATCTCCCACAAATGTAGCACTTTTTGGTTTTCACAATAGGTAAACCAGTTCTTTGTGACCAGAATTGGTTCCTATTTCTTTGATTTCCTCTAACAGCTGTAGATTGAGGAAACTTTTGGACACCATGTTTTTGGCATGTGCATGCAGGCATTTATGTATGCCTTTTCTTAGGCTTGGGTTTAGCCTGAGATTTTGGAGCTTCCAACTTCTTCTTTGTATACACAACCTCACCAATTTCTCCTTTCCTTTGGCTTTTGTACTAACAGTTGGGCTTTTTAGCTTAGAACTGTTTGGGTTCTTGTTGGAACTGCTAGTGTAAAAATGGGGACTATTGGCAACAGTTGTGGAACTTTCTATGGATTGGATAGCTTTTGAAGGTGTTGGCTAAGTGATGAGGGATTCTGTGGATGCTTTTACAAACACCACAGACTTGAAAGGTGGTTTTGTTGGAATGGGTTCACAGCAGATGTGATTTTCATATGGAATCACCTCATCTTTCTTCACAACTATCTCAATATCTTCAACACTTACTATTGACAGAACTTCATCTTCATAACTCTCAAACTTTGGATCAGCTGACTTTAATTCATCTGCCAAAGGTTCATTGACATATCTATCAGCTGCCTCAGACAAGGGTGTTACGTATGTGTGATTGTATGGAGGTGGGGTTTCTTTATATCCAAGTCCAGTTTTCACCTTGTCTCTTACTTGAGATTGTAGTAGAGTCTCAAGCTTAAGGTTTGCAGCCTTGAACATTCCAAGATCAATGTCCACACCCTCCAATTTCTTTGTGAGTTCATCCACCTTGCTTTCTTTTTCAACCAATTTCTTTTTCAGACTATCAATCTCATCTTGAAACTGCTCTTTCTCCCACTTATGATATTTTCTATCATAGTCCATTTGCAGTTCATTAGCCTGATAGTCTTTAATTTTCTTTTCAAGATCTTCTATCACAGCAGTATACTCATACCTTCTTTCCTCCATTATACTTAGAGCAGCACATACTTTCTTATTGTGTTCTCTAAACCTCTTAACAATAGCTCTACATTCACCAGGACATAGTTTGGAAGATACCTGTATGTCCTCAGATTCTGGGGAATCCATCTTGATGGAGGAGTCAGTCAATGCCATCAAAGCTTTGTTGCTTGTAGCCTCCTCTGCTTGATCACTCCAATCAAATCCATGGCCTTCTTGTGAGACCAATGCTGAGGAGGTATGATTCTGAGTTGGCCTCTGACCTTGATTCTGAACTTGTCCACCAGATCTGCATTCTCTTGCAAAGTGGCCAAGTTGTTTACATTTGAAGCATCTCACCTTTGACTTGTCAAATCCAGCCTTGCCATCAGCTCTGAAATTCATGTTTTGCCTTCCAGTCCTTTTAATGAACCTCTTGGCTCTAACAGTAAGCATGGCCATCTGCCATTTGAGATCCATCTCCTCAAGATCATCAGGGTGCACTTGTTCAAGATCCTCATTGGTGAGGGTTGAATGTGCATGGCTGGCAAGAAAAGCTTCAAGAACAGCATCTGGTGTGTTCATATCTAGTCCAACAGCAGAACTAGTACCTGCACAACTATCAATAGAGTTAGTTAATGAATGGTTTGATTCCATACCTGAGGATGACAGGAGAGCAGCATTGTGGCTAGGGATAACAGTTTTTCTTTTTCCCTCTATTTCTCCCTCAAACACTATCAAACTATTATAGAGGTCATCTAACTCTATGTCTTCAAGAGAATCCTTGGTTCTCCATTGTGCAGCAAACACAGTCCATTCATCACCTAGAGACCTAAGAAACTTTCTATTTATCTCATCTTGATCAAGCCTAACCTTAGCACTCTCCAGTTGGCTCACCAGTTTGTAAAACCTATCAAAGATTTGGGTGATACTCTCATTCTTCCCATTGGTGAAGTTCTCATAGGCTTGTTTAAGAAGATCTCTTTGGTTTCTCTTAGAACTAGCATTCCCAGCAAACCTCTTCTCCAGAGCATTCCAAAGTTCATGAGCATCATCAAATTTCTTGAATTGATGTTGATACTCATTGGGAATTGCAATCTGGAGGATGCTGAGGGCTTTCATCTCAATCATTCTATCCTTCTTTTCAGCATCTGTCTTTGGTGGTGGTTTCTTCTTTGGTTTTCCATTCTCATCCAGTTCAATGGGATTAGTGGGAACAGTTTCAATGATTTGTCAAACAGCATAGTCCATTAGTTGGACATGCTGTTTAATTCTTAGTTTCCACATCTCAAAATCAGATGGTTTGAGCATGGGAACACGAATGTTGGACCCTGACCCATTGTTATCAGAAGAACCTCCCGAATCCATTGAAACAAATTGATTGAAAAACAGTTTTGACAAATAAAGCAAAGTAATGCAAAAACCTTGAACTGGTGATCAAAGGAACCTTAATGATAAGGCTCTGATACCACTTGTCAGGATCGGATATAAACTATATCAAATAACAAGAACTAACTTTTAAATAATAAATCAGAGTAGAATAAAAGTTAATCTTTAACTATGATCACAATCAACTAAGAAGTTGCGGAATCACACTTAATTGATTAAAGAAGATTTTGATCACAAAGAGATTCAATCAAACAGTAATTTTATTAATCAATGAGAACGATTACAATAGCAAACTTCACCCCCAATCTAACTTATTATGTTAGACGAAGAACACAGATTGTTCTTAGGTTTCAAAGAGAAACTTAAAGGCTTAGCACTATTCAGAAAGCAAATTACAATTTGAAGAACGAATGCAAAAATATAATCAATGAGTAAGTACGTACAAATTATAAATTCTAATCTATCATTTATATACTCCTTGATCTTCCTTGATTTGCTGACAGTTAGGTAATCTTCTATCTTCTGAGATAATCTTGATGATCTTCAAAGTATTTCAAGATATCTTCAAAGATAGAATTTTTCCATATTTAGCTCAACAGAAACTGTTTAATGAATACAACAGTTCTTGATTCTTCTAACAGTCTTCAGCTTCAAGGTCTTCAAACAGTTGTAGACGTTTACACTAACAGTTCTCAACTGTTTTCATATTTTCAACTAACAGTTTCCAACTGTTACACCAACCATCACTTAACAGTTTTATCTTTACTTGTATAATATGTACAATAACTTAGCTAATTTCCCAACATTTATGTTTTCACGTAAAAGATTTAATGAAACATGAACATGGACATATTTAACATAAGAACATGGTTAAACACAATTATAACAATGATCAAAACATATTTTTTTTATATCAAATCTTCAAGAAAAGGTTTATATTGCCATAACTTGGCCAAGAATCATCTTGGCCCAAGTGAAAGAGTTTAGTTACACATGATTACAAGTATAACAACGAAATCAACACTCGGATACATATTAAGAACAGAATGGTTTAGATTATACCAAGCTATCCCCAAGTTGTATATGTGAGCAGAACCTCCACTTGTTTTCTACACCTTTGGGATGTTTTACTATCACCAAATGACAAACTAGGTGTAAAAACACCTTAGTGTGTGTTGTGTGTGTGTACAAGAGAGTAAAAACGTGTGTGTGTATATCTGGAAGTGAAAGGAATTTCAGAGAGAAGTTTGTTTCTTTGATTTGGTGTCTCCGAATGAACTGCAGAAGAGCTGTTTATATAGACCTGAAACAGGAGTCTTTGCGATCGCATGCAATGTCCATGCGATCGCATGGAGTGACTTTGGGCGGCTGATAAGACATCTCTACATGCAGACGTTGCCAGGTTTTAAAGCTAGATTCCCCGCCTACCATGCGATCGCATGGTAGGGCTTTGCGATCGCAAGGTCCATCGAATTTCAGCAGTAGAGTATTTTTCTTTAGTTCTGCACTCATTTCACTTGATATTTTCTCTTTGAGTCCTTTTTACCTGCAATGGTGAATATTAAGCATTTAAGACAATAATTTGTGCAATTCACTTTGATTATGGATAAAATGCGAGGGTTTTCGATGTATAAAACATGTATAATTATGGATATATCAATCTCCCCACACTTAAACTTTGCTTGTCCTCAAGCAAACTCTAATGCAACTTAAAATATCCATCGACTTAAATTAATGCAAAAGTATATACTTCTGATATGAAAAGGTCTAAAGGTATAATAGATACTTTAAGCAAAGCAACGAGGACAAATTCTCATGTGAAAGATATGGAAAAATCAAAGCAAACTTAGCACGTGTACCTGAATCAAGACTCATCTGACTTCATACCTCTCCAGGTGGTCACTCAAGCACTCAATGTGTATATCAGGGTATGTGTATAAGTGCAATAATGCAAGATTTGAGACTAAGATTAACATAAGTTTGATCATATATCAAATCTCCACCAATTAACATAAACATATGCAAATATTAAAAGGTCTTTATTTGGGTTGTAACGTGGCTAAGGTTTTCAGGGTAGGAATGGGAAGATATAAAGGTGACAAAAGCAAAATTCAGGAACCAAGTTAATGCTGCTGTATTTTTGTGTTAGATTCACCATTGATCCTATGGATCCTTAGGATTGGTGAAATCTTTTAGATCCTGTAGTTTCTGTGGATCATAACAGGTATTTGTAAGGATAGGAATTTGAACATATTTTTGGTGAGAATACAGTTCATCAAGCTGTAGTGGAATCAGAACAGTCTGAGTGATGGCCAACACTCGGATAACTGACAAAAAACTACTACTCAATGTATGACAAGCTTCAAAAATAGCCAAGGAACAGCTAATCAAACAACCGATCTTCTCATATTTTTTTCTTTTCTACTTTTTTTTTCTTTTTGTTGGTTTTTTTTGCGTTTTGTTTTTCTCTAAGCTAACTTTTTGGAGATCAAATCAGCAGTATGCAACATAATCGTTATGACTCTAAGAGGAACACTTGGATTTCATGTCCCGCTAAAGCAGTGCATGATCAACTGAAGATCTGACAAAATTTGTATAACAGCAGTTAACGATAAAATTGGTTCTGAAATTTTAAAAATAAGATAGAATTAAAACAAGTATTTATATTGGGGTTTTGAAATGAAAGGCTAAGGCTCAAAGTGGTGAACTAGGGGTAAATATATAAAAATTGGCTAAAAATAAAAGTGTATTGGCTAAAATGGGTTATCCTAAATGCCTCTGTCATTTAAGTGCAATAGTTTAGTTCATGGTTCCGAAATGCATAGTTATGAGCAAGTTCTGTAATCAAAGCACAATCTGCATATATATGTGATAATTCCATGAGCTAAATAATAAATTGAAATGTTGTAGCTCAAATGCTCAGGAATTATAGTGTCGAGGTGTGGTTTGTGCAATTGATGTCAAATAATAGGCAAAACTCAAGTACTTGTGCTAAGCTTAACTTCATGAAAGTTATACAAGACAAGGTCCTCATATTGTTACTTGCTTATAATCTATCATGCGAGAGGATCTAAACATGTCAAAAATGATATAAATTTGCGAAAAATTTAGGACAAAATTTAATTCAAGCATTTAGAGTTTTCAAGAGAATAAGACTATAGCAGGCATGTATATCCCCTCCCCACACTTAAAATTGTACATTGTCCTCAATGTACAGACAATGTATGTAAACAGTGATGTAGTGTGATAAGTGGAAGATAAAAGATATGAAAACTCCCTGAATCGGTGTTAGTAACCGATTTTTAAAAGTGGTATAGGTTCTGAATTTTCTTCCCCACACTTGAGTTGAGCAGCACTCCGTTGAAATGTAACTGTATAATCCGAGTGAAACTTTCAAAACAAGAAACCCAGCCACAAGTGAAAAGAAGAGAGTGTAACAAAATTATATATGGCAATATAATCAAACAAAGAAGTACATAATGTTTTGATGTTTACAGATAGATCATATAAAGCACAAAACATCAAACAAAGTACCACAAAAACTAAACAACTAAACTAAATTAAACTACTAACAAACAATTTCAAACTAACTAACTACTACTACTGGGGCGGCGGCTGTGGTGGCGTATCTAAAGTACTGGCCCCAGTATAGTAGTCTCGAAGCTGCTGAGGGGGCTCAGGAGGAACATGGGTGCGGCTGGATGATGGCAAAGCTTCCGCTATATCGATTAACATGCTGGTCACATACTGTCTGTGACGCTCAGCATGCTCGCACTCAAGTCGCTGGATATCCTCTATCCTCCGTAGTCGACTCTCTAAAGAACGTAGGCGTGCTCCCTGATCTCTGGCATAACCGTACCTGATGTCCGGCTGCCTGTCTGGTATAACCTCAGACCTAAGGCGGTGTGTCTGATCAGGAGAAGTAGCACGATCCTCAACATGGTGGCCCTCTTCATGGCCCTCAAGTACACGCTATTCCTCATTATCATCATCACGATCATCATCAACCATTATCCTCCGTCCATATGGTACCCATCTGTGACGCTGATGGTCAGTGAAAACCACAGTTTTAGATAGAATTAGGTAAGACCGAAATTTATCGAAAGCAAAAATGACGGCCAGTAACTCTTTTTCTGTTACTGTGTAGTTCTCCTGGGCGTCTGTCAGAGTTTTACTTGCATAATAATTTGGATGAAAACGATTTTCTTTTCTTTGACCTAAAACTGCACCTACAGCAAAATCACTTGCGTCGCACATTAATTCGAATGGAAGAGTCTAGTCAGGGCTGGTTAAAATTGGAGCGTTAGTGAGTTTTTCTTTTAAGGTGTTGAATGCTTTCATGCATTCAGAAGAAAAAACAAACGGAGTTTCTTTTTCTAAGAGATGGGTCATAGGCCGTGAAATTTTTGAGAAGTCTTTGATGAAACGACGATAAAAACCGGCATGACCAAGAAAACTCCGAATGCCTTTGACATTCGTCGGGGGAGGTAGTTTAGAAATAACATCAATTTTAGCACGATCAACCTCAATTCCTGATTTAGAAATCTTATGTCCCAGAATAATACCTTCTCGAACCATAAAGTGACATTTTTCCCAATTAAGAGCGAGATTGGTTGTTTCGCATCTACACAACATCTTTTCTAGATTGAGAAGACAAGTGTCAAATGTATCACCGAAAACAGAGAAGTCATCCATGAATACTTCGACACATTCTTCGATCATGTCATGGAATATTGCTGTCATGCAGCGCTGGAATGTAGCTGGGGCATTGCACAAGCCAAATGGCATTCGCCTGTAGGAAAATGTACCATAGGGGCAAGTGAATGTGGTTTTCTCTTGATCTTCCGGGGCGATTGAAATTTGGAAATACCCGGAAAAACCATCAAGAAAACAATAGAAGGCGTTACCTGCCAGTCTCTCAATAATTTGATCAATGAATGGGAGTGAGAAGTGATCTTTACGAGTTGCATCATTCAGTTTACGGTAATCGATACAAACACGCCACCCGGTTACAGTGCGAGTGGGGATTAACTCGTTTTTATCATTTATGATCACGGTCATACCTCCTTTCTTGGGAACTACTTGGACAGGGCTAACCCAAGGGCTATCAGATATCGGATAAATCATACCCGCGTCCAAGAGTTTAATTATCTCTTTTTTAACCACTTCTTGCATATGTGGATTTTATCGCCTCTGTCTTTGCACACTTGTCTTGTGGTTATCCTCCATGAGGATTTTGTGTGTATAAAAAGAAGGATTAATTCCTTTTATGTCGGAAAGCTTCCATGCAATGGCGGTCTTGTGCTTCTTGAGCACAGTTAATAGCTTCTCTTTTTCATTAGAGCTGAGATCTGAAGCTATTATGACAGGTAATTTGGAATCATCATCTAGAAAAGCGTATTCTAGATGTGATGGGAGTTCTTTTAACTCAAGTGCTGGAGGCTCAATTATAGATGGTTGAGAGTGAGGTACCTTATCATCATCAATAGATTCGTATGTTTCAGAAACTAATTCATCTTTAGGGATAATATCAGTGTCTGATTGATACAACTCAAGTTGTGTAAGGTCCTTTGGAAAAGAGCCTTTCTCCAGGATTTGCGTGTCTAGCACGTCTTTTTCAGAAGAAATTGGAATTGTATCAAGATGATATTGATCAGAGATATCAACACAATAAAAGGCATCATCTTGAGTGAATGGTTGTTTCATGGATTTTTGAATATCAAAGGTAACAACTTGATCAGCTACTCTAAGAGATAGTTTGCCATCACAAACGTCGATAAGAGCGCGTGAAGTAGCCAAAAATGGTCGGCCTAAGATAAGAGGAACATTTTTATCCTCATCCATGTCAAGGATGACAAAGTCAACAGGAAAGATAAATTTATCGACTTTGACCAAAAGATTTTCATAAATTCCCCGTGGATATTTCACAGATCGGTCTGCTAGCTGAATAGACATTTTTGTTGGGTTAGGCTCACCTAAACCTAGCTTTGCAAACACGGAATATGGCATGAGATTAATGCTAGCTCCTAAATCAGCTAAAGCATTATTAACATAGAGTTGTCCTATTTCACATGGGATAGTGAAGCTACCTGGGTCGGTTGTCTTCACTGGAAGTTTATTTTGTAAGATAGCTGAGCATTCTTCACTAAGAATGACAGTAGACAGGTCTTCCAATTTTCTCTTATTACTCAGCAGATCTTTAAGGAACTTGGCATACTTTGGCATCTGAGCCAAAGCTTCGGAAAATGGGATATTGATTTGAAGCTGTTTAAAAAGTTCTAGGAACTTTTTATAATGCTCCTCCTTTTGTTCTTTGTTTAATCGCTGAGGATAAGGAATTCTGGGTTGATATTTAGGAATCGGGGGCCTAACTTGTGCAGTATTTGTTGGATGGATCTTGTTATGCACTTCGTTAGTTCCCTCGTTTGGGACCTGTGATTCGGGAGATTCCAAATCTGGATTTTCTTTGGATATGGCGGGGGTGCTTGGTTCATCAACCGGAGGCATCGTTGGTGGGACCATAGTGGTACCACCCCTGAGAGTAATAGCTTTAACATCGGCCCGTGGATTGGTTTCGGTGTTACTCGGCAAGCCACCTTGTTGACGCTCTGATAGCGAGTTAGCGATCTGGCTTACTTGATTTTCTAAGCTTTTAAGAGAAGCGTGAAGAACTTTTATGTCATTTTCGTGATGGACGAAACGACTTTCGACAGCTGAAGAAAATCTGTCAAGTAAACTCTCAATCTTTGATTGAGTTTGTGGTGCTTGTCGGTTTTGGGATGAAGCCAAACTCTGTTGGTTGTGATTTTGATGAGAAAATCCGGGAGGGGGATTACTAGAAGTACCCGCTCCGGACTTCCAGGAGAAATTCGGATGATTTCTCCAGCCAGAGTTATATGAGTTTGAGTAGGGATTGTTTTGGGGTATTTGAATACCCATGTAATCCACCTCTTCTGTAGAGGCGAAATTGTTGCCAGTTTGGAAATCTCTACTCAAGTGAGGTCCATTGCAGAACTCACATGTAGACTGCACTACATTTACTTTCATTTGGTCGAGCTTTTGGGATAAAGCTTCAACTTGTGCAGTGAGTAAAGTGACAGTATCAATAGGGATGATACCTGCTGTTTTGGGTTGTTTCATTCGAGATGAATGCCACTGATAGCTATTCATAGCCATTTCTTCAATGAGCTCATGAGCTATCTCGGGAGTTTTGTTTGTAATTGCGCCTCCTGCTGCAACATCGATCATTTGGCGAGTAGCCACTGTCAGACCGTTATAAAATGTTTGAACTTGAAGCCACATTGGTAATCCGTGATGAGGGCATCGACGCAGTAAGTCCTTAAACCTTTCCCATGTGTCGTACATGGATTCCCCTTCTTGCTGCTGGTAAGATGAAATGTCATTACGAAGTTTAGCCTTTTTTGAAGGTGGAAAATATTTATGAAGAAATTTTTCGGCTAAATCGTTCCATGTAGTGATGGAACCAGTAGGCAAGGAGTTAAGCCAAAACTTGGCTTTATGTTTGAGTGAAAATGGAAAAAGGCATAACAGAATAGCGTCTTGGGAGACACTGTTCATCTTGAACGTATCACAGATCTCAAGGAAATTCTGAAGATGATGGTTAGGTTCTTCTTCAGGTAAACCGTTAAATTAAACTGTGTTTTGAACCATTTGGATAATGTTTGACTTAATTTCGAAATTGTTGGCGGTGACAGGAGGACGAACAACACTTGCGTGCATTCCAATGAGCGTTGGACGAGCGTAATCTCCTACTGTTTTGGTATCTAAAGGTGGTGGACCTTCAGCCATGTTGTGAGTTCGATTACGAGCAGCTCGTCTACGTGCTAAACGTCGGCGACGTCGAAATTCTCGCTCAGGCTTTGCGTAAGGCTCAATGGGCTCAATTGTTCAAGAGAGAACAAAAGAGATAGTTTGGATGTGGCGGGGAAGTGAAAAACTGAAGGAAATTAAAATACAAGATAGAAAAGCACACAACTAAAATATAAAAAGAAAGGAAATAAACAGTAGATCACTAAGAAAGGAAATGATTTCTCCAAAGTCTGTTTATGGTGTTTCGAATGGAATTTTGTTGTTCCCTTAGTAGATGAATTTGTTCGTAGATATTTATGACTTGAAAGATGTCAAATTCATATTATAATTCGTAACTTAACAACAAAATCTGATTTTCAAGGAGATCAATGTGATTTTGATAATTACTAATTCTCCTATGAAGGTTTTCTGAACGAACACACATGATTGAAACAAATTTTTAAGAGAAAACTAAAGACTAAAGAAATTCAAAAAGTTAGAGTACGAGACAAGATTCTTTGTATGTAACATTCGTGGAGATAGATTAGGTTACGTCTTTGTCTAATAACGTCTCTCCATCTTTCGATTTCTTGTGGGTTGGTTTCAGACTTCAAATATTCTTCGATAGATTTTATGAGGGATTTATATTTTTTTATCTGTGTACGTTGAAACTTAACCCTCCTCCGCAGTTCAGCAGTGTATACACACATAAGTGAAAGAAAAAGAAATTTAAAAGAAAATATAAAATTTTAATTAATTACAACCTAAAAAGTTAAAATACGTGACATAGTTCTCCGGATAAAAGTTTGATTAAGAAAAATCAAAATCTGTTCGTGTTCAATGCTATCTCTTAATCTTCTGATTTCTTGGGGGTTGGTTTCGGAAAACAAGGCTTCTTCGAAAGATTTTATAAGGATTTCAGAATTTTTAATTCTTTCGCGGTATTCTCTAATCCTTTTTCGAAGTTCAACATAATAGATACACATAAAAGAGAAATGAAAGAAGAAAAAGAAAGGGAAATAAAAAGAAATACGGAAACTAAAGTACGCTAAATACTAAACAAGTAATAGATAATAGATAATAACTAGGAATAATAAAGATAAAAACTGTAATTCGACTAAATGATGGGCATGTTAAGAATAAAGTCGATATTACATTTAGTTATCATTATTGCATGTTGCCAAAATTCTATTTCACCTAAAATTAATTCAAAGTCATCTAGATTGTCTGTAGCTAAAGCCATTTGGTTAAGGAGTTCAATTTCAGCTTCAAACGACTTGAGACAATCTTGACAAAATTTATACCTTAATTTTAGCGTTTGAGAATAGATACACATAGTATAAAATTAAAAGAAAACAGAAATTAAAATAACAGGTAAAAGGTAATAAACAAAAACCAAATCAACAATTAGGTTTTTTCTAATATTGCCAAAAGGATCCCCGGCAGCGGCGCCAAAAACTTGGTGTGCAGCCCACGTACGGGTATTTTTAAGATGATTAAAAGCTTTTTCACACGAATGTTTTAAATTTATAAAACGAAATTACAAAATAAATACTACACACGACTCAGGCAAGTATGACCTGGTCAGTAGTAGTATAGAAAGAGTAAGAACGAGTATCAATCCACAGGGATAATTTTGGCAGCTACTAGTATTCAACCATCGTTATTGTTTGGTGATTAAATAACAAGTGATTTTTAGCTTTTTAAATTTAAACTAATTAAAGAAACAAGTTACACTATCAGAGTAATAACAAACGCGCAGATAATCAGATAAAAGATCACTTAGGCTTCAGAATCATCATTGGCTAGTTATGGCAATATTTAGTATGATTAAGATGTTGATGACTAGATAAAATACATTAGAGCACACAACATGTTGTTCTATCTAATACTCACAAGTCATATTATCATGTAAATCATCACTCGAGTTATCAAGACTCAGATTTACAATCAAATATAACATGTAAGCATAGAATCAAAAGACAATCACAGATCCACCTAACCATGTTTAAATCCAGCTATAAACCATACACTCTTGGTCAAATCATATGTCTCATAGCCTTCAGAACATAAGAAAAGTGTCAAAGTGATTAAAACATTGGTTAGAACAAAAGAAACAACAAACTAAACTGGAATAAAGGTGCATATGGCCACATGTCAAAGACATGTGGTCGCAGAGGTACTTGCGATCGCATGGCAAAGCCTTGTGATCGCATAGGTACATGTGATCGCATGGAGACACCATGCGGTCGCATGACCTCTTTTTACAGTAAATTTCATTTTATGCACCAAGGATTGAATACGTACTACCTGAACTGTCATTCAAAGTTATAAGTAGATATAAATGAACACTATGAATCCATGAACCCAACAAGACTCAAACTGCGTGTGTTGGATTTAAGATCGAGCCTTAACACATGTAAAGCATGAACACGTAAGCATGCACATAGAATCGTAGATCTCTGATTCTTAATGACATTAGGAGTTCATTTCAATGTTAACATGTTCCAAAACATCTTTTCAATCCTTTTTTATTCTTTTGTAGTTGTTATGATCGAATGATAAACTTAAACACTTAAACTTTCGTTAACATGTTAAACATGTGTAAAATCACAATATGATGAACATGACCAATCTTGTTATGATCCAAAATGATCAAAGACAAGTTCCAAAGATGCTTTTCGAATGACAACCTTGCTTTGTTATACCATTTCTAGTAATAACTACACAAGATCTTAATATTAAAAACCATCACCTTTGAATATGCATGGGATGAAATCTTTATGTTTTCACGTAAAAGATTTAATGAAACATGAACATGGACATATTTAACATAAGAACATGGTTAAACACAATTATAACAACGATCAAAACATACTTTTTTTATATCAAATCATTAAGAAAAGGTTTATATTGCCATAACTTGGCCAAGAATCATCTTGGCCCAAGTGAAAGAGTTTAGTTACACATGATTACAAGTACAACAACGAGATCAACACTCGGATACATATTAAGAACAGAAAGGTTTAGATTATACCAAGCTATACCTAAGTTGTATATGTGAGCAGAACCTCTACTTGTTTTCTACACCTTTGGGATGTTTTACTATCACCAAATGACAAACTAGGTGTAAAAACACCTTAGTGTGTGTTGTGTGTGTGTACAAGAGAGTAAAAACGTGTGTGTGTATATCTGGAAGTGAAAGGAATTTCAGAGAGAAGTTTGTTTCTTTGATTTGGTGTCTCCGAATGAACTGCAGAAGAGCTGTTTATATAGACTTGAAACGGGAGTCTTTGTGATCGCATGCAATGTCCATGCGATCGCATGGAGTGACTTTGGGCGGCTGATAAGACATCTCTACATGCAGACGTTGCCAGGTTTTAAAGCTAGATTCCCCGCCTACCATGCGATCGCATGGTAGGGCTTTGCGATCGCAAGGTCCATCGAATTTCAGCAGTAGAGTTTTTTTCTTTAGTTCTGCACTCATTTCACTTGATATTTTCTCTTTGAGTCCTTTTTACCTGCAATGGTGAATATTAAGCATTTAAGACAATAATTTGTGCAATTCACTTTGATTATGGATAAAATGCGAGGGTTTTAGATGTATAAAACATGTATAATTATGGATATATCAAGAACCTTCTTGATCTGATCACTGCAATTCAAATTGAATCACCAACATTCTCTTCAATCTCCCTTGAGATTGGAACCTTCTTTTCTCCTGTTCTTCATCTTCAAGAAACCTCCCACAAATTCAAGAAACCAATTCTTGACCAGATCGCTGAGCCTTGGAGCTCTGATACTAATTTGTAGTATCAAAGACGAAAATCAAGAACAAAACTATTGAATTGAAGGAACTAAACTCTCTTTATTTTGAAGATATGAAGAATACAAAAGTGAATACAAAAAAGGAAATGTGAACTGAAACTCTAATCTGATCTCTGGTACTTGAAACTGGAGAAGTGAAGCCCTTATATAGATGAAGGACCTGACCTCTGACTTCTGACGTCTACCTCCAGCTGTCAGTCAACCTCCAGCTTCTAACCTCCAGCTGTCATCCAACCTCCAGTTGTCACAACTCCTAACAACCTTCTTAACAACCTTTAACCAACTATGAAACTTACACAAATACCCCTATAACTTAGTGTAAGTCACACATAGCTCCTACAGAAACGAATCTAAAGGTACCACTAACACAAAAAATATAAAACTAACATTTTTACCTTTTACCTCGTCGTCCATTTAATAAACACATAATTATCAAATAAACAGATAAATAAATAGGAAATAAACAAACATTTAAATAGATATAAATGAATATAAATAAGTATTAAACACTTCCCTCCGCCTTAAAACAACCGGGACCTAAATGCGAGTGTTACATTAGATGAGTCATTGGCCGCCATCTTCCTAAATCCGCTCGTAGGTTGTGACGAGTTGGAATCTGATGAGTCTAAGGTATTTGCGGCAGATGTTGGGGGGAAGAATGTTGGTATGGGACAACATCTCCGAAATAATTCGACTTATGGGCGAGCTAAGCTACTCAATATATAAGAAAGAGGTTGCGCCTTGACCACCAGGAATTCCTTTTGGCCTAGTGGTAAGCGCCTTGATCCTAACATGTATTACATAAGAATTCAGCCTCTTTCAAAAAAATGTTCAGTACCTTTTAAAATTCACTAAAATTTTGATGGCCTTTTAAAAAAGAATGTAATCATTTTCGTCCGTAAACATCTAAAAGGGTCGATATATGAAAGATTTCACACAAATGACCGAGTTGTGTTTTACGAGGATACGGTTCCAACTTTGCTTGTTTAGCTAAATAGGAAATATCTTTCAAGAGAAAGCATACACTAATTGTCATATGTTTTATGTAGTAAACGTTTTTTTAAGCTACAACACACGAAGGTCAACTTCAATTCCTCAGCAAGTTGAATATTTACTATCATTTGAAGAGAATCAAAAGGCCAGCAAAGAATCATTTGGTTCGATGAAGTGTACGTGTACCAGATGTCAATATCATATCATTAATAATGAAAGAGAACACCATGCAACGGGATTAATATTGATACCAAGTAATTACCTGAGTCGTTTCCTCCAAACGCCCCTATCAACGTGAGGGTTTGCGAATGATTGATCATCTTCCCATGTTTGTGGAAGCAATCCGTAATTACAATTAATGTTGTTTCTAGAAATCAAAAGAATGGCGGGAGCACCAAATTAACCAACATTTCCCCATTTCCACATCTAATAGAATTGTCAGAAAGAAAACAGCTAGCTCAACATCAAGGATAAAATGTCGATTTATAAAATATAGGGGAGTTGTATATAGTGAATAGTTTCATTTCTTTCTCTTTTTTTTTCATTAATTCTTTTCTTCAAGATTATTTTTTTAGAATCAACAAAACAAACATTTTCTTTTTTTTATGAGCGAGGAAGTGTCTAGTTATAGAAAAGTATCTTTATTGGTGAGTGTGTAAAGTAAGATATATATATATATATATATATATGTATATATATATATATATATATATATATATATATATATATATATATATATATATATATATATATATTATTTAAGGGGTATATTTAAATTTTAAGAAATTAAGTAAAATAAGAGAGTGTCAAATGTATTATAATATAACGTATGTAATAGAAATGGACGGGGTTTAGTGCACCTAAATTAAGTGAAGTATACCCATTTTAATATTCTGTGTAATGAGCTAAACTTTGTTGAGATTAATACAACAAAGTCCTACTTTTTTACGTTTTAATACAACCAAGTCCTACTTTGTTGAGATTGTTATTATTATATTATTTTGAAGATCAGGATTCTTTCTCATAAACTTCCATGCCCATCTTCAAATCGATTCATAAGTTGCAACACCACCAGCGCCACCACTTGTGTCATCCACCAATACCACCATGTGCTTCATCATACAACATCACCACCTTCATCTTCAATCACCACCACCCCTACCTCCATCAACCACCACCACCTCATTTATCTTCAACCACCACTATCACCATCTCTAACGTCGCCACCTCCTTTTTTTAACTAACAAGAACTCGAATCGCAAATAGTGAATGTTTGAAGGTTCGAGATTGATTTTCATATTATGATGTCTATTCATCGATTTGAAGTCTGAGTTGTAGCAGGTCTGATTCAAGTTCGATTCTTGAAGGATATTTGCAATTCGAAGAAGGTTATGATTTCTTGAACAACTTTATCATCTATGCATCAAACCCATCTAGTATAGATGAACTAAGAAGAAACGAAATCCAAATGCGGGATTAATGATTTCTTAGGGTCGATTTGCGTATTTAATTTCACCTTCGTTTACCAAATCAGGCAAGTATGAGGATCTAGAGCATCAATTCGATTGAGGGATATTGTTCCCCACATCTTCATGAGTAGCTTATCCCTACCCCGACCTTAAGACCATCAGCATCCATAATGGACATTAATGGAGTTTCCTACTGCCACATCATCATCCACATAATCCCCCACCTTCCACCCTTTCTAACCCACAAACTCCCACATCTAACCCTCTTCAATCCATATCAAATTTATTAATATATATATATATATATATATATATATATATATATATATATATATATATATATATATATAGGGTAAGGTTATATAAAGAACCACTCTTAAACATAGAACCTAAAGAACTCTTGTGGTGATGACATGTGGCATTATGAATAGGGGAAAAACTGGAAAATTAAAAAAAATACACATCACACGCGCCTCCTCCTTCTCTTCCAGCAAACCACATTTTTAATAAAAAAAACCACCCAAACACTTAAATGATCATAACTTCTTCGTTTTTTAGCGTTTAAGCGAGAAAATTATACCATTGGATTCAGTTTTTCATCCTCTTTCAAACAAGACTAGGCTTGATATATTTTCGAAACTTTTTTTTTTGAAATGCAAATTTTCCAAAAGTTTGCATTTGCATCTGGGTTTCATTCAAAATGCAAAATGCAAACTGAATTTGCATTTACACATTCTGATTCAACGAAAAACCAGTCCAAAATGCAAAAAAAACACAGCCCAAAATGCAAATTACATACTTAAACCCAAAATGCAAAATGCAAACTGAGAACTTCATTTGCATTTACACATTCTGATTCAAAGAAAAACCAGCCAAAATGCAAAAAAAAAAAAAAAAAGACCAAAATGCAAATTACATACTTAAATCCAAAATGCAAAATTTCATACACAATACTACAATGCAAAATTTCCAAACACAACACTACATCAGTTATTTGCTTCTATTATCTTCTTTCAAAACTCACAAATAACAAAATTATTCGAGCATGAATCATAAACCAAACACAAATTCAACTCTAATATAACCTGGAAAACAAATTTCAAATTTGTTGAACAAACCTAAACAAAAAAACCGAATTGTTCCACATCTGCTTTTTCAAAAAACAAAACTTTTACATAAAAACTATAATAGACATACATATAATATATATGATTGTACTGCTTCTACAAAATCTGCATCTCGATGACAAACCTTCATGTTTTCATGTATGGCTTAGAGAAAAAGGAGGTATAAACAATGAAGTTAAAGCTCAAAAAAAGCAACTGTTGGTTTCAACATCATCGTCAAATCACCCCCCGACTTTAGACGAAAGAAAAAACGACGATGGATTTCGCAGGAGGAAGTGTCGGAGGTGGTGTCGTCGTCGGTCGGGGATCGTCGTAGGTAGCGTCGGCTGGATGAAGATTGCCTGAGCCAGTGTCGTCGTCATCGGGATCGGCGTAGATAGTGTTGGACGGAAGAACGGTCACCGGAGGAGGGGTTGCCCTCTGCACATGTGGTGGCTAAAATGGAAGAATATGGTGGAGGAAGATGGAGATCAGGAGAGAGGCGGAGAAGAAATAAAATAGGAAGGGTGATTTTTTTTCTTCCAAAATTACCCTTTTCAAGTTATAATTGGTTTGAAATTATAATAAATTGTAGGATTTCATCTCAGCCTTTGATCTTTAAATCCAATGCCCCATAATAGTTCTTTAGGTTCTATACTTAAGGGGGAGTTCTATATTGATGCTATTTCTATATATATATATAGTAAGAGAGAGAAAGAGAGAAGGAAAAAAGTAAATAAATAAAGGGAACCCGCTACTGTTCCTCAAACCAGCCACGGGTGAAAGGCACTTGAACCAGGAAGGGGGCGATGGTACTGGCTCTCAACCAGCTTCAAACCAGTGGACCGGGTTAGCCACCTATGCGCATGGTCTAATGGTGGCAGGAGATCGCACATCAAGCGACGGTTGAGGGTGAATTTGTTAAGAAACCTTAAAATTGATTGAGGGATGAAGGTGGTGGTGGTTGCGATTCTGTGTGACCGATAGAAAAGAGCTAATAGCATGTTTGGTCTTCTTTGGTGACGGGGATGTTTATCTACTCCGACGATGGCGGCGGCGATATAGTAGGTGATGTGAGGGTGTTGGTAATGATGATGACCGACAGTGGGATTTAATTTAAAATTCAAGGAGAAGGGTGTAATATTTACGAGAGTTAATAAGAATACAATAATGATAATAATAAAATATTTAAAAAAGTTAAAGTGACAACTTGTTACTAAAATTTAGGAAAAATGATAACCACAACCCTTAGGGTTGTGGATAAGAATAAAAAGATAAGATTTTAAGTTTTAAATACGATAACCATATATTATAAATGGAAAGTTTGAGTCTTGTTTAATAGATGATTAATACATATATTTTATAAATATGGAATGTTAATTATATAATATGAGTTATGATTATTAATTTTAAAATTAACATTACCTTTTATACTCTTAACCATTAACCCTATTGTCCAAATTTTAGATAGTTTATTGACTAGGGGAGATTTATAGAATGTCACCACCAACCCGTTAACGTTATAGGTGCTCGAAGTTTTAATTCCGGCGTCATAATCCATAAACTCGTCCTGCTTACACGAGAACAAGAACCACTACACTTGACAAAAGGAGCAATCTTTCTTCGAATACGATCTCAAGAACCACTTGCTAGTAGTACCAGATCAAAACCCTAAGTAGAAGAAGATAAATGACTTTATCAGAGATCGAAATTGTAACCGACTCCTCAAGAGACAACAAAACCAAAACCAACACAGCCGGAGGAGAACAAATTCCGGCAGAAGTGGTGATCTTTGACGTCTTTGGAGCTTCTGCTTACGGCGATCTTCCCAAACTAAGAAAGTTCGTCGAACGAGATGGTGTTTCTCTCTCTCAACCGGATGGTAATGGCTATTACCCCCTTCAGTGGGCATCTCTCAATAACTTTGCTGATGTTGCTCAGTATATTACTGAGGTATGTTTTCTTTTATGTTTTTGAAATGCAAGTTTCGTTTGATCCAACCTAATTATGGATTATGATATTGTACTTGAGCTGTTAGGGATTTAGTTGAGGAATGCCAAATAATTGAATGGAAATTTGAAATAATTGTTATGATGGTCCATATTACTGGGTATGGTCAGTGATTATTTTTCCCTTCAAATGAAAGGGTATTATAGTTTATAGCAACACCTAACATCACGGATTATTACCCGTTCTCAGTAACCTAATAATCAGTTTTGAAAGAAAAGAACGAGACTTTCTATCTTTTGATTTGATCAACTGATGTCTTAACGGCGATGTAGCATGGTGGGGATGTGCATGCGGTTGATAACGTGAGGCAGACAGCATTGCACTGGGCAGCTGTACGGGGTTCAATTGCAGCTGCGGATGTGCTGTTGCAGAATGGTGCTCGTGTTGAGGCAGCTGATGTAAATGGTTATCGGGTATATATTTTACTCTTCTTCTCTCTTTCTAAAACTGGTTGTATTATCTTGACTATATGCTGCCCATTTTAGGTTTAGACGGGGTATTCATTCAGTTATCAATTGTTAGAAAAAGTACAAATCAATGCGGGACTTGTTTTTGTGCAAAATCAACCTTAGATTGTTAAGTTTAGTCAACAAAGTTTTTAACTCCTTTAGTTAATATAATAGAAAAGATGTCTTAAAGTTTGTGTTTGTATCGTCAATGTATTAATTATTATAATAAAATCTTATGGTTATGAACATCACCACAGGCAGTTCATGTTGCAGCTCAGTATGGTCAAACATCGTTTTTGAATTACATAGTTGCCAAGCATCATGCTGATTTTGATGTACCTGACAATGATGGAAGGACCCCTCTTCATTGGTATGTTAAAGGACCCCTCTGCATTTTCAGATAGATGTACACATATATGGTGAAAAATTAGTTTATATGTTGTTATTGCTTGGTAGCAATATAGGCAAGGAAATCCTAGATGCATATTAATACAAGTATGGAAGAAGTGAAGGACTTCAATTTTACTTTAAAATTTTTGACTATGAATATGGTAAAAGGTTAGTCGAGGCGTCTACTTTAGATGATTTGTTTCTGTTTGTGCTGAATCAGGGCTGCTTATAAAGGATTTGCAGATACAATCAGATTACTTCTTTTTTGGGATGCCTCGCAACAAAAACAAGATAAAGAAGGTCAGACGCTTATAATTTAATATTTAGTGTCTCGTACACTTCTCTGAATTAAGTGCTGGTTTACGTGGTCATATACCCATATGCTTTAAACTGTGAATAGTTAATTTACATTTATCTCAATGATATGTTTATTTATTCTTTGAGTATTTTGACTCTAAATACTTAGAAGATCAGAATCATAGTGAATTTACGCAACACCTAAAATTCCAAAAATGACTGTTAACTTCAAATTACAATAATTGGTGTGAACACACATTCGAACACCCCCTATTACAAGTAACCATGAGACAAATGCCCACAATGACAAATATCTTTTTTTTTCTAGGTTGCACTGCTTTGCATTGGTCAGCATTGAGAGGAAATCTGGAGGCTTGTATTGTACTTGTACATGCTGGGACAAAACAGGAATTAATGGTGAAAGATAGTGCTGGATTTACCCCTGCACAGATTGCAGCAGATAGAGGCCATCACCATGTTTCTTTAATCCTTGTGTGTATCTTCTTATGTTTTATTTTATCTTCAACAATATAAGTTTTATACTATTTATGGAGCTTTTGGCATTACCATATGCTTTTAATTTTGACGTTTCATTGCAAAGTGCAAACCACTTTTTTCTTGCAAAAATATTGCAATAGCTTGCGTGGATGATCATCTTGGGACTTTGCATAAAAATATATGCAATTAAGGTTGTATATGGAAAGGGTAAATCTTTTTAGTTCTTTTTACTTTTCACAAGAATGATAGTTTACTTGCAATGAATAGCCAATGACACTGTTTTAAAAAGACATTTGTTTTTTATTTTATTTTAGGTGTTAATTTGTTATGATATTAATTGGTGTTTTTTTCCTGCATGATATTTGACTTATCATATCAAGCATGTATCACCTTATCAATGCATGTGCTTTCTTTTGTATTCATGCATATGTTCAATCACTTACATTGGTACAGGGTAGAGGTGTTTGAAGCCGACTATTATGGATGGAATATGTTCTTACAATGCTTAGCAAAAAAATCTTATCTTAATGAGTAATGACACTGGAAATCTTAATTAATGCAGTCTAATGCTCTTCGGGCACACAACAACTGTTGGAAAGAGAAAGGCTGGATCAAAAGAGTTGGGGATATTGGTTACGCCCCAATTCTGTTCTGCATAGTATTTGTCAGCACGTTAGTCTTCATCAATTCTATTCTTTTCGGTGGGTAAAGCTTTTTTTATAAGTTAATCAGCATACAAGGATACAATTTTTCTAGGCTAACCAGGATCTTTGTCTTTCATTCACGTTAGCTTCTAATCTTCCAAAGGTCACTGCTGTTGTTGGGCTCTGGGGATGGACTGCTGTTTCCCTTTCAGTTGCTTCACTATTGATGTTTATCCACTGTAGCAGGTAACACTTTATATATTTTTGTTCTAGTAAAGAAAAGTTTCAAAGTTTTGAACAAATTTACAGTTTTGTGTGTCAACCCACCAATACTGCCAGTTACTACCTATTTTTTAGCAACCTTTAATGGTACATATGATCGTTTTGTTTGGTTGCAGTAAAGATCCCGGTTATGTGACCACGTCAGGAGTGACTAGAAATAATGGTGATGCAGAGGTACTTGTCCCTAATTACTTGCTAAATGAAGGGTTGCCCATAAATCTGTTCACATAATTGTAACAAATTACAGTCCTGATGTGCAACCATATAAATAAATGTTTAACTGGATAAAACAAGTAGTAAATGGACTTGGGAGGTATTGTGTTTGGATGTGCTTATTATTGAAGAAACAAAATCATATAATTAGCTGCAACATAGCGATTAAACTAGAGATAATTCACTCTACATTTAACCTCAATTCTCAAAGATTGGTTTTGTTTGCAACAGCTCCATAGCCTACTTGTATATATTAGCCCAGAAAATATCGTATCCAGAATTCGATAAATCTGCCTTTCGTAGCATCCAAACATTCCTATTAAGCAGAGTAATCATGACAAGTACTGAATTTGCTACCAGGACCAAAATTTTCTTCCCTTAACAGTTATTGCAGGGGATTCAGTCTGTAATTTAACGAGCATGGCTCTGATTCTTCTTTTGACATTATAAAACAGGGTCCTTTGTTGACCGTTGATCTGACTGACACGGCTACTTGGACTGGGAATTGGTCTCAACTCTGTCCTTCTTGCAAGGTATGTATGAAGGTTGTTCACTCAATTTTTTTTCCTGAGTCGCACACTACCTCACTAAATTAGAGGTGGCAATATGTTGATCCATTCACCTAAAAGTGGTGGGGTTAGCTTGTCTGTTGTATGGGTTATGTAATAAGATTTAACTAAAAAGGAAAGTGATATGACATGTTTCAAATGAATTAAACCTCTCAAATTGCTCTATTTAAAAAACACAAAAGGCAGATTTATGGTTAATAAACCAGATCTCGTAATCATGAAGAAAAATGAACAAAAAGGGTTTGTGGTCAACCCAACCCAACCCACCCGTTACCAGTTTTTTAGCTTAACAAAAAAGCCCGTTTTTTACTCTAGCCACCTCTGTCCTCTACACTAGACCCTGGAAATTTTGAGAACAATCTTGATTCAGCAATGCCTTGAATTATTATATTGGTGATAAATGAGAGTGTTTTTCCCAGATTATTAGACCTGTTCGCTCTAAGCATTGTCCTGCATGCAAGCGTTGTGTGGAACAGTTTGACCATCACTGCCCATGGATCTCAAATTGTGTGGGAAAGGTATGAACTTTTACTAATGATGCCTCTTTGTTTATCACTGAATTTTATTCAGTAGTAAGACTGCTTGTTTCTTGACATCCATTAATGTTTTGGTTTGCCTCTAAATGATTCATACATACTAATCGCTTAGGACTCTTAATCATTCAGCACTTATCCATTTAGACACCAACCTCATATAGTACGGACCTAGATTCTTGATTTTTGGTTTCTGTCTCTTTTAAAATATTTCAACTTTTAGTTGGATGATAATTCTTACCTTTATTTAAAAATCAAATAAATTCTATAACTGTTCTTAAATAAAACTTGCTAGTGGTGAAAATCTACCAAAGTGATAAAATTTATTTGTTTACTTACTTTTTGTTTGAAAAACATGTTTTCCTGGGGGCAACATGTTCTTGAACTCACAATGACTCCCGCACATGTATGTGATGCATATGTATTTTATGTTTTTCAAGAAATTCATTGGCATATGGCTGCAATTGCTTTTGTATTTTGGCAGAAGAATAAATGGGATTTCTTTGTCTTCCTGTTCTTGGGAACATTGACTTCATTGATAAGCTTGGTGGTCGCAGCTCATAGTACGTATAACCAATAACTCAAACGCACCTTTATTTTTGTGATGTCTTTTGTATATATTCGAATGGCATCTTAATTAACCCCTTTAATTAAAATGACAGGAATGTGGAGTTCGATACTAGCATTGCAAAGTGATGAATCTTGGATTCATCATGTTGTTTTTCAACATCCTGGTGCTGCAGTCTTCCTTTTTATTGATTCCTTAATCTTGCTTGCTGCTGGAACTTTGATCTTAATACAAGCCTACCAGGTGATGTATCTCCTCTGAATATTCTTTTAGGAAAGGGTAGTAATTACAATTACAATGGGGTTCTGTCTGTTTTGTTAATGCAGATTGGTAGAAACATAACAACAAATGAGTCGGTAAACGCTACTCGATACGGGTACCTCCAAGGAGCAGACGGGAAGTTTCATAACCCTTATAACCATGGTTTGGTCAAGAATTGTTCAGACTTTCTAATTAGAGGCTACACAGATGATGATGAAATTGCTTGGCCTCCTTTGCAGCAAGTTGCCAGATAATGTAGCCATTGTACATGCATACCGTTACACGTGTACCATCAGTTCGAATCGATTGGCTGTATACACCACATTAGGTATTTTTTTCACTGTAGTTCATCAGGAAAAATATTAGTTAAATCTTTGTATTTGATAACAGAGTATAGAAAATACACAGGAAAGAAATTAACAAGGCCTTGTATACTCTTTGTTACATAGAGCAATATACATTGTTATGGGTGATAACATGTTAGCTCTTGCTTGTAGATCTATTATGAGGGTCTTTGATACACACACACATAATACGTGTGTAGGGGTGAGCATGGGACCCGGTAGACCCGAAAAAACCGACAAACCGGACAGCACCGGACCGAGACCGGTCAGGACCGGGCCTGGTCGGTCCGGTCTTCGGTCCTTGTTTTTTATAGATTTCGGGTTTCGGTCCGGTCCGGTCCGGGCCGGTTTTGTTTGATACAATGTATAAAACATCTAAAAGACCGAAAAAACCGACGAACCGAACCGGACCTAGACCGGTCCGGACCGGGACTAGTTGGTCCGGTCTTCGGTCCTAGTTTTCTCCACATTTCGGGTTTCGGTCCCGTCCGGTCTTTTTCGGTCCGGTCTGGTTTTTGAACTGATCTCACCCCTATACGAGTGTGTGTGTGTGTGTGTGTGTATGTAGAAACTTAGAGGGGGGGTGAATATGTTTTTACTCGATTTTTATATTTTCTTCGATTAATAATACTCAAATTAAAATGCAAGTAATAAAAGATAAGGGATAGAGATTATGACACCATATGTATAGTGGTTCGGTTGAAACTAAGTTCAACCTACGTCCACTCTTTGGCCTTCGATCCAAGAGTTGTTTTCACTAAAAACTTCTCTCTTTAGCGGAAGAGATCACCGATACAACACTTCTCACTAATAAGGTAGTGATCACCTCTACGTCTCACTATTCAAGGAAGTGATCACCTCTACGTCTCATTATTCAAGGAAGTGATCACCTCTACGAAAACTTCTATTACAAATGTAAGATTGAATATGAATGATGTTTTCTTGAAGTATCTTCTTTGGCTTGAATAATTCTTTCTTGCTTGAATACTTCTTCTCTTGCTTGAATACTTGAACTTGTAACTTGATCTTCAAATCATGATGATAATATTTGAGAGCAATGATCAAGTTATTTTCTAGAGTTGAAAGGGTGTATTTTGATGTGCAAGAGACTTTCTTCAAAGTGCCAAAGGGTGTTTGATGAAAGACTTGAGCATGCATTAAATAGAAAAAGGTGCATGTGGTGACCAACTCATCTTATTTTGAATAAACACTTCCATCATTTATATAAAACACACACAACATATATAAACTTATATAATCATTTTATAAAGATATGTTTTTGGTTTGTGTTTTATAAATATTAAAATCATCTTTCTATAAATGTATAAATGCAAGAATGATTTTAAACACTTTAAGATTTATATTTCTTGTTCTAGACTTTTATAAACATTTATATAAATTTGAATAAATCACTTTGGTTATACAAATGATATAATTTGATATTTATAAATATTATGTAAGTATTTAAATCTTGTAAGTATTTATTTAGAGTGCAAGAGTTGTTTAAACAAAGACTTGAGTGTTGATTAAATAACAAATGACAATGCTGATTTTGACCCCCACGGAATATGCACGGTCGACCGTGGCTTCTTCCGTGGGTCATCAGCATTGTCTTGAGCTTTGCAAAAGTTGGAATCTTTTGAGTTTTGTGATGACTTGTGCTTTGTGTAGTCTTGAGCTTTGTGACATCTTGGACTTTGCAAGATTTGAATTTCAAACAAAAGTATTTTGTCTTTTGTTTTAAATAAAAGATTCTTACTACTTTATGTTTTTATAAATGTTTCTCAATATATATAAAAGTTTTTATAAAACTTATTTTATAAAAACATAAACTTATTTATTTATTTATTTATTTTGTAAGCACATAAAATCAAATATAATTACTTTCTTTATTTTAACAACTTATCATTTGATTTTATAGACGTTAAAACTTTGTTATTATAAAATCAATTTATACGTCTGAATGTATGCTTAAAATTATATTATTTAACTTTCTTGTTCAACCTTTGTATAACATATATATATATTTGGATATCTCAAATAAGATCATATAAAAATGTTAACAAGCAATTCTTTGAAGTTCATGTAACTTTATAAATCATAATGTATTCATTTTATTTAAACTTTAAACTCGACATTAAATTTAAAAAGTTTTAAACTTGTTTATTATAAAATCGTTTTAACAAGTGAATGCATATGTGTTTTCGATTTAAAACGTTGTTTATTATTTTGCCTATCGGAAATTTAAATTATGTATTATAATTTATTGACTTGAATATTATAACTTGAACTTTTGCCTATATAGGGGAGGGTTCAAACGAGAACTGTTTTTCGTACGAGAACTGTGAGAACCAATCTCAGCCGTTCCTTGGATATGAGAAGTTCATGGATGGAGAGCGTGGAGGGGATCAAGTGTGACATGGTGCATGTGAGGAATTCATGGGTGGGCAATGACATTAAAGGAGGGGGAACGGCTGAGATTGGTTCTCACAGTTCTCGTACGAAAAACAGTTCTCGTTTGAACTTTTGCCTATATATATATATATATATATATATATATATATATATATATATATATATATATATATATATGCAAAAGTTCATGCGAGAACCATTCTTAGTGCGAGAACCACTCTGAGCCGTTAGATTCCCCCTCTTTCAATGTCATTGCCCACCCATGAATTTTTCACATGCACCCTGCCACACTCTATCCCTCCACGCTCTTCCCATCCACGAACTTCCCATATCCAAGGAACGGCTGAGATTGGTTCTCGCGCTAACAACGGTTCTCACATGAACCCTCCCCTATATATATATATATATATATATATATATATATATATATATATATATATATATATATAGGAAGAAGTTCCATTGAGAACCACTTTTAGTGCGAGAACCAATCTGAGCCGTCTAATTACCTCTTTCAATGGCATTGCCCACCCATGAATTCCTCACATACACTCTGCCACACTTGATCCCCCCACGATCTCCATCCATGAATTCCACTTATTAAATCAACGGCTAAGATTGGTCCTCGCGGTTCTCGCACTAAAATCGGTTCTCAATGGAACCCTCCCATATATATATATATATATATATATATATATATATATATATATATATATATATATATATATATATATGTATATATATATATATGGGAAGGTTCAAATGAGAATAAGAAATTAATTGAGAATGAGAGACTCAATCTCAGCCGTTCATTTTGTAAGTGGAATTCATAGATGGAAAGCGTGGTGGAATCGAGTGTGGCAGAGTGCATGTGAGGAATTCATGGGTGGGCAATAACATTGAAGGAGGGGGAATTCGGCGGCTGGGATTGAGTCTCCCATTCTCGAAAATATTTAGGTTCTCATTTGAACCTCCCACTATATATAGGTTCTAATAAGAATAAAAAATTAATTGAGAATGGGAGACTAAATCCTAGCCATTCATTTTGTAAGTGGAAATCGTGGATGGAAAGTGTGGGGGAATCGAGTGTGGCAGGGTGCATATGAGGAATTCATGGGTGGGAAATTGTTGGTCCCGAATGGATACTACAACAACAAATGTTTGTAGAAGGGGAAGGGGGGGGGGGGGGGGTTGAATACAAACTTTAGCAAATTAAAATTTAAGAGACACACGGTTTATTTTTATATAATTCTTATTGATGTAAACCAAGAATTACATGAACTAGATGCGGAAAATCTAAGTTCAATAAAATGTGGCAACTAAATTCGTCTAACACATAGACTAAGCTAATCTTAAACAACTTATGTCTAAGATGTTCAACACATGAACAAGTTTGTTACACTGAAAGTAAAATGTTAACTCTTCTAATTCTCAACAGATGAAATCTTAGTGTTCAACTATCTATTCGCATACCTAGCATGTTTCCATGCATGAGTATCTATAAGCCATATGGTGTCCGGGTTGATGGAGTGGAGAAGGAGACAAAGATACTTGGTTTAATAATATTATAATAGATAAAGTTAGTGGGTGAAAGGTAAGTTAACTTTATACATAAAGTGTGTAAAGTGAACATACTTTTCAGTAAGGTGTTTACCCACTATCTATTATTATATTATTAAAGTACTATCTTTATGTCTTGGGAGAGTAAGCTTCTTTTTCCATGCTTGTACTTTTATCAACACCATGCTTTCTGAAGATTTGACTTTACCAAGTATAGAGTTGCCAGCATACTTAGTTGTTGAAGCATATCTTCGAGATCTTCTTTTCTAAAGTATCTTTCTCCTTTTTCAGAGGATAAAGATCTATCCTTTTTGTCTCTTTGCAGATACAAAAAGTGCTAAGTACTTTTACAATGAAAGATCTAAGGCATAATAAGAACAACACATGTACTGCCTTTGATTTAAGAAAATGTTACCAAGAAAAACTATTAACTGAGATATCATATAAAGACTCAGTTAACAGACACTGAACTGCAAACATAAAGTTGCTCAGCCAGGGATGAAAATAAAAGGCTTAGCTACTAAGGTTTGCTCAGCTGATCAGAGTTGATCAACTGATAATACAAACACTAGTATGACGATGTGAGCCAATTAACCTTCATGATCAGTAGATCCTAAGGGCTTAGCTGATCATTGAGAGTGATAGGCTGACAAAGAAAATATTGAAAAAGTAATGAATACCTTATCTGATAAATGGGAGGCATCAGCTAAACAAAGTGATAGTGTCAGCTGATCCGTAACTGCTCAGCTGATTGTGAATCTTTCCTTAGCTGATGGTTTTAGACCATCAGCTGATGCAATAAATATGTTCAGCTGATGCTTTGATATATGCGTTTTTATGCATGTTGTACATGCTAGAATACCCCGTACTTAGCCCAAATCTAAGGTGATTCTTGTTATAATTGATCTATTATACTTAATATTCACCATGCAGGTTAAAAAGAGCTTTAAGTAAGATAAATGGGCAAAACAAGGGAAGAATAGAAGAAAGATGAAGATTGGTGAAAAAGACTACCCTACGGCCGCATAAGATAATTCCTACGGCCGTAGGAGATTGTTCTTCTAGAAGGTTTAACCAGACACCCTACGGCCACAGAAATAAGTTACTATGGCCGTAGGAACACCTTTTCCGCAGCCATCATTATCTGACAGATTTCTTGCGTGTGTCAGTTTAGTGACAGAATCTTGCGTGTGAAGAAACTCCGTTCCAGCCATCTCTACGGCCGTAGAGGATACTTCCTACGGCCTTAGCAAGTTCTGTTACAACCAAGGTTCTAAATAACGTAAGGCGTGACGTGACGTGACGGCATGGTCAAGCCTCAAGTTATAGGAGCCATGGCGTTTTCTAAGGCGTGACTTAACGTGGTATTTTTGTCTGTATTTTATAATTATATGTATGTAGTGTATACTTATTTTTATGCAGATTGCTGATAATCACACAAATTGAGAGCAAAGTAACATTATACAAATTACAAAAATCAAATTTATAAAAGTCCAATATACACGATCGCAAATCCGACACAAAAAAGTTAATTGTTTTAAATTTTTTAATTTTTTTCACGCCACGCCTTAAAAAACTCGTCATTTGGCGGGTAAAGGCGCGCCTTGGCGAGCCTTGGCGCACGCCATGCCTAATGTTCACGCCATGGTCCATTTCTTAACGTCGGAGTCACGCCTCACGCCATGGCGAGCCATGGCGGCCGCCATGGCGCGTTTTTTAGAACAGTGGTTACAGCACATTAAATGGCAGAATTTGCCATTTGCACAGGAGTTCCAAATTTTTACCACATTTCGGACCAACACCCCCAAACACTCTCCCCAAGCACCCTAACACTCCAGGAACATTTCTTGGTGATTCTAAGGTGGAGAGATTGGATTTGAAGGCTTGAAACAACATCTTGGAGCTTGGATTCATTAGTTTTATCATTGCTTAGCTTGGGTATACTCTTTCCATTTCTGATTTCAATTATGTACCCATGTGTTCCAGATGTTGTAGTACTAATCTTGATGTATATGGATAACTAAACTCATTTCACTTGGGCCAAGATGATTCTTGGCTAGTTATGGCAATATATTTGACTTTTATGTTGACTTGATTCAAATATGCATGTTTGATCTTGAATACAATTGTGTTTTATCAACTTAGTATGTTTAATCTTATCATGTTCATGTGTGGTAATGTGTATAGGATAACTCCTTCATGTTTAAGCATGTGGGTATTCAAGAATGATGGTTGATTTTATTAATTCCATGTTAAGTTTGTTATTAGAAATGATACATCTTGCATGGTTGTCATTAGATATCATTGTTGGGATATGTTTTGAATCATTTTAGGTTCATCCATTATTAGTCATTTTATTCATATGTTGGTTTTATGCATGCCTTATGATTGTAGATGAAAATCTTGTCATTTGGTGTATTTATGGGTCAAACATGCTACTAATAATTAAAGGATTCACAAAGATGTTTGTTGGTATGTTTAGATGGTGAAATGAACTCACATGTATGCCCTTGATATGCTGGTCTTGGTGTTCAATGTTCATATCACATGATTCATGTTTTAAGAAGTGTTGGCTATACTAGAAATGGTAGGTTTAACATGTTCATATCTTTAGTAATCATGTGGCTAAATATTAAAATCCCTTAATTATGAAGTTTGAGTTTAGAGGAGTTTGTGACCCCATTATACCAATTTGCATGTGTTTATGATCTGAGATTAAAGTCTAGATTGTAATTTGTTGTTGAATGCCTTTATGTTAGATCTGACTGTTCTATCGTATTGGTCCCTATGGCCGCAGGAAGAAATTCCTACAGCCGTAATACTGTATAACCTTCTACGGCCGCAGGAAGAAATTACTACGGCCGTAGGAGGTATTTTTACCACAGTGTGCTGTTTTTGCTTGTTTTAATTAATTTAACTGCTTTAACACCTTTTTGATATGTCGTTACTTGCTTAATCATGTTTAAGTGTTGAATCTGAGTCTTGATAACTCGAGTGATGATTTGTGCGTGATAATATGGTTTTGTTGAGTATTAGGACAGCATGCTATGCGCTCAATCTATTCAAGTCTTCATATTATGTGTTGTATTGTGTTATTGCCATGATTAGTCTAGATGATTCGAAAGCCTGAGTGATCTGTTATCCTACTGTTTGCCTTCGGTGTTAGTCTATGTTAGTTACTGTAGTTCTTGATTAATTTAGTTCATTCTGTTACCTGCTTTAATATTAATTTTGCTGATCAAACAACAATGAGACTTAAGTATTGGTAGCTTCCTGTCCTGGTGGAACGATATCCGGTCTTACCGAGTCTATACTGCTATTGACCAGGTTATACTTGCCTGAGTCGTGTGTAGTATCTGCTTATTAACATCGTTTTTATAAATTTAAAACGAGGTTGTGTCACAAGATTTAATAACAAGAAAAACCCGCAGTCTAGAGCACACCAAGTTTTTGGCGCCGTTGCCGGGGACAGACAATACTAAGAAATAGTTTAATTGTTGATTCGATCTTGTTACTTGTTACTTAAGTTAGGTGTGCCTGAGTAGGTAGTCACTTGCTATTTCTACCTCTTTCTCGCACCCTCTGTCAGTTTTTTCTCTTCTGAGCAAATTGAGCCTTTTCAAGAACCGGAACGTGAGTTTCGACGACACCGACGCCGTCAACGCCAACGCCAAAGAGAACGTTTACTAAACATGGCAGAAGAAGAACCACTACCACCTGTTAGGACACTCAATGACTATGTTCGTCCGGATATTAACAACATCCAGAACAACATCATTCGACCTAGGGTGGCAGCGAACAATTTTGAAATCAAACCAAACGTAATTCAGATGGTTCAAAATTCTGTTCAATTTCATGGATTACTCGACGAGGATGCAAACGCTCACATCCGCAGTTTTCTCGAAATCTGCGATACGTTTAAAATCAATGGTGTTACTGATGACGCCATTCACTTGCGTTTATTCCCGTTTTCTCTCAAAGACAAAGCCAAGCTTTGGCTTAATTCTCTCCAGGTGAATTCCGTTGCTACATGGAATGATCTTGTTGCCAAATTTCTAGCTAAATACTACCCGCCGGCCAAAACGGCCAAGCTGCGTAATGATATCTCATCGTTTCAGCAGACTGACGGGGAAAGTCTTTATGATGCCTGGGAGAGATACAAGGATCTCATGAGGAGATGTCCTTCACACGGATACGAGCTATGGAATCAAATTTTCATATTTTATAATGGCTTATCCGTTGTCACTAGGCAGATGATAGATGTTGCCGTAGGAGGTGCATTGGGTAGCAAAGACCCACAAGCGTGCTATGATCTTATCGAAGATATGGCAACCAACAGCTACCAATGGAACCCCTCCACGAGACTGAAACTGCCAAAGAACGGTGGTGTTTTCAATGTGGATGCTTTATCTGATCTTTCTGCACAGGTAGAGAAGTTGACGAAGAAAATGGATCATATGTGTGCTCCTCCTAATCAGGTTACTTGTAATTTCTGCTCAGGGCCTCATCCTAGTGACCAATTCCAGGAGGAAACTCCTGCTCACGAGGAATTCGATTTCATTACTAATCAGCCGAGGTCTCAGTATAATCCTAATGCAACAAACTATAATCATGCATAGAGGGATCACGCGAACTTCAGTTATCATAACTAAACCACTAAACCCCCTCCAGGGATTCCGTACCCACAGAGACCACGTCAGCCTCAGCAGTTTGAACGTCAGCCTCAGCCCTTTAATCGTCAACAACAACCATATGAGCAACCACGTCAGTATAACACTCAACCACCGCTTCCCAATCAATCTGCATCATCATCATCTTCTTCAGTATCTTCCAATCTGGAGGATCTTGTGAAGCAATATCTGGCACAATCCGAGTTGTGTTTCAACCAAACAGATGTTAGACTCAATAAAACGGAAGAAACTCTGAGAAATCAACAAGCTTCACTTCAAAATCTCGAAAATCATGTTGGCCATATGTCTAAGCTCTTGTCAGAGCGACCACAGGGAGGTCTCCCGAGCAACACGGATACCAATCCGAGAGCACACGTGAAGACAATCACTTTGCGTAGTGGGACGACCATGGTACCACCACCGTTTCCCTCTCAATCCAAAGAAACTGAAAAACAGGTCCAATCGGAGGATTCTGACGAGGCGCATAATATGCTAGACCCAGCAAGTACCGCGCAAGTCGAACCTCAGGTCAAAATATTTTAGCCTACCATTCCTTTCCCCCAGAGATTGAGGAAAGAGAAAATGGAGGAACAGTATGGTAAGTTCCTGGAGCTATTCAAACAGCTCCATGTGAACATTCCATTTGTTGAGGCACTCGCACAGATGCCTAAATATGCCAAATTTCTTAAGGATTTGCTCAGCAACAAGAAGAAATTGGAGACCTGTCGTTGGTGACTTTAAACGAGGAGTGCTCAGCCATTCTTCAAAATAAGTTGCCAACAAAGAAAACCGATCCTGGGAGCTTTACAATCCCATGTCTGATTGGTAATCTCACTGTTAACAACGCTCTAGCTGATCTAGGTGCCAGCATCAAATTGATGCCATACAATTTATTTTCTAGACTGGGCCTAGGAGAACCAAAACCGACTCGTATGTCATTTTAGCTCGCTGATCGTTTTGTCAAATATCCACGTGGGATAGTCGAAAACATCTTGGTCAAGGTTGACAAATTTGTGTTTCCTGCAGATTTTGTCATCCTAGACATGGATGAGGACAAAAACGTCCCACTCATTCTTGGTCGTCCATTCCTAGCCACTGCTCGAGCATTAATTGACGTTTGCAACGGAAAGCTTACGCTTCGAGTAGATAAAGATGAAGTGACTTTGACATCCAAAAGTCAATGAAACACTCAGCTTGCCAGGATGACACTCTTTATTTCGTTGATATCTTTCATCGTTATCCCATGGATCACATTGTTCCTACTCTAGAGAAGGATGCATTTGACACGCAAATCCTAGATGAGGTTGTCTTGGATGTAGAGCAGGTAAAGCTTGTCTCTGATGAGCAAATCAACACTATTCCACCTGATGAGATACCTATCTCAGATGTTTTCAAGGTCCTTGAAAAATCAGAGAGCTCAGCTTCTCGACCATCTATTGTGGACCCACCTTCTCTTGAACTCAAAGAACTTCCTTCCCATCTTGAATATGCATTCTTGGAGGAAGATTCTAAGCTGCCTGTGATAATAGCTTCTAACCTTATTGTTGATGAGAAAAGTAAGCTATTACAGGTTCTGAAAAATCACAAAACTGCCCTTGCATGGAAAATTTCTGACATCAAGGGGATTAGTCCATCCTTCTGCACACATAAGATTCTCATGGAGGATAATTATAAGCCGTGTGTGCAGCATCAGAGACGTTTAAATCCCAACATGCAAGAGGTAGTCAAGAAAGAGGTTATAAAGCTGCTGGATGCCGGCTTCATCTACCCTATCTCCGATAGTCCGTGGGTCAGTCCAGTCCAAGTTGTTCCCAAAAAGGGAGGAATGACCGTCATTCTGAACGATAAAAACGAGCTAGTCCCAACTCGTACGGTCACGGGGTGGCGTGTGTGCATTGATTATCGCAAACTCAATGATGCCACACGTAAGGATCACTTCCCCCTTCCTTTCATCGACCAAATGTTGGAGCGTTTGGCTGGAAACGCCTTAAACTGCTTCCTTGATGGATTCTACGGATACTTTCAGATTCCTATCCAACCGGAGGACCAAGAGAAGACAACTTTTACATGCCCATATGGTACTTTCGCCTACCGGCGTATGCCTTTTGGGTTATGTAATGCTCCTGCAACATTTCAGCGTCTTGCTATGAAGAAACTAACCTTGTGTTCATGGATGACTTTTCAGTCTTTGGTAACTCATTTGATACATGTCTTCAGAATTTAGACAAGATGCTGTCTTGCTGTGAAGAAACTAACCTTGTGCTTAACTGGGAAAAATGCCATTTTATGGTACGCGAAGGTATAGTTTTGGGTCATAAAATTTCCAATGAGGGAATCGAGGTTGACAAAGCTAAAATCGATGTTATTGCAAAGCTACCTCCACCCTCCAATGTCAAAGCTATTAGGAGCTTTCTCGGACACGCAGGGTTTTACCGGCGCTTCATAAAGGATTTTTCGAAAATCACTCCATCTCCTTGAGAAATACGCTCCTTTCATCTTTTCTCCTGAGTGCGATCACGCATTTAAATTCTTGAAGGAGAAATTGACAAATGCTCCCATCCTGATGAGCCCAGACTGGTCACCATTTGAGCTTATGTGCGATGCCAGTGATTTCACTGTTGGTGCTGTCTTGGGCCAACGGATAAATAATCACTTTCAGCCGATTTATTATGCCAGCAAGACTCTGACTGATGCTCAAGAAAACTATACAGTCACTGAGAAGGAATTGTTAGCAGTAGTCTTTGCAAATTCAGATCTTATCTGGTGTTATAAAAAACCGTGGTCTACACTGACCACTATGCTCTTCGTTATCTCTTCGCAAAGCAAGATGTGAAGCCCCGTCTCATTCGGTGGATTTTGCTCTTGCAGGAATTTGACATTGAGATCAAAGACAAAAAGGGAGCAGAAAATCTGGCTGCTGACCATCTCTCTCGTCTTGAAAATCCAAATCTTGAGGTGCTAATTGAGTCCGGCATAAAAGATAACTTCCCTGATGAATTTTTATTCGCCGTGACTAGCACTGAAGAGATCCAAAGAAAAATTACTATATCCTATATTCAAAGGAAAGAAATGAATCTGGATATAATGAGGAGGCGTTTAAATCTTACACAATTAACGAAACCTGGTACGCTGACATAGCAAACTATTTAGCAGCAGGGGTGATGATCAAAGGTCTCACACACCAACAGAGGAGAAAATTTATCTCCGAGCTTAAATACTACTTCTGGGAGGATCCTTATCTGTTTCGGGTAGGAGCCGACCAAGTCATCCGTAGATGTGTGAGTGATTCTGAAGCTGTTGACATCCTTCAGCACTGCCATGCAGACCCAACAGGAGGCCATCATGGACCTAGCTACACATCTAAAAAGGTCCTTGATGCAGGTTTCTTTTGGCCTACCCTGTTCAAGGATGCTCATCTTTTCGTAAAATCGTGCGACTCATGCCAGAAATCTGGAAACATCTCATCCCGAAATGAGATGCCCCAAAATCCAATTCAAGTCTGTGACATATTTGACATTTGGGGAATAAATTTCATGGGCCCTTTTCCTGGTTCACACGAAAACAAATATATCCTTGTAGCAGTCGATTATCTGTCAAAATGGGCTGAGGCGCAAGCCTTGCCTACAAATGACGCAAGGGTAGTTTGTAAATTTCTAAAAAGATTATTTTCACGATTTGGTACCGCCAGAGCACTGATAAGCGATAGGGGTGCTCATTTCTGCAACGCACAGTTAGAGAAAGTTCATAAATGATATGGTGTTACTCATCGATTCTCTACTGCGTATCATCTGCAAACCAGCGGACAAGTCGAAGTTACCAACCGTGGTCTTAAACGAAATCTGTAAAGAACCGTTGGTAACAGCCCAAAAGATTAGGCAGAGAAACTAGACGACGCACTTTGGGCGTTCCGCGCTGCTTTCAAGACACCTATTGGTACTACACCGTATAGGTTGGTTTATGGAAAAGTCTGTCGTCTACCTGTTGAACTTGAGCACAAAGCTTACTGGGCTTTGAAAGCCGCTAATTTTGACTGGAAAAGTTCAGCATATAATCGTTTGTTTCAGCTAAGTGAGCTTGATGAACTGCGGTTCCAAGCTTACGATTCATCATGTACAAGGAAAAGACGAAAGCTTTCCATGACTGCCGCCTGAAGGACAAGAAATTCCAGGCTGGAGATCGTGTGCTTCTATATAATTCTCGTCTTCGTCTTTTCCCAGGTAAGTTGAAGTCCAGATGGACGGGTCCATATACTGTGCACACTGTTTACCTACACGGTGCTGTTGACATCACAAACTCCGAGGGAGTAACTTTCAAGGTCAACGGTCACCGTCTTAAGAAGTATATTAGTCTCCCGATTCAAGAGGAGCAATACGAAGTTCTGATGCTTCACCCTGCCACACCTTAGCGGGGTGAGTTTGGTCTTTTACCGGCATACCTTAAAGAACTGGATATGTTTTCTTCCGAATCTCGTGCTCTTCTTTCTTGTCTCTTTAGGTGTACTCAACTTCCTTCTGACATTTAGCGCGATATAGTCATGAGACTTGAGAAACATGTGAGGAGAAATCCAAACTTTGTCAAATTTCATCGAGACACTTCTATCTATGCAGCAAAGAGGCGTGCCAAATATGTAAGGAAATGTTGGAGATGTGGTACTCTGTTGCATGAGGGCGCTTGTAGGAATTTGCCGATGATATCTCAGTCAGAGTGTGCCAGTGCTCTTCGAGAAGATCCCGTTAAGCTGATCTTCCTGAAGCTGATCTTCCTGAAGCTGGTCATTTGGCTGTTACTCAATGTCCAGCTGACACTTTGTTTTTCAGCCGATGTTTCTTACTTACAATTTTCTTTAAGTCTAACATGAAAAACAACACATGTTTTTTATTTATCTAAGTCCAAAACTGAATATGTGGTTTTGTTAACATCAAATCCTATTTTAATTAATAGACAGGTTTGATTTAGGTTTGATATTGCTATCTCCCCAACAATCTCCCCCTATTTGATGATGACAAAACCTTATCTTGTTTAAGAAGAATCAGTTTGACTCGGATTTGTAAAGATAAAACTTTTAAGTTCATTTTGGTTACCTAGCTATCTGTTTTTGGTAACTCTTTAAGATATGTTCCCTGATATTCTGTTTTTGGGAATCTTTTCATTTATGAAGTACCATAGTTCTATTTTTGTGGTATCTTTCTATCCTTTTTCTGTTTTTAGGATTTTTGATTTTCTATTATTTACACTAGATGAGCTATCTACTAAGAATCATCTATACTAGCAGTTTTAGCTACGTAGTCCATGATCAAAGTTTCAAACTTGATTACAAAACATATAATTACAGTAGAGTTTGTACAGAGTAAACAGACTAATAATTAACTAAGTACAGAAGTTGAATTATTCTAGAAATTGAAAATACAACTAGTCTAGTTATGAAGTATCAGTTGTATTCCCACCAAGGTTCTTCATTGACTTCAAAAGTTCTGATCTGTGGATTTTCAGCTAGAAGTTGATCAGCTCTTGATTTAATCAATTGTTCAAAGTGCTCACTTCCTGTCAAATCTCTTATCACCATCACAGCATGAAATATCAGTTCTTTTTTAGCTTTACCTATCTCAGATTCTCTCAGAAATCTCCAATTACCAGCTCTGTTCATGAAGAACATTCCTCTTTCAGGTTCAGATATGTACCTGAACATTTCAGGAAGAGTATTGGGAGGAAGAACAGTGTTTAGATTTTCATAAGCAGGAAGATAGGGATGATCAGGATTGAGAATAATTTGTTCAGCATCAACAAAGGCTTTTGAAGTCTTCTTGAAGGCATCCTCAATTGCTTGAACATGTGCAACAAATTGATCGTGAGTGAAGAGTCTGTGACATACTGACATTCGGATCCAGTACTCAAACTTTCCCATGAACCTTTGAACAACTTCACTTTTGGACTTTAGGAGATGATACAGGATCTCGATCATCTCAAAGAAGGATAGCAGTTTGCAGTGATGTAGATAAGTATCTTCATAAGTGTTTCTTTCATCTCTTCTAACAACTCTGAGATAAGGACCTTCATCTGTACCTCTGTAAGGAGTAACCCTTGAAATGATGTCTGCACATCTTCTATTCACCAAGTTTTCTTTGTTATCCCAGAACTCCTTGGATTGCCTTTCAGTTTGCTGAGCAATGCTTCAAAAGTTGAAGTTGAGCAAAGCTTGAATGGCTTCCTTGTGAGTCTTTCCTCTTTTAAGATCTTTCAGTAGCACCAATGATTGCAACAAGATCTTCAGGAGTAGTGAAATCCTGATGCCTTTCCTTGGATTTCAAAACTTCTTCAATAGAGGTGCCAAGTGTAGCAGCTAGTTCACTTAACTCTCTAAGACTCTCATTTTCTTATTGAAGTTCTTCATCTCTTCTTTCTTCTGCTTCAATCGCCTCAGCAGACATAATTTTCTTTTCTTTTCTCCTTGATGTATTGCTGGGAGATGGTTGACTTGATTGTACTGGAGAGGAAGCTTGGATTGGTGGAGCTTTTGTAGAGAGACTCTGCTTTTTCAAGTTGAGCAGAAAGGACAGAGGAAAACTATCTTCATCATCATCATCAAAATCTTCTGATGGTATTTTGATAGGAGCACAGGATTCACCTTGCTTTGTCTTTTTGGCACTCTTCCTTCTGGCCATTTGCTTTAGCCTTCTTTTAGGCCTCTGCTCATCTTGAGCAGGTTGCTCCCCCTCAGATGGATTTTCCCTCTCAGCAGTTGATTGATTTTAAATTTCTGCTTCATTGAGGGCTGCTTGATCTGCTGCTGCCTTATCAGCTTCTACTGCTTTAACAGGATCTGGTGATAAGCTTGAACTAGTAGAATCCGAGTCTGAATTCGAGTCTGACTTCTCCCCCTTTTTGTCATCAAAAAATGAGAAAGGAAAGTTATCATAAGGCTTGGCAGGCTTAGCAGGAGCAGTGGGAGTAGGAGCTGAGAAAGGATATGGAGTAGGAGTGGAGGCAAAGTGTGGAATAGTGGAGGTTGAGGGTGAGGCAGTAGGAATAGGAGTTTGGGTGAAGGGTGGAGGTGAAGTTATAAGGTGAGAAGGTATGGGTGAAAAAGAAGGGACAAAGGGAGAGGTGAGAGGTCTCAGCCTTAGGATAGCATCAGTGATATTGGTAAATTCTTTAAGGGTTTCACTGTGCTTCTGTCTGGAGTAGTGGCTTAATTTTGTGACCTCATCATCTATGTTTTTCAGGAGAGAAGGGACTCTGAGAATAGGGTCAGGAATGGTTACAGGAATGTGAGGAGGTGAAGGTCTTAGTATTTGAAGTTGGGTAAGAAGGTTTGAAATAGACTGGTTTAGAGAGGTAAGTGTTTGGTGTGAAATAGTAGGAAGTGGGGTAGGGACAGAAGTAGAGGATTGGGATATCAGTTGATCCAATTTGGTAAGAATTTGAGAAGGATCAACTGGAGAAGGGGTGGGTTGGGATTGGGATTGGTTAGATTTGAGTGACTCAACCTCTTGGGTTAGAAGAGAGAGTTGAGATTCTGTTTTGGTTTGGAAAGAGGTGAAGGAGTCTTGAAGACTATCCATATTTTGAGGGATGGATAAGAGGTTTTGAAGGATTTGGGGGGAAGGTTCAGAAGAAGTAGAGGTAATGGGTTGGACAGGGATTGATTGAGAGAGATTGCCAATAATAGGAACTGATTGAGGTCCCTCACTTAGACTTTGGTGTGTAAGCCTAAGATCACTGGGAGCAGAAAGTGTGCCCTGTGCTAATGGTTGGTTAATACCACTAGTATTGATAGGCAGTATAAAAGCATGTGTAAGAATAGAATCAATAGTTGGTATAAAAATGTGAGATTGAGTTGGGGTTAGACTCACTTGGGTTCCCCTTATTGCATCAATAAGCTGTTGGGAGCTTATTGAAGGTCTAAGCTGACTCAGTATTGGCAAAGACACAATATGACCCTGGGTTATGGTCTGTATTTCAATGGCATCACCCTGTTGGGAGGGTGACCCAGATAGTAGGAGTCCCATATTTACAGATGTATCTTGTTGTGAAGATACATCCACTTGCAAAGGGGTTAATACAACATGCATAAGCTCCCCTTCAACATAAGAGGTAGCTCCATTGACCTTAATTCTATGTGGGTGACAGAGGGAGTAGAACTAGTGACTATTGGAAGTGCACTAGAGCTTGGTATTTGTGGGGGTATTTCAACTGGGATTGAGGATGGGTTCTCACTGGTTGGGTTTACCAAGTGAATGTCCTCAGGGAGTGAAAGAGCCATACGTGATGTGTGCCTTGTTTTGCTGATTTCAATCAGTTGAACTAGATGATCAGATATTTCATCTTCCTCAGCATCATCATTAGCAGCAACTTCATCCGCACCACCTTGTTCATGATGAACATAAGTGCTAGACTCTTGAGAGTGTGGTGGAGAAGGATAGGCAATATGCCTCCAAGAGTTCGACTAGGAGAGTCATCAACAGACTCATCTTCATTAGCAGGAGTGCTAATGTGTCCATGTTCAACAATCATACCACCAGCATGATCATCATCATCATGATTATCATCATCAGAACAACCAACATCCTGATTACCTTGATCATCACCAGACATGTCAAAGTATGGAATTCTACCAAATCTTTCTTGATCCTCAGCATCAGGTTCCTCAAACTCAATTTGTGCTGGCCTTCCAGTTGCTAGATCATATAGCTCATACACAGGACCTTCCTCATCATAGTTAGGACCCTGATCATCACCAGCATGTAAAAATTCTTCTTTATCAATCCTTTCTCCTTCAAACATGGCTTCATCTTGAGCATGAGTCACAGACTGTTCAGAATGCTCAGTGATTATATCAGGAGACTCAGAATCATTAGCCACTTCAACCTCAAGATTTTCAGCAACCACTTCCTCTTCATTCTCATTCACCTCAGCAACAACATCAATCAATTCTTGCATTTGTTCAGTTATAGCAGGACCCCGGAATTCCCTTATCAAATGAAAAGTTTTGGGACCCATTTGAGGGATAACCATTGTGTGCAAGTGTGCAGCTAGCCCAACATAATGTTCCCATTGAATGCTTCTAAGCGCAATTAAACTTAGACACCTGATGTAGGGAACGTGGGTTCTGGTTGATTTCTTCAAAGTACCCAGAGTTATTTTATCCACCATTTCAGTGAATATGACTTGTGCAAAGTCAATATTCCTTCCAGTGACTAAAGCATGAAGAACTGTCAATTCTGATTGGCTCATTTGGTCATTGCTTCCAGACTTGTGACCAAAGCACCGAATGACCACACTTGCTAAGTATTTCCATGGGTGTCCTAACACAGATAATTTATACTGACCATGGGTGACAGCTTCTTCATAGCCAATTAGGGGCAGAACCTCCAAAACTTGATCCATTGTAACAAATGGTTGAAATGGGGCTAGACTGGGTATGGAAATTGCTTGCCTTAGAGAGTCAACAGTGATTGCTATGTTTACTGTGTTGTCGAGGCAGGAACAAGTAATGGTTTCCTCGATTGGATGATATCGTGCAGTGTACCACATCTCTCCAATAATGTTAGGAAAGATGAATAGAGGGTGAGCAGAGAGACATGGGAACAATGGATGAGCAGTGATGAAAGCCACCATGGGTTCATAGCCCTGGTTTGCTTTACTTGCGGGAATTTCAGTGTTTATGAGGAAATTGTTTGGACGAATGGTGATTTCTGAGTTTGCAATGATGTTCTCACTAGGAATGACATTTGGGGTAGCAGCAGGGTTGAAAGTAGCCATGATCACAGAACGGAGATACTGATATTGATGAGAGAATAGGGTTTTTATTTCGGGAAGAAGAAGAGTGTTTGGAGTTTTGAAAGCTTAAAGAACAGGAAACCGCTCAAAACAAAACTTATATCTTCCGTGGAAACCTACACTGTCACGAAATATCTTTTTGAAAAAGTAACTGTCACGTCTGCAAAAAGGTAATAAACGGAGACGTTAAATAGATACACAGACAAGAAACGGATAAAAAAACTAAATACATCCTAAGAGAATATTAAATACAAATGAGAATACAATAAAATATATGTGGGGACACATAAATTTTAACTCTGAGTATCATCAACTGATAAGAGAAAGTATCAGCTGATCCTGTATGAGAGAAAATAAGTGTCAGCTGAACAATATACTTAGCTGAGCTTCTAGTTCTTAGTTAATGGTTGATCAGCTGAGGTATAGCATCAGCTGATGGTCATCAGCTGACATGATTCCTTTAGCTGAGACACTATTAATAGGACATACAGAAGCTTAGATAAGTACTTCATTTCACACACACATGAAATTATATTTTCACACTAAGTTAACTACTTAAGAAAAGAATATGTTACAAATTTAACATGCCAAGTTTGGATATTAGAAAGTTGAACCGTGATTCATCCAAATGTTTTGTAAAAAGATCAGCTAATTGAACATCAGTGCTTATGTAGTGCATTGAAACTTTCTTTTTCTGCACATTATCTCTTAAAAAATGATGTCTGATTTCAATATACTTAGTCTTAGAATGCAAAACAGGATTGTTAGATATGGAAATGGCACTAGTGTTGTCACATAGGATTGGGGAGTTTTCAAACTGTATGTCATAATCAAGTAGTTGGTTTTGCAGCCACAATAGTTGAGCACAACAGCTTCCAGCATCAATTGTTGGATTATGTGCAGAGATAGATAACATGTATCATCGTATCCAATGTTATGTGACACTAAAGGATCACACCGCTGCACACCCAATTAGAACCTTTTGGATTATAACTTTTTGTGTGGAAAAGAATAATTAATTAGTTTAATTAATTATTAAGAAAGAGAAAAATAATAATAGTTAATTATTATTAAAAGAGAGATGTTAATGTTTAGTTTAAATATTAACGGGACCAGTTAATTAATAGTTATTAATTAACTAGAAAGGTCAAGGGGTAATTTATGTAATTGATTAATAGTTTAATTAAAGTTGGGCTTTAATTAAACGGGCTTGGCCTAATAAGGGTTTATTATATAAACCTAATTAAGCCTAATTAATCACATAAGTCAAATACAAAGCTACAAAGAAAAACCCTAAGGCTCTCCTTTCTCTCTTTCTATCTCGGTCGACTCTTTCTCTCTCTTCGTGATATCGACGGCGGCGCAAGACCGCAGGGGCGGTGGTCGACGGCGGCGCAGGTCACACACACACACGGGACACGGCTTGATCCGAGGTTTAATCCTTAGGCGGTCTAGCAGCCAGTTCGAGGCGGTGCAGTAGCGGTGGATAGTCTGCAGTTGTCTAGAGGTCAAAAAGAAAAGTTTTAATCCCTAAAGGTATAACTTTCTAACACTCTTCCTCTTTTAGTTTATGTACGGGTTAGATGAGATCACTGGAGGGGGTTTTATTCCGCTGTGCATGTTATTATATGTTTTTATACCCTACAAAACCCTTCAGTGGTATCAGAGCCACTTCTAACCTCGTAAGAGACTAGGTAGGTTTCATTTTATTCTGATGAAAAAGGTTTATCTTTTATCAAGAAAAAGGTTTTAAATTATTTAGAATGATAAAAATCAAGTTTTTTTTATTATTGGATAAACCTTTGATAAAAGGATTATAAGATTTAATATTTTAAATTAAATCTGTTTTTATTATTATTATTGTTATTATTTGCGATAACCAAGAAAACCGAGAGCATCAACACCACCCTGATCGGCGCCGGTCTCAAGTCTGGGACGGCAGTCGCCGGCTGCCGATGATCGGCGGTGGTCTGCGGTGGTTGTAGGGGTACGCGGCGCGGTTAGCAGCCCAGTTAGCGGCGTTAACTGTGTGGTGGGCTTCGGCCCAGAGAACCACGGCCCAGGAGGCCTGCGGCCCAGTTTGGGTTTAGCTGCTAGGGTTAGCGGCGCTAAAGCTGTTTTGGGCCTCGGCCTAGTTTTTGGTTTCCCGGCCCGTTTTCCGATCAATGACCCAGTTTAAATATTTGGCCCAGCTCGCGGTTCAGATATTTTGTGGTCAATATTAAATTGAAATACAGTTGTTATTATAATTTAAGGTTTAAATATTATTTTGAGTTTTTTGATTAATTATCAAAGTATAAAACTTGAAATATATATTCATTGCAAATAAAGGAAAAACAATATAGGGGTTTTAACAGGTTGTTAAAATTAGTAATTTTTTATCAAGATGAATAATTTAGAAATCAGTTGCTTTACTTTCATGTATTAGTTTAGTACATGTTTGGGATGTCATAGCCGAGCCCTAGACCTTGTGGATTGTTTTTAATTTCCTGCACTTGTGGTTGTTTTGGATTTATTATTCTATGGTGTGGGGAGGCCTGCGTGCCACTTACAACCCCTATTCTATCTTGTAAAAGTTTTAGATTAGCGGGCCTGCGTGCCTTTGATCATCTTGTACTTTTATATTTCTAGTTTTTTAGAAAGTAGAATAGAATAGTTTTATAGAGTATATATATCTGGACCAAGATGCAAGGAGCAAGGAGCAAGAAGGAGGATTGGATGCTGGAGCAAGTGGGAGCTTCAGAATGCCATGCCATGTGTGTTGTGTTTTTCCACTTAGGTTTTGACCGTCGGGTTTTTCGTGTGGCTCACGAAACCGACATTAGTAAAGGGCAAGGCTAAGGCATAGTTGTTTGTGGTTGTTTTATTTCTTTACATATTATATATATGTGTGGTTGTGATTAACACGATGAAATAAAACAAGGGTTTTAATAATAGTTAATTATTGAAACAGATGTTTTTAAAAGAAAACTGGCATTAAAGTTTTTCACGTTAAAAACTTGGAAATCCTTTTTAGAAAAATCTTAGATCAGTGTGCTACCCACCTAATGGTACACCCTTGCTGTTAAACGGTACTCGGGTGTCGGAAGTGCCCAAACCTTGGGCATCCGGGTTCAAATCATTGCGGGAAGGGGCATGAAAGATTCTGCGATAATCGGGAGTCCCGGCCAGAATTCATGCTGTCTTAGTTGGTGCGATCTATTTTGGTGATAATCGGGAGTCCCGGCCCAAAATGCACTAGAGGGACTAAACATGCACGGTTCTTGTAACCGATGTCCCGCGGATCTAGGAGTCGTGTCCAGTTAGGATACGATTGGTATAGTTTTTACCTACCAGAAATAGCATTGTCCCGGTGGGAAGTGCCCAAACCTTGCATCGGGAAATGTGAAATATGGATCCTAGTCTAATAATTTATTGTTTAAAAGGTAATAATTATTAGAAGATGTAATCAATACTGAATCGGTTTTATCTTTGTCTTTTTCTGCAGATGTCTTATTTATCTGTTATTCCGTTTTATTCACCAAGAGAGTCTCTAAGTCTCATCACCGGCAAGTGGAAGCTTTCAGGTCCAAACTTTGTTGTTTGAAAGTTGCATCTGAAATTTTTTTTGGATGCACAGGGGAAGCTTCACATTATTGAGAAATTGCCTCCAGAGCAACCAGGAGTAGATGCCCAGGATAGTGAGTCTGACACTTTCTATCAGTATCTGGATGATGAGTCTGACGTTATGTCGATTCTCATTCTCACAGCATCATCCGAGTTTACGGATGATCTCCGTGAGAAGTCGTCTTATGAGGTTGTTCAAGGATTGGAGCAAAAGTTCAAGTTTAGTGAACGGATATGTCGTATGCTACTGATGAGGGAAATTCTTTCAGCCAAGATGAAAGAAAGTCAGCCTATTAGCGATCATCTCATTAATATGAGAAGGCTCTTGGATTGCTATGAGAGCTTGGGGTCAAAATCAAAACCACATGAGCTAGTTATGCTCTTGTTCGGTTCCTTGTCGGACTACTACCAGAAAAGAGTAATGTATGTCCTCGGTGATTTTGAGATGACTGTCGCAGGGTTGCACGAAATCCTCATGTGCATTAGCGACGAGTTGAACCCGAAGCAGCTAGAGTCACCAGTTGTGGACCCTATGCAGGAGGATGACTGGCTGGAAGAACTTGGAGAAATTTGTTGCCCAGACTGTGGTAGCAAGGATTCATGCGAGCACTCACTCGACATAGATCAGCTGGACATTGGTTCACCCAATGATACAGGTATCTTTATGATAGATTGTCTTGTTACTTCTTATGAATCATGGGTATTTTATACCAGATGTGGTCATCACATATGCAATCATTTGCAGGGATTCAAGAGAAGTAAGAAGCTGAGACAAGGAGATAAGGACCTGCGGGTAGGCGAAGGCTCCATGGTTGGTGCCGAAGCTGTAGGGACATATTGTCTTAGTTTTCCCTCAGGCATGGTCTTAGAACTAGAACCTTGTTATTATGTTCCTAGACTAATTAAAAATGTTATCTCGTTCAATTTGCTGATAGACTGTGGTTTTGCTTATGTTTTTAATGAAAAAGTTATTTCATGTTTTACCAGAAAACGGTCTATATACGCTAAATTTAGATAACAATTACATCTATCATATAAGTAAGAGATCCGAGTAACTTGAATCAAACTTACCTCTGGCATTGTCGTTTAGGACACATAAACGAGAAACGCATAGAGAAGCTCCGAGATGACGGAATTCTAGAATCATTTGACTTGGAGTCATATGATGTTTGCGAATCTTGTTTGTCTGGTAAAATGACAAAGCAGCCTTTCAACAGTGAGAATGAAAGGGCCAGCGAGTTATTAGGGATTATACACACGGATGTGTGCAGACCCTTTACTCCGGAGGCTAGAGGAGGGTACCGGTATTTCATAACCTTTACTGACGACTTCAGTAGGTTCGGTTATGTCTACCTCATGAGACTTAAATCTGAAAGTTTTGACAAGTTCAAACAGTTTCAGAATGAGGTACAAAATCAGCTGGACAAGAAGATAAAGTCGCTTCGATCGGATCGAGGTGGTGAGTATCTGAGTCAGGAATTCGACGATCATTTGAAGGAATGTGGGATTGTTTCACAACTCACACCTCCGTATACACCTCAGATGAATGGTGTATCAGAAAGGAGGAATCGTACACTGCTTGACATGGTACGATCAATGATGAGTCGAAGTTCCCTACCATTGTCGTTTTGGGGACACGCACTCGAGACAGCAGCGTTCATGCTGAACCAGGTTCCAACCAAATCGGTTAAAAAGACACCGTTCGAGATATGGACGGGGAAAAAGCCCAAAATGTCTTTTCTAAAGGTTTGGGGTTGTGAGGTGTATGTTAAGCAAACATTCACGGATAAACTCAATCCCAATTCAGATAAGTGTATCTTCGTGGGCTATCCCAAGGAAACCATGGGATACTATTTCTACAACACAGATGAGAACAAAGTTTTTGTTGCTCGTAAAGGGGTATTCTTGGAGGAGAAGTTTCTAAACTCAGAGACTCCAAGAAAAGAATTAGAGCTTCAAGAAATTGAAGAGGAGGAGATTACACCACCACCGATAGTTGAACCTGTAGTTCAACAGAGAATTGTTGAACCTCAACCCGAGTATGTGGTTGAGGAAGAGGTGCAAACACAAGACCTTCGCAGGTCTAGTAGGCCTCGTATTGAGCCATATAGGTATCTAGGATTCCTAGTTACTCAAGACGAAAGGGATCTTTTAGAACCCACTACCTACCAAGACGTTGCCTCAGGTTTAGAATCTGAGAAATGGCTAGAAGCCATGAAGGTAGAGATGCAATCCATGTATGACAACCAAGTTTGGGAGTTAATAGATTTGCCTCAACACAGTAAAGCTGTTGGGTGCAAATGGGTCTTCAAGAAGAAGACAGACATGGATGGAAAGGTGCATACTTTTAAAGCAAGGCTAGTGGCAAAAGGTTTCACGCAAACTCATGGTGTTGACTATGATGAAACTTTTTCCCCAGTGGCAATGCTTAAGACTATTAGGATCCTTATGGCCATATCAGCATATTTTGACTATGAGATATGGCAAATGGATGTCAAAACCGCTTTCCTTAATGGGAAATTGACAGAGGATGTATATATGATACAGCCGGATGGTTTTGCGGATCCAAAGAATCCTAATAAAGTATGCAAGTTGCTTAAATCCATCTATGGACTAAAGCAAGCATCTAGGAGCTGGAACTTACACTTTGAAGAGCGTATCAAAGAGTTTGGTTTTACCAAAAGTGAGTTCGAGTCGTGTGTTTACACTAAATTCAGTGGGAGCGCGGTAACCTTCCTAGTCTTGTATGTAGATGACATACTGTTAATAGGAAACAATATACCAGTATTAGAGGGAGTAAAATCCTGGTTAGGTAAATGTTTCTAGATGAAGGACTTAGGAGAAGCTGCTTATATACTGGGTATAAAGATCTATAGGAATAGATCTAAGCAGCTTATCGGACTTAGTCAAAGTACATATATTGACAAAGTCGTGAAAAGGTTCAAGATGGATGAATCCAAGAAAGGTTTTATTCCTATGCAATCTAGCGCGACTTTGAGCAAGGCTCAGTGTCCTGTGTCAAGTCAAGATCAGGACAAGATGAAATTGATACCATATGCCTCGGCAGTTGGTTCAATCATGTATGCCATGCTATGTACTAGACCCGATGTTGCCTATTCTATCAGTGTCACGAGTAGATATCAGCAAAATCCTGGTGAAGCTCATTGGGTGGCCGTCAAGAATATTCTCAAGTATCTGAGAAGGACGAAAGACATATTCCTAGTATATGGAGGTTCGATGGATGAGCTCAGTGTAACTGGTTACACTGATGATAGTTTCCAGACCGACAGTGACGACTTTAGGTCGCAGTCAGGATTTGTCTTTACCCTAAACGGAGGAGCCATATCTTGGAAGAGTCAGAAGCAAGATACAATAGCATATTCTACTACAGAGGCAGAGTATATTGCGGCAAGTGATGCGGCAAAGGAAGCTGTCTGGCTGAAGAATTTTATCTCGGATCTTAGAGTTGTTGCCAGTATCTCTAGACCGATCGATATATTCTGTGATAACTCAGGGGCTGTGGCGCAAGCTAAAGAGCCTAGAGATCATCAGCGGTCTAGGTACGTACTCAGGAAATATCATCTCATCCGAGAAATCATTGGAAGAGATGATATTAGATTGCAAAAGATACCGACGGACGACAACGTTGCTGACCCGTTGACGAAGCCGCTAGCTAGGGCTAAGCATGAGAGGCATGCGAGTTCTATAGGAATGCAGTACTTGGAACATAGCAGCTAGTTCGTGTTTTTGATTATTACTATGGATGTAACTTGAAACCTTTTATTATGTATTCACATTTCATGGGATTGAAATAGGAGGTATTTGCATAATGTTTCATGGTTGTCCATTTTTAGCATGTTTAACCTATCCATGACAAGTCAAGTTATGAATTGTCTAAATGCCCGTAGCTACTTAATGTAGTGGGAGCTACATTAGGGAGGTAACTCTATTATGGATATTTGATGATTTATTCAGGTATGAATAAAAGCACAAGGTTGTGACCAAATGTTCATAGATATTTTTCAGGGGATAAATATTGGGGTGATCCGCATCGAGTTTACTTCATGGAGATAAACATAAGTAAACTTGATAGGTTGTCCTTAGACCTGAGATATTTGGTTTGGGGCGTGGTAACTTCTGTACTTTAGCATGTTCTAACGTTACGCCGTAACAGGGTGATCATAAGGGGCTTGTCTAGGTGCAGCGGAAGCCCTGTGCTCAAATTGCAAATAGTCAAGATGGGATTTGCACCTCCTTTTTAGGAGAGATATTTTCTGAGCTCCTCGATGATTAAGACTACTGAAAATGCGTGGCCGCGCTCGGTTAGAATGATAATTCTTCATTCGGTAAACCGTAACTGCAGAGTGTCGAAATCAGAGTCGAGAAAATCTGAGTATTAGATGAGATCCCTGCTCCATGTCAAATACTCACATTACGAAATATCGCGATGCAAAAGGAAAAGCCTAGATAATCCAAGGTGTGGATTATATATCTAGATATAAGAGATCTCATAGTCCGGTTAACCTAAGTGTCTGGCTAGGGTCCTCCTTAGGCCAACGATGTACAAGAAGTGTTACTTATATTGCACAAGTGGGAGTCTGTTGGATTATGTGCAGAGATAGATAACATGTATCATCGTATCCAATGCTATGTGACTAAAGGATCACACCGCTGCACTCCCAATTAGAACCTTTTGGATTATAACTTTTTGTGTGGAAAAGAATAATTAATTAGTTTAATTAATTATTGAGAAAAAGAAAAATAATAATAGTTAATTATTATTAAAAGAGAGATGTTAATGTTTAGTTTAAATATTAACGGGACCAGTTAATTAATAGTTATTAATTAACTAGAAAGGTCAAGGGGTAATTTCTGTAATTGATTAATAGTTTAATTAAAGCTGGGCTTTAATTAAACGGGCTTGACCTAATAAGGGTTTATTATATAAACCTAATTAAGTCTAATTAATCACATAAGTCAAATACAAAGCTACAAAGAAAAACCCTAAGGCTCTCCTTTCTCTCTCTCTATCTCGGTCGACTCTCTCTTTCTCTTCGTGAGATCGACGGAGGCGCAAGACCGTAGGGGCGGTGGTCGACGGCGGTGCAAGACCGCAGGGGCGGTGGTCGACGGCGGCGCAGGTCACACACACACACGGGTCACGGCTTGATCCGAGGTTTAATCCTTAGGCGGTCTAGCAGCTAGTTCGAGGCGGTGCAGTAGCGGTGGATAGCCTGCAGCTGTCTAGAGGTCAAAAAGAAAAGTTTTAATCCCAAAAGACATAACTTTCTAACCCTCTTCCTCTTTTAGTTTCTGTACGAGTTAGATGAGATCACTGGAAGGCGTTTTATTCCGCTGTGCATGTTATTATATGTTTTTTATACCCTACAAAACCCTTCAGCAATGTATTCTGCCTCAGCTTTAGAGGTTGAAACAGAGTTTTGTTTCTTGCTTGACCAGCTGACTAACCTTCCACCTAATAACTGACAACCACCAGATGTACTTTTTCTGTCTAGTGTGCAACCTGCAAAATCAGAATCAGTGTATCTAACTGTAACACTGTGCTTTTTAAAACATATATTTTACTGCACGCGGAAGCTAGTTACATATAAATATCTTAATTGCATAATAGATACAAAAGGATTTCACTTGTTTGATGTACAAAGACCCTATACAGTGTTAATACAAAACAGGCTCTATCAAAAACTTTGACATCAGAGTTTGGTCTGTCCATATTCCCAGCCCAAAGCATCAAGATCACCTCAGAGGATCTGCAAAACAATCTAGTGGGGAATTAGCACAAAGCTAAGTGAGGGAACAAATATCTAAACATACACAAGGCAAAATGCCTAAACCAAATAGCTCATGAATCCCAGGAGAACCGGCGGTGTTGCAAGCACCTACAACCATGGTCGGCCAAAACCAAGGTTTACCGATAGCCCAGCTAACAGTGAAAACCACACCAGTCTTCTTGAGTACAATAAATGCACCCCCCAAGAACTGAAAGGTTACACCCCCAAGCAAAGGCCCAGACTACGCTGGTCTCCAAATAACATGTATATACAATCCAAACAAGAGCATTCCAAATAGGATATTAAATCCTGTATATCCGAAGATATAAATCCACTCACCAAAGTCTTCAAAACCTTCGCACACTCAGATGACTAAATTCACCGAGTCTTCTCAGTTCCTGAGATTGAAGTTACCCAAGTCAGTATTCAATTCATAATACTGATCCAAAATAGATATCATATCTAACCATGTTAATCATGTATGTACATAATAACATATATACATATTCATCATACAATAATCCCAAAGATATACCAGTCATTAAACCCGATTGAACCCCAAATCCGATCGAATGGAAATCCGAGTAAAGATCTAAATCCGAGCAAAGGCGGATTCCGAGTAAGTGTCCAATTCCGATAAAATCACAATCCGATAAGGGCACAATCCGATTAAATGTTTAAATCCGATAATCCAAGATTCCGATAAAAGAGTTAGGGCCAAATCCGATAAACATGAAATCCAGTAAAAAGTCACAATCCGGTAAAGGTACAATCCGATAAAGAGTTAAGGCCAAATCCGAGTAATTTCTATCGGATTCCGATACTTCTATCGGATTCCGAGTCATTCAACCACAATCCGACAGAATCATAACTTCAAGCATAAAATATATTTCTAACTTGAATCTTACTGATTTCATGCATACAAGTTATATATGTTTCCAGAAATCATTCTAAACATATAATGAACATATTCTATCATCAAAATCTAACATACATTCATCCTATGATCATCAAATCATCCGAAACAATCGGCATTCATATATATATATATATCAAACCCGAATGCATATAACATATAACTTATAAATCCAGAATTCTAACCTTTAAAATGATAACAAATAATCACGAAATGCAAGCAAGATTGAAACTTGATTTTCTTTTCTTCCTGTCTTTCTTCTTCGGCCGAGAGCAACAAGAACACACACACACACTTTGTCCAAAGTTGCAAGTAATGAAGTATGGAGTGTGGGTGATAACTTAAACCCATAATTCGGCCATACCCCCCCCCCCCTCAACAACCCAATTAAAGTATTATTTAACTATATTTCCCAAATAATAAAACAATATAAAATCCCAAATACTTGTAAATTAATACATAACCACTAAATAAAACATATAAACCAAATAAATCCCAAGATTAATTAACTTAATTACCTTAATTAATCTAGGCCGGTAAAGAGGGTGTTACAAATCTTCCCCCCTTAAGAAGATTCCGTCCCCGGAATCTAATCGCTCTCGAACAAGGAAGGATATCGGTTCCTTATGTCGGCTTCAGTTTCCCAAGTCAAGTCAGATCCCAAACTGTGTCTCCATTTAACCAAAACCAACGGTATCTGCTTCTTTCTCAATTTTGTAACCTTTCGATCCAATAGTTCAACTGGTTCCTCTACAAGTTTCTGATTCAAATCCACACGAAGATCTTTAATCGGAAGAACCTGCACTTGATCTTCTACATTACACTTGCGCAAATAACAGACATTGAAGGTATCATGAATACCAGCTAGTTCATCTGGAAGATCCAATAAAACAGCTTGATCATTAACCACTCTTTTGATTCTGAAAGGACCAATGTAACGGGGAGCCAACTTCCCGCGTTTACCAAATCTGATTACACCCTTCCAAGGAGATACTTTTAAGTAAACCATTTCCCCTTCAACAAACCATACTGGTCGACGTCGCGGATCAGCATACATTTTCTGTCTATCCCTTGCAGCTTTTAGTTTATCTCTAGCAACAGCAACCTTATCAGCTGTCATCTGTACAATATCAGGCCCTGCAAATTACTTTTCCCCAGCTTCTAACCAACAAGTCGGAGTTCTACAAGGACGACCATACAACATTTCATACGGTGGCATACCGATACTATTGTGATAGGAATTGTTATAAGCAAACCCAACCAAAGGCAAATGTGAATCCCATGAACCCCCAAACTCTAACACACATGCCTGAAGCATATCTTCTAGCGTCTGAATAGTTCTTTCTGATTGACCATCTGTCTGAGGATGATAAGTTGTACTCAAATTTACCCTGGACCCCAATTCCTGCTGCAGTTTGTTCCAAAAGTTGGACACAAATCTCGAATCTCTATCCGACACAATAGACAATGGAACTCCATGTCTAGATACTATCTCATCAATGTACAATTGAGCCAGTTTACTTAAAGGTGCAGTTTCAGCAGTAGCAAGAAAATGTGCACTCTTGGTTAATCTGTCAACTATAACCCAAATCATATCATGACCTCGTTGAGTTCGTGGAAGTTTAGTTACAAAATCCATCGTAATGCGATCCCACTTCCACTCAGGTATATCCAATTGTTTCAATGATCCGTACGGTTTCTGATGTTCAACTTTAACTTGCGCACAAATGTGACATGTTCCAACAAATTTTGCAATATCTGTTTTCATTGTCGGCCACCAATACCGAGTCTTTAAATCAAGGTACATCTTTGTACTACCCGGATGTATCGACAATCTGGACTTATGAGCCTCATTTAAAATTAATTCCCTCAAGCTACCAAATTTCGGTACCCACACGCGCGTATGATAAACCTTCAAACCACGCGAATCAGAAGTTAACTCATGTTGTCGTTTGACCATTAGTTCATCCTTCAAGTTCTCATCTTTCAAAGCTTCAAGCTGAGCAGCCAAGAGTTGATCCACTAAATCGGACTTGATTTCCAATCGCATAAATTTAACAGTATCCGAAGATCCCTTTCTGCTGAGTGCATCTGCAACTACGTTAGCCTTTCCAGGATGATACTGAATGTCGCAATCATAATCCTTAATCAGTTCTAACCAACGACGTTGTCTCATATTCAATTCCTTCTGAGTAAACACATACTGCAGACTCTTGTGATCAGTGCAGATAATACATTTGGTTCCATACAGGTAGTGTCTCCACAGTTTCAACGCAAATACCACTGCTGCTAACTCCAAGTCATGAGTTGGGTAATTTCTTTCATTCAGTTTCAACTGCCTCGAAGCATACGCAATAACCTTACCCCTCTACATTAGAACACAACCCAACCCAGCATGCGAAGCATCACAATAGACAACAAAATCTTCTGAACCTTCTGGCAACGAAAGAACAGGAGCCTGACACAACAACTGTTTCAGAGTCTGAAAAGCATCTTCTTGAGCTGAACCCCATAGAAACGGAACATCCTTTCGAGTCAACTTAGTCAACGGACCGGCAAACTTAGAAAAATCTTTAATAAATCTGCGATAATAACCCGCCAATCCAAGAAAACTCTTTATCTCAGTTGGTGTTTTCGGTGCACTCCAATTCATCACTGCCTCAATCTTGGACGGATCTACTTTGACACCATCTTGACAAATTACATGCCCTAGAAATTGAACTTCTCGCAACCAAAATTCGCATTTTGAAAACTTGGCATATAATTTGTGTTGTTTCAAAATCTCCAAAACCTGTCTCAGGTGCTGATCATGCTCAACCTCTGTTTTCGAATACACCAGAATATCGTCATGAACACAATAACAAACTTATCTAAGAAAGGTCGGCAAACGCGATTCATCAAATCCATAAATATGGCTGGAGCATTCGTCAAACCAAATGGCATCACCAAGAACTCGTAATGACCATATCGAGTACGGAAAGCAGTCTTAGATATATCCTCCTCTGCTACCCTGACCTGATTATAACCGGATCGTAGATCAATCTTTGAAAAGTAGGAAGCCCCTTGTAACTGATCAAACAAATCATCGATTCTGGGCAACGGATACTTGTTCTTGATGGTTCTCTTATTCAGATCCCTGTAGTCAATACACATACGAAGGGTTCCATCCTTCTTCTTAACAAACAAAACTGGTGCACCCCACGGCGAAGAACTCGGTCAGATGAACCCTTTATCAAGCAAGTCTTGTATCTGAGTCATCATCTCCCGAATCTCAGATGGATCCAAACGATGCGGAGCTTTAGCAATCGGTGTAGTACCCGGTACCAATTCTATCTTATACTCAACATCCCGCACAGGTGGTAACCCTGGCAGATCATCTGGAAATACCTCTGGATAATCGGAGGCAACACGAACCTCGGTAACAGGTCGCTTCTCTTTCTTCACATCAACGGCGTAAGCCAGAAAAGACGCACACCCTTTAGCCAGAGATTTTGTAGCCTTCATATACGAGATGATAGGAAAAGAAGATCGAGATCTATCCCCACGAGCCACGACATGCGACCCGTCAGCCAAAGCAATAGTAATCAGTTTCTTATGGCACTGGATACTAGCTCAATGGTGACTTAACCAATCCATGCCTAGTACTAAGTCAAACCCCGGAATAGGCATCAGTAAACAGTCTACAGGCAAACTAGTACCATCAATATCTATAAACACCCCAGTCACAGAGGAAGTTACAGGCACTAACTTACCATCAGCTACTTCTACTTCTAAAGGAGAAGCAATAACAGTAACAGGTAGTTTCAGTTTGCCACATAAAGATACAGACATGAAAGATCTATTGGCACCAGAATCAAATAACACACGAGCAAGGACAGAGTTTACAATAAACATACCCGTGATCACATCACTGTCATCAGCAGCCTCTGTAACAGTCATCTTGAAGGCTCTCCCTTCCGCATAAGGTGCAACCTTTCTCTTCTGACCTGCAGAAGACGATCCCCCGAAATTGGTTACCCCCTGCCCCGTCCCCTTTGACCTCGGTTTAGTGCACGCTCCAGATCTATGACCTTCTTCGTGACAATTCCAGCACACATTCGTTTTAAACTGACAGAATGATGGTTCGTGACCAAATCCACCACAACGCAAACATCGTTTCGTCTGTGATGTGCACGGACCAGTATGACTAGCATTGCAGGGTTTACACCAAGGATAGTTCTGATATGAACCCGAACCTTTCGATTTCTGATCGCCCCGATGCTGGTTATTCTGCCACCTTCCCTTGTTCCCACTCTGGTTTCCCACAGACCTATGCGACGACCCTTTCTCCCGATTCAATCTCTCCCAAGCTTTCACGTCACCTTCAGCAGCTCGTGCAACAGTAAACGCCTGAACCAATGATGTTGCCATTCGGGTGTTACCCCTATATTCCGGCAACAGTGCTTGCACAAAATGATCTATCTGCGATGGTTCATCGGGTACCCACTGTTTAGCAAACCTCAGCTTCTCGTTAAACTTTACAATCAATTGATCCACCGACGTCTTGTCATCCTGCGCTAAATCCATGAACTCCCGCTTTACCTTAGCTAGATCAAAAGTATTACAGAATTGCTCACAGAACTTGGTTTGAAATTGATCCCAAGTAACAGAATTCACCACTTCCCTGGATAGATGAGCAGTCAAAGAATCCCACCAGGTTGCAGCTTGACCCTTCAACCTCCGAGTTGCAAAAATAACTCTATCAGATTCCTCACAGTTGCAGGCATCCAAAGCCTTCACCATCTCCCTTAACCAACTCAAAGTATCAGTTGGATTTGAGCTTCCTGAATACTCCGGTGGCTGGCAAGCCATGAAATCCTTGTATTGCCCTTTCTGTTTAAAGCCTCCTTGATTTGGGTACCATGGGATGAAAAAGTTCTGCTGTTGTGGTTGGTGTTGCTGTTGGGGTTGTGATACAGGTGGTATAGTAACGAATGGTAAAGAACCAAATGGTGTTGATACTGTAGTGAAAGGTGCAGCAGAGTAAACAGGAGGTGGTATTGACTGGGTATATACAGATGAATCTCTGGGCAGATGAGTGGTCTGAGTTTGATAAGAGAGCCGTGTCTGATGTTGTTGCTGTTCCAACTCCTGAACCCGATCTCTCAAACTTTGCAGTGTATCTTCCAATTGCAACACATAATCTTGTTGATCAGATTCATCGTTGAGGGAAATACCGGCTCTGTGGTGCTGTTCATTGACTGCAGTGGAGGACTGGTGATTTCTTCCGGGGGACGCAGGGGTAGTTGTCTGGTTCACGTTATCAGCCATTTCTATGTTATACACAGCATCTCACCAATTGTTAGATATAATCCGTTAGTATAAACACTAACCACCCTCAAAGCTACACTACTAATTACCCACCCTGGGAATACTGGACTGACCAGAGCCTCGGTTCAAGTATTGCACAAATCATTCATGCAAATCCTCACACCAGAGCTCTGATACCAACTTGTAACACTGTGCTTTTTAAAACATATATTTTACTGCACGCGGAAGCTAGTTACATATAAATATCTTAATTACATAATAGATACAACAGGATTTCACTTGTTTGATGTACAAAGACCCTATACAGTGTTAATACAAAACAGGCTCTATCAAAAACTTTGACATCAGAGTTTGGTCTGTCCATATTCCCAGCCCAAAGCATCAAGATCACCTCAGAGGATCTGCAAAACAATCTAGTGGGGAATTAACACAAAGCTAAGTGAGGGAACAAATATCTAAACATACACAAGGCAAAATGCCTAAACCAAATAGCTCATGAATCCCAGGAGAACCGGCGGTGTTGCAAGCACCTACAACCATGGTCGGCCAAAACCAAGGTTTACCGATAGCCCAGCTAACAGTGAAAACCACACCAGTCTTCTTGAGTACAATAAATGCACCCCCCAAGAACTGATAGGTTACACCCCCAAGCAAAGGCCCAGACTACGCTGGTCTCCAAATAACATGTATATACAATCCAAACAAGAGCATTCCAAATAGGATATTAAATCCTGTATATCCGAAGATATAAATCCACTCACCAAAGTCTTCAAAACCTTCGCACACTCAGATGACTAAATTCACCAAGTCTTCTCAGTTCCTGAGATTGAAGTAACCCAAGTCAGTATTCAATTCATAATACTGATCCAAAATAGATATCATATCTAACCATGTTAATTATGTATGTACATAATAACATATATACATATTCATCATACAATAATCCCAAAGATATACCAGTCATTAAACCCGATTGAACCCCAAATCCGATCGAATGGAAATCCGAGTAAAGATCTAAATCCGAGCAAAGGCGGATTCCGAGTAAGTGTCCAATTCCGATAAAATCACAATCCGATAAGGGCACAATCCGATTAAATGTTTAAATCCGATAATCCAAGATTCCGATAAAAGAGTTAGGGCCAAATCCGATAAACATGAAATCCAGTAAAAAGTCACAATCCGGTAAAGGTACAATCCGATAAAGAGTTAAGGCCAAATCCGAGTAATTTCTATCGGATTCCGATACTTCTATCGGATTCCGAGTCATTCAACCACAATCCGACATAATCATAACTTCAAGCATAAAATATATTTCTAACTTGAATCTTACTGATTTCATGCATACAAGTTATATATGTTTCCAGAAATCATTCTAAACATATAATGAACATATTCTATCATCAAAATCTAACATACATTCATCCTATGATCATCAAATCATCCGAAACAATCGGCATTCATATATATATATATATCAAACCCGAATGCATATAACATATAACTTATAAATCCAGAATTCTAACCTTTAAAATGATAACAAATAATCACGAAATGCAAGCAAGATTGAAACTTGATTTTCTTTTCTTCCTTTCTTTCTTCTTCGGCCGAGAGCAACAAGAACACACACACACACTTTGTCCAAAGTTGCAAGTAATGAAGTATGGAGTGTGGGTGATAACTTAAACCCATAATTCGGCCATACCCCCCCTCAACAACCCAATTAAAGTATTATTTAACTATATTTCCCAAATAATAAAACAATATAAAATCCCAAATACTTGTCAATTAATACATAACCACTAAATAAAACACATAAACCAAATAAATCCCAAGATTAATTAACTTAATTACCTTAATTAATCTAGGCCGGTAAAGAGGGTGTTACACTAAATAACTCAAAATCAGAGTCTTTGGGGTATCAAAGACCTAGATTGGGAGTTCCTTTGAGATACCTGAAAATTCTTTTAACAGCAGCTAAGTGAGATTCTTTGGGATCTGCTTGATATCTAGCACAGAGACATGTTGAAAACATTATATCGGCTCTGCTTGTTGTGAGATATAAAAGTGACCCTATCATACCTCTATAAGCTGTAATGTTTACTGATTTACCATCAGTGTCTTTTTCAAGCTTTAAGGCAGTAGACATGGGTGTTTTCATTGAAGAGCAATTTTCAAATTCAAATTTCTTAAGCAAGTCATTTACATACTTTGTTTGATGAATGAAAATTCCATCAACCTCTTGTTTAATTTGAAGACCTAGAAAATAGTTTAGTTCACCCATCATACTCATCTGATAATTGTCAGACATGATTTTTGAAAACTTTTTGCAAAGGTCAACATTTGTAGACCCAAATATTATATCATCTAGATATATTTGTACTAGTATCACATCACCTTTGAATTTCCGTATAAATGAAGTGCTATCTATGCTTCCTCTAGTAAATCTTTTAGTGGTTAGAAAAGAAAAGAGGGTATCATACCAGGCTCTTGGAGCTTGCTTTAGACCATACAAGACTTTGTTCAAGAAGTATACATGGTCTGGCTTGCTAGCATCCTCAAAACCAGGAGTTTGTTTGACATACACCTCTTCCTTCAATTCACCATTGAGGAAAGCACTCTTAACATCCATTTGGAAAACTTTGAAGGCAGCATAAGCAAGAAACAGACTTATAGCTTCAAGTCTTGCAACAGGGGCAAAGGTTTCATCAAAATCAATCCCTTCTTCTTGACAGTATCCCTGAGTCTTTCTTTGTTTCTAATGATCAGCCCTTGTTCATCCATCTTGTTTCTGAACACCCACTTAGTACCAATGATGGATTTGTCCTTTGGTCTTGGCACCAAAGTCTATACATTGTTCCTAGCAAATTCAGCCAATTCTTCTTGCATGGCATTTATCCAGAGGGAATCACTTAGAGCTTCATCTACCTTCTTTGGTTCAATCATGGAAACAAAACCTGTGTACAGACAAACATTACAAGCTTTTGATCTTGTTAGTACAGGTGCTTCTACATTACCTATGACCTGATCAATTGGATGATTTTTGAGGTCCTTGTAGGCATTTTGGATTATAGGAGTATTTGGATTACTTTGGATTTGGGGTGTTTAAATCCCTTGGTTTGGATCAGCTGATGACATTTCTGGTTGATCAGCTGACAGAATTTCATAGTTACAATCTGTGGAAACTTCTACTGAAGAAGGAATGTTAGATATGGAATTTGAATCCAATGATGTTGAGTCATGATTCACATCATTCAGTAAAAGTGTGGGTTGATTTAAGATAGGATGTGCAATGGTTTCTTGTAAGTTTGGAACAGGATCATCTCAATCCTCTACATCAGCTGATGGGAGTGGATCAGCTGATGTTGGAATGTTGTCTTCAATATGCAGTAAATCATTAAATTCCACACCTGTAGATGGATTAGTAGAATAAGAAGCAACAAAGTCATTTTCATTAAAACTTACATTTATGGATTCTTCTATGACTTTTGTTCTAATGTTGTAGATTCTGTAAGCTTTGGAGATCACAAAATATCCAACAAACACACCTTCATCAGCTTTAGGTGCAAACTTTTGCAATTGGTCTCTTTGGTTTAGAATGAAACACTGACAGCCAAAGATATGCAGAAAACTGATGTTGGGCTTACTTCCTTTAAGCACTTCATAGGGAGTTTTGTTGTGCCTCTTGATTACTAGGGATCTGTTCTGTGTAAAAGAAGCACAGCTGACAGCTTCAGCCCAAAAGTTGAATCCTAACCCACTCTCACAGAATATGGTTCTTGCAGCTTCAATCAAAGTTTTGTTTCTTCTTTCAGCTACACCATTCTGTTATGGAGTCCTTGTAGCAGAGAAGTTTTGAGATATACCTTTTTCATCACAGAATTCTTCTAGAGTTTGATTCCTAAACTCAGTTCCATGATCACTTCTAAGCATTCTTACCAGATTTCCATTTAGCACTTCCATCTTTTTAATAAAGCTGATTATCTCTTCAGCATCCTCACTCTTTGCTTTAAGAAAGATGACCCGAGTATATCTTGAGAATTCATCAACTAAAACTAGTGCGTACTTACTTCCACCAAAACTTGCAGTAGCAACAGGACCAAATAAATCCATGTGCAGCATGTAGAATGGTTCAGTAATGGAGAAGGATTGCTTAGATGGAAAATATGTCTTGTGATGCTTTCCCTTCTCATAGGTAGAACAAGGTTTAGGCTTAACATAAGTCAGTGAAGGTAGTCCTGACACTAGATCACCCTTGCTCAGCTTGTTGATATTTTTGAAGTTTAAATGGGAAAGCCTTTTGTGCCATAACCAATTTGTGTCAGTTACAGATTTTGTATACAAACAGGTTAACTTAGATGGATCACCAGAGGACATATCAAGAGTATATACATCCTTGGTTCTCTTTGCACAGATAATTGTTTCACCTTTTTGATTTAAGATGGAACCACCTGTCTTAGTAAAAAGGACCTTGTGATCACCATCACATAACTGACTTATGCTGATGAGATTGTACTTGAATCCTTTAACATATGATACCTTAGACAGGGTTAAGTTCCCATTATGAAGTTCACCATAGCCTTTTGTTTGCCCACGATTGTTATCACCAAAGGTCATTCTTGGACCCTTTTCCTTCTTGTAGTTACTAAGCAAGGCTTTACAACCTGTCATGGTCCTTGAACATCCACTTTCAAGATACCATGTGTTCAGACCCTGATACATAGAAGATTGAAAGAAGGTTAGTGACACTTGGGCATCCACATTTAAGTGGACCCCTGTGGATTGCACCTAGCCATCTACTTCATATTAGGTTGTTTATGAATGAGAGAAACAACTGTGTTATCAAAATCAGTCCGCTGTCTTGAGTTACCTTCAAGAGAACAATTACTTGCCTTATGTTCTTTGCTCCTACATTTGTAACATTTTTTATTTTTGGAGCCTTTAACATATTTTGGTAATTGCCCATGAGATTTCTTAACTATCTTCTGATGACTATGGGTCATCAGCTGACAGATTTCACCATTCAGCTGTTGCAACTAATTTTGTAAACTAATGATATCTTTGTTTACAGTCACCCTAGGTTGAACCTTAGTTAAAATGAGTTTTTGATCAACCTTAGATGTGACAAACTTAGACTTTTTGTGAACAGAAAGTCCTTTTCTCTTGGTTTCTTTTATTGAAAGAGTTTGAAGTGATATTTGATCAGCTAAACAGATAGAAGAGGATCCATGATCAGCTGACAGGCTATCAGCTGAGCAGTTATCATCTACTTTTTGATCAGCTGATATAATATCATTAGCTAAAGTATTATCAGTCAGCTGAGTGCTTAAATTTAATGTATCAGTTTTCAAGGTTGACAACATGATGTCTCTTTGGTATCAACAAATGATTCCATTCCTTTACTGACTTCCTTTACAATTAAATTTGCAGTACTTTTGCTTTCTGCTAAAACAATATAATTTGAACCAACTTTTGAAGTGGTTAAGTCATTCAGCTGAGTACATTTACTTTTGACAAATCTGTTAGTGATTATACTTTTTCCTTTTACAATATTTTGAAAAGTAAGAGGTAAAATATCAGCCTTTTCTAAGATATTTATGTCCTTGCTAAAATCAATACAATTAGCAGCTTGGGAATAATTTCCACCAATAATAGCTTGAACTTGTTTTGGAATCTGCTCATTGACACACTGAGTGGTCTTCTCAGCAGAAACACACCAAGATTTAACTACTTTTTCAAGTTCATTAAACTTTATTGTTACTTCATTGGTTTCTTTTACCAAGATCTGATTAAGTATCTTTTGATTAACTAAATCATCTTTTAGTTTTGTCATTTGTTTCAGTTTCTCATCTTTAAGACTTAAATTCTCTTTTAGTGATTATATTTCTAATTTTAGCTTCTTTTCTCTTTGAATATTTGACTGAAACTCAACACACAGATAATCAAACATAGTGTTCCTTTCATTATCATCATAATTAATAAATTTTCCAACCTGATACATAGAAGAAGGATCCCAGTCAGGAGAAGTACAAGCTTTTGCAGCTTTCCTCATGTCCTCATCAAAGGAACTTGTACTCCCAGTGTTGGCCATCAAGCTGAGCTGAGCAGTGAGAACTTCATCTTCATCACTTGAGAGATCTTCTTCAGCCCAATCTTCTTCTTCAGCTACCAACACCCTGTTCTGAGCTTTCTTCTTTTTCTTGTCAAGGATAGCAGCAAGAAGCTTCTTATACTTAGCTTCATAGTCAATCTTGCTGTCTGAGCTTGAGGAACCCTTGAAGCCTGTGTTTCCTCTGGACTTACACTCACTGGCATAGTGACCAGTCTTGCCACAAGAGAAACAACCTTCAGAAGCCTTTTATTTAAACTTGGTTTTTTCTCCTTTGAAGGGTTTCTTCTTAAACCTCTTGACACCATTTCTTTTCAAGAAAGGTTTGAACCTTTTAACTAACATGGCAGCCTGCTCAACAGCAGCTACAATGCTGTCCATGTCCTCCAGATCTTCATCCACATCAGCCACTTGCTCTTCATTAGAAGACTCCTCCTCTTCCTCTTCACTGGACTCATCCACCACTGCAGCAAAACTCCTGGATCTTGTATCCTTAGACACAAGGGCATTTGATGGAGCTTTTGCACTCTTCTTCATATCCTTGGTAGAGAGTTTCATTTGCTTCACTGATTGTTCATGGTTCATGAGATTTCCATACAAACCAACCAGTGTCAAACCCTTTATTTTCTCACCATGTTTAAGCACAGTGATAAAATGATCCCAAGATTTTGGGAGAGAGTCTAGAAACTTGTTTACAAGTTCCTTGTTGCTCTTGGGAACATCTGCTATTCTTAAGTCATTAATAAGGCAGTTGAACCTGGTGTTGGTCTGAGTAAGACTTTCACCTTTATGAGCAAAGAAGAACTCATATTCTCTAACCAGAAGAAGTTTCTTGTTTTCCTGCACTTCTTCAGTGCCTTCATATGCAACAGTCAAAGTGTCTAGCATCTCCTTTGCAGATTTGCAGTTGAGTACTTGATGATAGACATCATTTGGGAATGATGAGACCAAGGCTGTCCTGGCTTTGACATCAAGATTAACCAGCCTTTTGTCCTAATCAAACCATTGATGAATAGCTTTGACAACATATCTTTGTACTGCAGGAGTTGTATCAGTGGCAACAGTGACTTCCATAGTGGAGGAAGGAACATATGGACCTTCAGTAACAGTCTTGAGCATCATATCATCAAGGCTGGACATGTAGAGAAGAACTCTACTCTTACAGAGAGAAAAGTTTTCTCCATCAAACATTGGACACCTTGTCAGTGAGCCATTGTTGGAAGAACTGTTAGAAGCAGTAGTAGGAGTGGCCATTTTGTATTGTGGGGTAGAAGCAGTTGAAGAGTAAGCAAAACAGATCTTAGATATGAATTATCTAGCCTGCTCTGATACCAGTTGTTGGTCCCGAATGGATACTACAACAACAAATGTTTGTAGAAGGGGGGGTTGAATACAAACTTTAGCAAATTAAAATTTAAGAGACACATGGTTTACTTTTATATAATTCTTATTGATGTAAATCAAGAATTACATGAACTAGATGCGGAAAATCTAAGTTCAATAAAAGGTGGCAACTAAATTCGTGTAACACATAGACTAAGCTAATCTTAAACAACTTATGTCTAAGATGTTCAACACATGAACACGTTTGTTACACTGAAAGTAAAATGCTAACTCTTCTAATTCTCAACAGATGAGATTTCAGTGTTCAACTATCTATTCGCATACCTAGCATGTTTCCACGCATGAGTATATATAATCCATATGGTGTACGGGTTGATGGAGTGGAGAAGGAGACAAAGGTACTTGGTTTAATAATATTATAACAGATAAAGTTAGTGGGTGAAAGGTAAGTTAACTTTATACATAAAGTGTGTAAAGTGAACATACTTTTCAGTAAGGTGTTTACCCACTATCTATTATTATATTATTAAAGTACCACATTTATGTCTTGGGAGAGTAAGCTTCTTTTTCCATGCTTGTACTTTTATCAACACCATGCTTTCTGAAGATTTGACTTTACCAAGTATAGAGTTGCCAGACATACTTAGTTGTTGAAGCATATCTTCGAGATCTTCTTTTCTAAAGTATCTTTCTCCTTTTCCAGAGGATAAAGATCTATCATTTTTGTCTCTTTGCAGATACAAAAAGTGCTAAGTACTTTTACAATGAAAGATCTAAGGCATAATAAGAACAACACATGTTCTGCCTTTGATTTAAGAAAATGTTACCAAGAAAAACTATTAAGTGAGATATCATATAAAGACTCAGTTAACAGACACTAAACTACAAACATAAATTTGCTCAGCCAGGGATGAAAATGAAAGGCTTAGCTACTAAGGTTTGCTCAGCTGATCAGAGTTGATCAACTGATAATACAAACACTAGTATGACGATGTAAGCCAATTAACCTTCATGATCAGTAGATCCTAAGGGCTCAGCTGATCATTGAGAGTGATAGGCTGACAAAGAAAAGATTGGAAAAGTAATGAATACCTTATCTGATAAATAGGAGGTATCAGCTGAACAAAGTGATAGTGTCAGCTGATCCGTAACTGCTCAGCTGATCGTGAATCTTTCCTTAGCTGATGGTTTTAGACCATCAGCTGATGCAATAAAGATGTTCAGCTAATGCTTCTTGACTGATCTTTTCTTTTAGCTGATCTTCCTGAAGCTGGTCCTTTGGCTGATACTCAATGTTCAGCTGACACTTTGTTTTTCAGCTGATGTTTCTTACTTACAATTTTCATTAAGTCTAACATGAAAAACAACACATGTTTTTCATTTATCTAAGTCCAAAACTGAATATGTGGTTTTGTTAACATCAAATCCTATTTTAATTAATAGACATGTTTGATTTAGGTTTGATATTGCTATCTCCCCAACAGCAATGACATTGAAGGAGGGGGAATTGAACGGCTAGGATTTGGTCTCCCATTCTCAATTAATTTAAGGTTCTTATTTGAATCTCCCACTATATATATATATATATATATATATATATATATATATAGACAAAAATTCATGCGAGAACCGTTGTTAGCGCGAGAACCAATCTAAGCCGTCCAATTCCCCCTCCTTCAATGTCATTGCCTACCCATGAATTCCTTACATGCACCCTGCCACACTCTATATATATACATATACATATACATATACATATATATATATACATATATATATATACATATACATATATATATATATACATATATATGTATATATATATGTGTATATGTATATATATATGTATATGTATATATATATATATATATATATGTATATATATATATATATAGGGGAAGGTTTATTCGAGAACCATTGTTAAATGCGAGAACCGCGAGAACCAATTATAACCCTTGATCAAAAAAATGAAAGGTCCAGATTAAATAGTTGTTAGTAGATAACCTTAATTTTCTCAAATTAAATCCTATGTTTAAGGTAGTTAATGAGGGCAATTTAGACATTTGTCATATACCCCTACTTTTTTAAATGAAAATATCTACCAAACGCAAAGGTATTAAAATACGAAAATTATACCAAATTAACGAGAAAAATACGCTCTTTAATATGACATCCATATTGCTATACTTTTTCAAAGAAAAAAAATTCGTTTTTGCCCGGTTTTTTTTGTAGCATAGCAAAAGATATATGCACATGTGCATATAACCCTTGATTTTTTTCAAGCAGATGTGCATATGTGCACCGCTTTTCCATACTGCATATGTGCGTCTGGGTGCATATATGCAACTTGCATCTCGTGCAGATATGCATATGCACATGTAGACATAACTCTCGATTTTTTTAGCACAGATACGTATTTTGCACATATGCACGTAAAACTGAAAATTTTGTACAAATTTCTGCATGTGTGCATCTCGTGCATATATGCATCATGCACGTGTGTATCTCGTGCATATATGCATGGTGCATAAAACAAATAATTGAAATCAAATAAATGCTAACTATTCTAATTATATTTTGTAAATCTTTTAAATATTAAAAAGTTTTACTTTTCATCGTTTATAATATATGAGAAATAAAGAACTTATTTTTTTAAGAATCAATAATGAAAAAAAATGAACTTATCTTCATTTCTTTAAATATAAAATTAAACACATCAACCAATAAAGCAAGGTGGAAGGTGTCAGCTACTTTATTACCAAACCCACTTTATTACCAAACCCATCATTTTCATAGTCTTTCACAGTCATTTTGAAATTGAGTATGGAAGTCTCTCTTCTCCATGGAAACCATAAATCAGAACCACACAATCATCTATTTTGAGTCCTTTCATGAAAATCGGAGAACGGTTATGATGATGGAGGAGGCGTGTCGCGGTGGAGGAAGGGTGTTGCCAGTGGAGGTCAGCGAGAGTTACAGATCTATACACAGATCTGAGGTTTCCTGATGCTTTCGTGGAGGAAGGTCTCGCCGGTGGAGGTCAACAAGCGCAAAAAACCACGACAATAGCAGATCTAAAATGGCAGAACTCACCGATCTGAGATTTCTAGGTTCTTTCTGAAAAGCCTCTCGCTAATAAAGCCGCAAATAAGCAGAAAATGTAGTCGACGGTGACGGTAACATCCACGGTATTCATCACCGGTGATGATAGCCGGCGAGCTGAGAGAGACGGAGAGTAAAGAGAGGATCAATGTGTGTAGTGTGTGTTTATTTGGAAGCCAGATCTGAATATAGTTGGGTAATGTAATTATTTAATCTACCAAAAATACCCTTTTGTATTAATTAAGGTTGTCTAAGATTTAAATTAAAATAAATGATCAGGATTGGTTCTCGTGGTTCTCGCATTAACAACGGTTCTCGCATTAACTTCTTTATATATATATATATATATATATATATAATAAAAAGGAAAAACAAGCGGGATAAAAATACCAGACAATTGTGAGAAGCTAGTAGAATTCGAGTTTTGACCACCACGTTGCTGGTGGCCATTAAAATCCTCCTCCAGCTGCTCCTATAAAAGGGCATTCAAACAGCATGCCTATATATAACTAACCCTTTAAGCTATTAATAATTACGTAATATTCTTTTAAGACAAAATGTCGTCGACTAGTTGCTGTGGAAGTAGCTGTGCTTGTGGCTCTACTTGCAAATGCCAACCTGGTGGTGGTTGTGGCGGCTGCAAAACAAACCCAGACACCACCACCACCACCACTGTGAGTGCTGTTGCACCCAACAAGAGGTACCATTTCGAGCTATCTCTAATCCGCGATCTAATTAATTAACATGCATTATTCATGCCATGCATGAAACGATAACTAGCATGGCACCCGCGTAATGCGGCGACGATGACAATAGTTTATGCTCGATAACATGTTTGATTTAAAAAGTAGGGTATGGTATGTGAAATGAGATGTTAGTCAACCTATACATGTATTTTCTACCTTTTCTGATTTCTTTATTTTTTTTACAATCAACCATTTTATTAGTTGTTAAAATAGTTTTTGAAAAACAACTAAAAGATATTATTATTGAATAATTAGAGAAAAAGATTTTATAGCCTTAAAATTGTATTGATGTAAGTAATTTAGCCATAATGAGATAAACTAAATAATTTTTGTGATGTTTAATAATTAATTAAGTAATATTTTCCTTAAATTAGTTGAGATAATCAACAGAATGGTTGGTTGCTTTAAGTGTTTGTATCTTAAGCAAAAAAAATTACATTATTTAAAATTAAGTAGTCTTAAATTTTTTAAGAGAAGGAAAGTAAAATGCTTTATAATGTAGTATAGATTAGTAAAATTAATTAATTGTTGATGATGGATGTATATATATATATATATATATATATATATATATATATAGTTGCTGCGAGGGATCAGAGAAGGGAGGTCCAAAATCTTCGGAGCATGATGGTTGCAAATGTGGTGGTAAATGCACATGCAATCCTTGTTCGTGTAAATGATCCATCATTAATTAACAGCTTTGAGAAATAGCTTTTCTCTTTCTCTTTCTTTGGATATGTTGATTCAATATCTTCTTTCTTTGGATATGTAATAAATACATACATTCCATATATATGAATATATGTATCAAAGTTGCATCCAATTAATAGGGGTAAGTTACTAGTAATGAAGTATGGTTTCTAAGACCATTCGCATCAATCTTGAGGTAATCCATGCCATCCTACTGTTACGTCAGTGTCACACCATTTCTCCCTTCCCATCCCACACCATCCCACAAACACCTGCATCCATCTTGAGCCATCCCATATCTATTTTTTGTTTTTTATTTTTTGTTGAAAATAATTTAAATAATTTAATTAATTTGTGATTTGTTATATAGTATAAAATAAAACAACTAATATTAAAAACATAAAAAAACATAAATTTTATAAAGTTAAGTTGATTTGCTAACGCCACCTCTTCGTCAGGAAACCACGTAACCTTTTTTGTCCTATTCTTGTAGCTTCTTTTGCCTGTGTCTCGGGCACAATCTTCGGTTGTGTCTCGAGAACAATCTCCGGTTGTGTCTCCTGATCTCATCCGCAAGATCCACCTCGTCATCCAAGTTGACGGCCACATCATCGTTAGGCGGGTATGTAGCTTGATTGATTAATTGCGTAAATGATCCGCCACTTTGTTGGAATTGACCAAAACATACTGTTGTTGATAACCGCCTTGTTGATATGCTCCAAACCCGGGTGAATACAATGGTATTTGTTGTATGTTGCCATAAAAGTTTGAAGGCGGTGGCATCATATTGAACATATTCTCCGGGGGTTGCGAGCTTCCGGCTTTCGTTTTTGAATTGCGTGGTGTATTTTGATGCTTTTTTGGTTGGCTCATTTTGTAGAAATGAAATGAAAAGAGAAATGAAAATAGAGATGAAAATGGTGATTAAAATAGATATGAGAGTGTGGTATATATAGGGAATAAAGGTTTAAAAAAAACTAAACTAGCCGTTAATATTAATGTTGGAAAAAAAATGGAGCCGAGGTCGAGAGGAGGAGCCCGAAGGGGGTGGAGCCCGAGGGAGCCCATAGGGGTGGCGATGGTGTGGGTTGGAACCCATGGACAGCCCGAGCTATCCCATCCCTTGGATGCGGATGGTCTAAGCATCATAACATAACTAGATTATGAGAGAGTAAAAGAAAAAAATGATAACCATTATTAACTTTTGAAGGGGTTAAAAGAAGCCAACATTTAAATAACATTGCATGGTGGGCTAATTAGAAGCTGATAGTAGAGGTGCACATCTTCGGATTTTAATCCGATTCGGATCGAATAAAATCCGGACCCTATTTTTTCAGTTTTTTTGGGACCGGATTTTCTCGAACAAAAGTGTAACCGGTTTCGTACCGATTAAAACCGGATTTTCTCGGACAAAATTGTAACCGGTTTCGGATCGGATTAAAACCGGATCGGATAAAAACCGGTTAAATCCGCTCCGGTTTGAAAAAAATCCGGTTTTATAAAAAATTGGTTCGGATAGTTTTTGCACAAAATCGAATATTCGGATTTGTTGTGCACCTCTAGCTGATAGTATTAATCAATAAGGTTGATTGGAGAGTGCCGAACACAATCTAGTCTTCCTACTAGCTCCGCCCCTCTCTTAGCCTAGTTCTTTGATGTGCATCGATATGAATATTAGTGCCTAAATTTGAATATATGCACGTATGTAATTGTTATAAAATAAATGCATGTTTTACTGCTTAGCAATACGTACAAGCTGTCTTTCATGTGATTTTTAATTCATAAAAGATGCAGTAAATTAACTTAACCAAGACCTGATTATATCATATTCAGAATTTGAATCAAAAACCTCAATGTCATCAGAATCGTATTCATACCAGAAGGATTTCACTTTAAAACGGTAAAACCCTGTCCACATCTAAAATTCATCAGAATCGGACTTGCTAAATGTATGTTTGGTCATGCTCAAAAGATTAGTAACTGATCTTTGTCTAGATGCCCTACTTAGCCTATCTTGAACCTACCAACCTCATGTTTCGTAAATTTCATTTCTTTGTCGCACATCCTAAAAGCTCGACTTCAACTTATAATTGGTGTGCATATGATCAAAACTTGATTAATTTCGAGCCACAGGAGAAGCCCTCGCTTTTTTAAGACACCCCTAAACCATCAAGTTTAGAGTTGTTTGAGGAATCTTTCAACATTAAATCAAGAGTGTGGAAAGCAACGTCGATCTGATGGTACGACTATTAGGACGCAAATCATCGAGTTGCTTGATGTTGATTCCCATATTGTTATTTGTTGGTGTGAAGGGAAAGAATGTGGTTGCTTTACCTATGTTCTATGGAGGGGAGGGGGAGTTCAAAAGTCCATTTTACTCTTGCAAGTTTTAGTAAAAAAAACTAAATGATTACGACTAGCTGGTTTTCATACTTCTTATAATTGGTTTTTGTTGAAGTTTAAAGTTGTTATAAAACAAATACATGTAACTATTCTTCTTTATTCTAATTCTCACAGAATATTTTCAACTTTGTAATAATTTTGATTCTAATCTTACAATCAGTGGCGGACCCAGGATCTCAAATGAGCGGTGGCACGGGTGAAATGAGTGTAGCACTAGCTCAAAAAATCGAAATTTACACTATGAAATGGAAACACCGCCTCAAAAAAATCGAAATTTACACTACGAAAATATGACCGGTGGCAGTTGACTCCTCTGGCTAAGCCATGGGTCCGCCCTGCTTACAATTGTCTTTCAAAAAAAAGTAACTAGTTAACATCATGTACAATTGTAAAAAGGTTTTGTGTGGATTTTAATTCAATACATTATAAATTCTGATTCCAATCCAATATTAGTTTCAGGTGGTTTTTAAGACACTAATGACATATATAATAAAAAATAAAAAATAGATCGACAAAAGAATATATAAATTAATTATTAAACAAGTTATTTAATTAAGAGAATATTATTTATCGAGGATATATCGGTTGGTTTATTTTCGAGCATAACAAGACAAAAGATATATCCCGCGAAATGTGGAGCATAATTTGGGTGATTAAGACCCGGCCGTGAGGTATTTTAAAAAAAATTAAAATTAAAAATCTATATTTTGGACATGTTTCCATATTAAAATAGAGAACTTGTTTAGATAAAGGGGTGAAGTTTATTTTTTTTAGAAAAAATTAAAAATAATGTTTAGTATAATGTTTTCTTAAAAAGTTGTTTGAAAAAGTATACGAGTTTGGAAAAATTGAGGAGTTTGGGCAAATGTGAAAAGGTGAGAAAGTTTCCAGTTTTTTTGAAAAATATGTAAGTGAATATGTTTTCTAATTTTAGGTGTTCTTAGAAAAGTTTTCTGAAAAAATAAAGTATTTCTCTGAAAATGAATACAACCTATTCTTCAATTTCCAAACTCCCCAAATCAAAACATAACATATTGCCTCAAATAATCTTCTACGTTTTTTATTCGTTTGAACCTATGAAGATCTACCAAAAATGACAGCCGTCATTCAGAATCTTAATGTCTTTTGACAGCAGATTAACTTTGACTATGGCAAGACGTTAATTTTGAAAGGCTGAAAGCCTCTCATTTACAATTGCTTTAACCAGGCGGTTTATAATATGAATTAAATCTAAGAACAAATAAAAAAAAGGTTGTATACGAAATGTGCAAGTGCAACTCGAACATATATATATATAGTTAATTGTCCAAATGGTCCTTTAACTTAGAGGTTTCTGCCATTTTTGTCCTTTAACTTCAAAAGTGGTAAGTATCATCCTTTAACTGCCATTTTCATGTCGTTTTGGTCCTTATTAACAGTTGCCGTTAATTATCTCTGTTAAGTCAGGGGTATTCTAGTCTTTTTACCATTTTTTAATATTTAATTGTCTTTTAATAATATATTTTCTTTTTTTAATAATAAAAAAACCATCTCTCTCTCTTCTCTCTCTACACTCTCTCTCACCCTCTCTCTCTCTCTTTCTCTGATTCCAACAAAGTCGATGTCCATCACTAACAGTCCCAAGGTACAAAACATTGATTAATGGAGATTAAAGATGGCTAGGATATAATTTCTGCTCCTAATTTGTTGTAATGGCAAGTCTGGTAATTGATGCATAATCAGGTCGTGGATGTATGGTCTCAGTTACGCAGGATATAATTCATTCTAGTATTGGGCCTATGGAAATTGTTTATGGCCTGTAATTTTGGTTGGTGTAGCAGCCTAGCAGGTTACACCATTTGTTTAGTATTGGTTTTGGTCAATTTTGGTTTTGGTCAAAAAGATGGCTAGGAATTTAGTATTATTCTCAACAGTGTGAAGCAAAACCTGTTTAGAATCCATTTGGGGATAGAACTTCTGGTGAAACCAGAAAATTTCCGGGCGCAACATTAACAAGAATATCGAGGCAGGCAATTAGTTGAGGAGATCGAGTACCGGAATACCGACGGACCGGAGGGAAGCGATGGCGAAGTCAACGACGGTTTGACGACGGCCCATAAATGTGGTTGTGCGAGAAGAGAGAAGTGAGAGAGAGAAACGGTCAGAGAGAGAGAGGCAGAGAGAGAGTGTTCAGTGTTTGGTGGTGTTGGTGGAGGAGGAGGAGGAATACGGTGGTGGTGGTGGAGTTCATCGGAGATGGTGTGGTGTCTAGAGAGAGAGGCAGAGATCAGAGAAAGAGAAAGTGGGGGAGAGAGAGAGAGAGAGTGTGTGTGTGTAGAGAGAGAAGAGAGAGAGTGTGTGTAAAGAGAAAAAGACAAAAAAAGTGCCAGATGACTTTTTTTATTATTAGAAAAAGAAAATATATTATTAAAAGGTAATTAAATATTAAAAAATGGCAAAAGACCATAATACCCCTGACTTAACAGAGATAATTAACGGCAACTGTTAATAAGGACCAAAACGGCATGAAAATGACAGTTAAAGGATAATTCTTACCACTTTTAAAGTTAAATGACCAAAATGGCAGAAACCACTAAATTAAAGGACCATTTGGACAATTAACTCATATATATAAGTATAGGGACTAGAATTTCAATTTACTAAAAATCAGGGACGTTTGGTGGAAGGGGGACACCCATGGCTGGCATTTCATTTTCCCACTCAAACACGGCAGCTTGTGCTTTATTTCTCAGTTATTAATTTATTATAGTTGTATTCAATATAGTCCATCTTTTTTTGTGGAGTCCTGAGAGACAAATTTCAGCCACACGATCAACAAAGCGTTTTCCGGCGAACCCACCGTCGGATCATCGTGATTTTTGGTCAGGGTGATCGGTTTTAACTCCCCTACAAGACTATGGAGCCTGATCGTCTTCACGATCCTCCATTAACGAGAAATTGAGCAAACTCCGACCACCATGGCCGCCGCTGCAAAATCCGACCACCACGGCCGGAGTTAATGGTGGTGGCGCACATGGTTCAACTCGGTTTGATGAGAGGAGTTCAGATCTGGTCTCGGATTCGTCATTGGATACTTCAAAAAAAGATCCGGAGTTTTATTTCTCAGATCCGCCGCCGACGAGGCCAAATTTGCGGGCTGCCGGAGTTGTTCAGGGTGGGGATGGTGGTGGTTCAACTCGGTTTGATGAGATGAGTTCAGATATGGTCTTAAATTCGTCATTTGATGATTCAAAAAAAGATCTGGTCGGCGGCGGCGACGGTGGTGTCCGACAGTGTGCAATCATATGTGATTGTGGCTTCAATCACATGTGATTGCGTCGCCGGAGGTGATGGTCGATGGTGGTGGTTGGCGGTGTGCAATCACATGTGATTGTGGCTTCAATCACATGTGATTGTGTCGCCGGAGGTGATGGTCGGTGGTGGTGGTTGGCGGTGTGCAATCACATGTGATTGCGGATGCCAGAGGTGGTGGTCGGCGGCTGTGGTGGTAGCCAGAGGTGATGGTCGGTGGTGGTGGTTGGCGGTAATCACATGTGATTGTGCTTCAATCACTTGTGATTGCGGCGGCCGGAGGTGGTGCTCGGCGGCAGTGGTGATGGCCCGAGGTCCTGGTTGGCATTTGCCTTTTTTTATCATGTGGCTGAGATTTGTCCCTTGGGACTACACAAAAACTTTGGACTATATTGAAAATTTCACTAATTTATTAATTTTTAAACTTGTATTTTGTTTCTAGAGAAATGTTTAATATAGTCCATACTTATTGTATAGTTCTGAGGGACTAATCTTAGCCCTTGGATCAGGCCCATCAATGTTCCATATTGAATTTTAAAAATTTGGGCGGAGTGACATTTTCGTAATTAACATGTAATGATTTTACCATCACATGTGATTGTATTGTAAATCACATGTGATTTTATATCGAATCACATATGATTAAATATTAAAATTTAGGACTATGTTTTTTATATGGACTATATTGAATGCAACTCTTTGTTTCTATCGATAAAAAAAATTAATAATTGATATATATATATATATATATATATATATATATATATATATATATATATATATATATATATATATATATATATATAACTATTTAACTCAAATAACAACCACAATCAATCTCGTTTAAACAAAATATGAGAAAGATAAAATATAATAATCATACCTCTATAAAAAAACTGCAATAAAAATTATGAGTAAATAACAGATTAACATAAATTAAAAGATTAGTTAATTAGTAAGTTGATGACAACGTATAGTACCTTTTGAATACCAACTTAATTTAGGAGGAGACTCTGATGATGATGGTTCAATATCTAAATAATAGATTCAATCAATATATTGAACGTACGTAATTAAGTATACATAGTTAATTAGCTAGTATTACCATATAAATGATTGATTGATTATATATTTAGTCGATCAAAAGGTTACATTCTAATAAAATTTTATTTATGTGTGCTATTATATAACAATTTAACGTACGATATTCATGTATCGATCGATGGTATTTATAAAAAAATTTATTCAATTATTATACCCATTAACTGTAATGATGAAACAATTAATAATTTAGCTAGTCGTATAAAAATAATAGAAAACAAAATGAAAAAAATGGAAATATGTAAACCCCCATATATGCACCGTCTTCCTTAGACCGTGTCATCGGGGCCATGATGGGGCTTGTGAGAGGCGCTCACGAGGGTGAACACCATCGCCGCCCCTCGTGAGGCAGCCCTCACGCTCACATACGCGAGTCAGGTCGCGCGAGTGAGAGAGGAGAAGGGGGGAGGGGTGGTCAACCGTTGGGGTAGTCGTTGAGGGGTTAATTTTTAAATTTTTTTAAACCATTTATCTCTTATAAATACACATATATTCAATCTTTTTTTCACACAAATTTTAACTCATCTCATCTATTCTTTACATTCATCTTTTCTCTCTTCAAAAATATATTTCACAAATGGACAAGGGCAAACAATCGTTCAAAACCCCACGACGAGTTTCAAAGATGGGAAAAGGCACGAGCTCGCAACCCCCCCCCCCCCCCCCCCCCCCGGATAACATGTTCGGGATGTCATCTCCACCACCGAACTACATCCAAAATATACAACAATATCCGATGTATTCACCTACTCCGATTCCCGGTGGTTTTCATAGTGGAGTTTACCGGCCACAACCCCCGTTGTTGAATCAATTCCAAATGGGGTTTTCGGGTTTTCAAAACATGACTCAAGGTGGTTTTACAAACCTCCTTCAAGGTAGGTATCCAGGTGATGACCCAGAGACGAAGGAAGATGAGGACGAGGAGGCTATTCCCGACACCCCACGCGAGGTGGTTTTATGTATTATTATTTAAATGTATATATTATTATTTAATATATTTATATATTATTATTTGTAGTAAACTTTTGGGGGAAGGTGCGTGATTTTTACAACGAAAAAAGAATAGACTACATTGAACGCACCAAAGACCAACTCACGGGCAAGTGGAACGATATGCGGAAAAAAATAACCTTGTTCAATGGCTTGTACAATAATTTCACCAACAACCCCCAATCCGGATGGAGTGAGGTGGACATCCTCAAGAAAGCCGACAAACAATATCGGGTAGAAAATAAAAATCAAACGTTTGCTCACGAGGAGGCATGGAGGAAATTGAAAGACCATCCTAAATGGACAAATGTGCCCCAAATGATGGTTGAAAGACCATCTAAAAGGAGCAAGTCTTCGGACCCGTCTATCCCGCACACTGCGTCTTCCAATGCCGGGGTTAACATTGAACTCAACTTCGAAGACATCGACGAGCATGACGATGATGTTGAAAATTCACGAGCCGATACGCCCACCGGGCCGGGACAAATCTAAACGAGCTAGTAAAGAAAAAGACATGGGAAAAGGCTCGGGCTCGGGTATCATGGATGTGATGACGGAGTTCAAGGATTTCGTTGGGAAGTTCTCATCCGAGAACGAAGAAGTGATGAAAACCGAGCAAGAAAAAATAAAAGCAATGAATAACGTAGCCGAGTCAATAAGAGAGAAAAACCAGATAATGAAAGAAAGACAAGAAAGCAAAGATTTCGATTTTGTCTATGGCCGGCACGATCATTTCACGGCAGAAGCGTTGGATGCGGATAATAAACGAAAGGAAATTATCAAAAAAAAAATACGGGTGGTAGATTGTATTTTTTATCTTTTTAAGTTATGTAATTTTTATTTTTAATATTAAAAGTTATATTGTTATTTAATGTTTTTATAATTATTATATTGTTTTAAAAATTAAATTATGTTAATAAAAGAAAAAAGAAGAAAAAAAAAAGAAAAAGAAAAAGAAAAAGGATGTGAAGCATGTGATGGATGCAGGGGTTTGTGTGATGTGATGAGAAAATGATGGGATGCTGATGTTGCGCTGATATGGCTGTGTGAAGGATGTGATGGATGCACATGTTCTTACTAAAAAAAAAGTTAAAAAAAGTCAAAGGTGTGGTTGATAAAAAGGTAGCTTAGGTCCAAAATTTCACCCGCCTAAAATTAAAGAGTGGAGTCTACTCTTATTATTAAATTGATATTTAAATTAAAAGAGAAGGACATGTGGAACGAATGAGCGATGTGGTATTTTTTTAATCTTGTAATTAATATTTATTTATTTGGGTCAAATATATGATGGTCATCCAATTAAGGGATCATATCATATCGATGTTGTTTAGCTATTGACAGACCGACTACGCCCATGTCTTCCTTCCTTCCTGTTCACATCACCCACCGACCCATCATATCACACACACACACACACATATGAATTGCAGCTAGCTTCACGACTAATACCTTACGTACGTACCTCATGAATCATCAGCTACCAATTCATTATAAAACCACCCCCTTGTCTACCTCCCTCTTCTTGTTAATCATATATGTATATATGCATATGATCTTTCCGGCCTGATCAACTTTAATTAATTACGTACTCCCTCCATCCTTAATTCATTCCATCGTCTATTTATTAATTACTACACTTGTTTTTATTTCATCCACCCATCCTATCATATCATATCCATCCTAATTTATTTAACTTTATTAATCACTTCATGGAGGTTTCACGGTTGGCAGGAATTAATATTATTGAGGAGCCCTTTTGTTTCAGTTCCCATTGGCCACTCATCAATTACTCCTCCTCCTCCTTTGACCATCATCATCATCATCAACTCAGTTCAATCAACATGGAAATGGAAGCAGCAGTTGCATTTGGACAAGACTCCACATATGACGATTATCATCTCATCTATGCATCTCATGCTGCACCATTCACTTTTAACCCAACTCATGTCATCATGCAACCAATATCACCAACACCATCCTCTAAACAACTCAAAACCACCACCACCACCTGCAATTATTCATCATTCATCACCTCTGCAGATCATCAATCAATGATCAATCAGAATCACAATCTACATGATTATGCAGCAATTAGCTTCACAAATCCCAGCAAAGAGGAACACACTCTATCTTCCAAAACTACAATTGACAGCTTCACAAGTCATCATGTCTAGTTTGGCAACCAAAACCACATGACGACAAGCACCAACACTGCTACAATACCTCATCAAGCTCACCATATCTTGGCTGAGAGAAAGAGAAGAGAAACTCACTCAGAGGTTCATAGCGCTCTCTCCTCTGATCCCTGGCCTTAAAAAGGTTATTAATTTTTTAGATTATTTACGAGAATCTAGCTATTATATCAATCATATATATATATATATATATATATATATATATATATATATATATATATATATATATATATATATATAGAAATAGCATCAATAAAAACCCCCCCTTAAACAAAAACCCTAAGGTCCCATTCCTGGCCGTTAGATCGATCAAATCAATGGTTCAGATCTATAATGACATTATTGTAAATAAGTAAACAATTATAAGATTTAATTTTAGAAGGATGGGTATTATGGTCAAAGGCCCCTTTTTTTTATCAAAAACCCACGCATGTTCCAACCATCTTAACAACCCCCAATTTTTTTTTACCCCTTAGATTTTTAAATGACCATAACTATTTCAATTTTTTGAATTTGAGCAAAAAAATTATTCCAATCTTCTCATTTTTAATCCTCTTTCAAACGAGACCACTCTTCCTATATTTCTGGAAAAAAAAATTTACGAAAATGACGAAAATGATAAAAATATTTATCATTTTCGTATATTGCAAAAAGTATCAGCTTGTTCAGTGAAAAAAAGGCATCATTTTCAGTCATTGCAAAATATAATCATGTAAAGTAAAAAAAATCAGCATTTTCATATCAACACATAGTATACAAAAGATGTACACTGAAAAAGATCATTTTCGTTTATTGGAAAAAGTATTCAGCATGTACATTGAAATTTTATCATTTTCATAATATCAAACCATGTACAATGAAAAAAAATCATTTTAATATCATCGCAAATAGTATCAGAATGTACATTGAAAAGTTTATTATTTTCGTTCATCATATGGTATCATCATGTACATTGAAAGTTCATCATTCTCATTCATTACACATATCATTTTCGTTCATCACAGGTTAAAAATTACAGAGGGCAGGAAAATGATGAAAACAACGAAATTTATCATTTTCGGCTGTCCCTTATATTCACGTAATAGAAGGTGACGAAAATGATGAATTTTAGCCATTTTCATCATTTTCGTGTCCCCCCTATATATCACTTAAACAGCGGGTCCCGAAAATGATGAAAAATGACGAAATTTATCATTTGCGTGCCCCTTATATATCACGTAACAGCAGGTGACGAAAATGATAAAAATTTCGTCATTTTTCATCATTTTCGTGTCCACTTATATGTCACTTAAACAGCAGGTCCGAAAATGATAAAAATTTCGTCATTTTAATCATTTTCGTGTCCTCTTATATATCATGTAACAACAAGTGACGAAAATGATAAAAATGACAAAATTTATCATTTTCGGGACCTGCTATTAGGTGATATAACAGCAGGTGGCGAAAATGATTAATTTCGTCATTTTCATCATTTTCGTATCCTCTTATATGTCACTTAAACAGCAGGTCCGAAAATGATAAAAATTTTGTCATTTTAATCGTTTTCGTGTCCCCTTATATATCATGTAACAACAAGTGACGAAAATGATAAAAATGACAAAATTTATCATTTTCGGGACCTGCTATTAGGTGATATAACAGCAGGTGGCGAAAATGATTAATTTCGTCATTTTCATCATTTTCGTGTCCTCTTATATGTCACTTAAACAACAAGTCCGAAAATGATAAAAATTTCGTTATTTTAATCATTTTCGTGTCCCCTTATATATCATGTAACAAGTGACGAAAATAATAAAAATGACAAAATTTATCATTTTCGGGACCTGCTATTAGGTGATATAACAGCAGGTGACGAAAATGATTAATTTCGTCATTTTTTATCATTTTCGTCATTTTCGTCGAATTTTTTTTTTCACAAATATAGGAAGAGTAGTCTCGTTTGAAAGAGGATTAAAAAATGAGAAGATTGGTATAATTTTTTTTGCTCAAATTCAAAAAATTGAGATAGTTATGATCATTTAAAGATTTGAGGGGTAAAAAAAATAAAAAAAATGGGGGTTGTTGAGATGGCTGGAATATGGCGTGAGTTTTTGTTCAAAATTCAAATTTCTCATCTTGCCCTTTTAGATGGGTGACTGAGATTGAGACTTTGAGATCTTTGTTTAAGGGGGGTTTCTATTGAACCTCACCCTATATATATATATATATATATATATAGAGAGAGAGAGAGAGAGAGAGAGAGAGAAATTGAATCAATAAAGAAACATGTGTTAAACAAAAAACCTAAAGAACCAATCTGGACCATTGGATAATCAAAATTAATGGATCAGATCTAACGATGGCAAAACTGTAATTATAATGTATTAATATAGGAAAAAAAGGGCAAACATGGAAAATCCCCCCTCCAACAACCCACGATTTAAAAAAAAACCCAAAAACTTTAAATTGTTATAACTTTTTAAGTTTTGTGAATTTAAACAAAAGAATTATACCAATTTTTTAGTTTTTTAATCCTCTTTCAAACAAGATCACTCTTCCCATATTTTTCTAAATTTTTTTTAGCATGAAATTTTTGTTTGCAATTTGGCCAGTATGTAGTGTTTTGTACGGATTTTGCATTTTGGATTTGAATGTGTAATTTTGCATTTTAGACTGCATTTTCATTGAATCATGTTGGATTTGCATTTTGCATTATCATAATTTTTGCATTTTGGAAGCATTTAAATGACCTGCATGTTTATATTTTGCGTTTTTCGGGTTTTGCATTTTGCATTTAGAATGAACCCAGCTCAAAATGCAAACTTTGCATTAAAAAAAAGTTTCAGAAATATATCAAGCATGGTCTTGTTTGAAAGAGGACGAAAAACTGAATCTAACAATATACTTTTTTTGCAAAAATTCTTAAAAACGAATAAGTTATGATCATTTAAAGTTGAGTGGGCTTTTTTTTATTTATAAAGTTGATTTTTTTTTGTCGTTTTCCAATTTTGCCCTTAATCAAAGTGTCGCGTGTCATTACCAGGATGGTTTTTTAGGTTGTATGTTTAAGGAAGGTTCTCTATATAACCTCACCCTATATATAAGAGAGGTTCATGTGAGAAGTCTTTTTATTGCGAGAAGTACGAGAAGTCTTTTTGACCATTGGATAAGTTAATCAATGGCTAGGATCATTTAAGATAATATTGTAATTTAAATAAATTTTTAGGATATTTATTTACAATAGAAACGGGTAATAAAGACAATTAACCATCTTTTTCTCTTCTATATTTACTCTCAATCACGATTCTTCAGCCTCCTATTTCCTTTTTAAATTATATAACCCTAGTTTCACCTCCTCTCTATTTCTATGGATGATAGTGGCAGCTGCTCCCATTATCGCCACTCTCTGGAGGTGGCGCTGCTCCCAACCTCCAATACCGTCTCTTTCTCTCTCTATCTCTTGAGGATTGTCCGACTACACTAACGACCGTTGCAATCGAACACTATGGACGATTTTCGTTTAGAGATGAACGACGGACAATGTTTGAGCACCGTCGGAGTCGATGAGTCCCACAGTCTCTTCAACTTTGTCACTCGCCGTTTTCTCCACTCAACAACACCTATTTTCACGGCGGCCTTAGAGGATATGGGAATGTTGCTTCTGCCGCCGATAGAACTAAGAAGAAGGGGCATATGTGATATTCAACGAGCGGTGGATTTAGTACGCAGAATCGGATGTTAATTACTAAACAAATAAATTTTTTGCCGGAAGGTGATCGTAGTCGGCGGTGGAATGTCTTGGATGTTTGCATGACATTTTTTCTCTCCTTTGATAATGAGCAAGAACTTATATGTGTAATTCTTTTAAGGATTTATGTTTTAATATTTTTATTCATTGCTACGTAGTATTGTTCACAATTGTATTGTGAACATTAATCTTATGCGTATTTTAAGTTGCTTTTATTTTTAAACTTTTTCCTATATTGGTTCAATGGTGATCTCTGAACAGAATAATATATTTTCTTTTAACTTAACACTAGAAAGTAAAATTGAAAATTCTAATAAAATTTTTTAAAGTTGCAGATACAAAATGTGTTACTGGTTCACGGATGAATATTTAATGTTTCAGAAAAAGTATAGTATTATGCATGTAATATTTTCATTAGTGAACCTTTTAATATATGGTTTAAAAAGTTTATTAATCATTTTGATAATAGATGATGTGTTTACTAATGAACACTATGTACATAACAAAAAATTTATAATCGTAGGTTGTGTTCAGTAGTGAACACCGTATTAATAATAAAATAAAGTAAATTCTAAAAATTTGGAAAAATATTAATTTGAGAGAGGAGAGAGAATATATTTATGTTTACTAATTTACCCTTTTTAATTAAATAAAAATATTAATAATGATTAATATAGACCACAAGATCAAAAGTCAATCAATGGCTGAAATTGTTTCTCGCACTTCTCGCAATAAAAACACTTCTCGCCTGAACCCTCTCCTATATATATATATATAAAAGTTCATGCAAGAACCATTCTTAGTGTGAAAATCGCGAGAACCAATCTGAGTCGTCCAATTCCCCCTCTTTTAATGTCATTGCCCACCCATGAATTTCTCACATGCACCCTGCCAGACTCTATCCCTCCACGCTCACCATCCATGAAACTTCTCATATCCAAAGAACGGCCGAGATTGGTTCTCGCGGTTCTCACACTAATGAGAACTTAAATATTTTTGAGAATTTGAGACTCAATCTCAGCCGTCCAATTCCCCCTCCTTCAATGTCATTGTCCACCCATGAATTCCTTACATACACCCTGACTCACTCGATTCTCTCACGCTTTCCATCTATGAATTCCACTTACAAAATGAACGGCTGAGATTTAGTCTCCAATTCTCAATTAATTTCTCATTCTCATTTAAACCTTCCCATATATATATATATATATATATATATATATAAGGCATGCAAATTTTTCAAAATTAACCATAAATTGAGTCTTAATTAACCAATCATAACCTTAAATTTCAAAATTATTTCATTCTCAAAACAATTTTGGAAACACGTGGATAAGAAATTTTAATTTCAAATTATTCAATTTCAATTTTGAAATATTAATTTAAATCTATTGGGAGGGTCAGATGAATATTTTGAGAAGGTTTTATAAAATATATAAGAAGGTTTTAAGAAAATATGAGGGGGTTTTATAAAAATTATATACTAATGTAATTAATTACAAGTTGTTTATAAATTATTTTTAGTAACTTGTGATATATTTTGTTTAGAGAAAAAATAATTATATATTTACGACCGTCTCATTTTTATCTACGTTTTGGTATAAATTTTATAGTAATGACACTTTTTTGAAATTAGTATATTCTCATCACAAAGGTGATATTTCATTTACTGCATTTTTTTTATTTAAAAATTTTAATATCTCAAATACATTTCCAAAATACCCGTGCGTGTACGGGCCAATAAACTAGTATATTATCTGATAAATCAATTTCAGTTAATTAATACTTATATATAAATAATAATAGATGGATAAAGCTTCTGTTCTTGGGGATGCAATCAAGCACTTGAAAAACCTCCAGGAAAAGCTAAAGGCACTTGAGGAACAGGCGGCACAGGCCAAGAAGAATAAATCAAGCACAGAGTCGATGGTTTTCGTGAAACGATATGAGGTTATGCATCAGCTGGTGAAATCTCTTCATCATCGGATATTGATCAAAACTTTTTCGGTGGTCCAGTACAGATTGATGATCAACTGCCTGAAGTTGAGGCAATATTTTCAGGCAAGGATGTCTTGATTAGAGTTCATTGCGAGAAAAAGGTAGGCGTTGTACAAGAAACACTTGCTCTAATTCAGAAATTCCATCTATCAGTCATCAATACCACTGCAATCACCTTTGCCACTTATGCACTTGATATAACCATTGTTGCGCAGGTAATTCATTAATTAGTTATAAACAAATTAGCATTCATTCACTCTTTATCGATCTTTACATGATGGTTCACAAGATAGATGCGCGCATGATCAGATCCATGTTTTTTTTTCTTTTCAGATGGATCAAGATTTCATCATGACAATGAAGGATCTTGTTAAAAATCTACGTACCAGCCTCAAATGATTCATGTGAACATCGATCCAGCCGTTTAAATAAGCCTCTTAATTAATCTTTCTCTTTTTCCTCCAGATTGCTGTATGATCTGGTAATAAAGGTCTGGTGTTCTTCACACTAGCTAGCTTTTGATCACCACATACTACATGCATGCCTGCCTATAAAACTTGTTTGCTATATATGAGGTTCATTTTACAGGAGAGTTTTTTCCATTTCTTTTTTTCATGGTTGACTTGTTGACCATGTTTACTACCCTCCTGTTGTAAATTAGTAACCTTCAATGGCTATAGTGAGGCATTTTTTTCTTCTATAACTTTTATATATCCCTTTTTCCCATCGTCTTGAAATTAGGGGTTTGTTAGGGTGGATGAACAAATTACAGACCTTGTACCTTTCAAGTATTTGATGATAAGCATTAATTTAAAGGCTCGTTCTCATTCTTTCTTAATTATGTGGCATGTTTATTGATTTGTAAAAGCTTAATTTACATATATGTTAACGAATAACATCTGAATTATTGTTTATGAAGACGGTTTAATTATGAGGAGCTAAGATGTAAACATGCATGTAATATAACTCGATCCGGTATAGGAGCTATGTTATCCGAATATTATGTTAAATCTGATGAAAATTTTTAGGGGTTTTTAAGAAAATGTTAGGGGGTTTTATAAAAATTGTATATTAATGTAATATTGATTATAAGTTGTTTATAAATTATGTATAGTAACTTGTGATATATTTTGTTTAGAGAAAAAATAATAGTATATTTACGACCGTCTTATTTTTATCTATGTTTTGATATAAATTTTATTACAATATGACAATTTTTTAGAATCAGTATATTTTTTTAACTTTTTGTTATCCATTAATAGTGGTGAGTAGGTAATTTTTTGTTTAGCTGAGTGGGTTTTTTTTTAATTATAGTGATGAGCTGAGTGGTCAACTTGAGTATTCAATTCAAAGTATTTAGTTATTGATTTTAAAACATTTTCAATCTTATTAGAAAGATGTATGAAACCTTTTATTGAAAGATATGGTTTAAAATAAATGTATCATTAAAAGATGATATATTATATATTGAAAAATCTAAATTTAGAGATTCAAATATAGATTTTCTTGATGGTCCTGAAACTATTTTATTAGTGTATGTAGTTAGCCAAAGGTAACACTAAAATAAAAGTGTTAGTTTTTTATACACGAAACAGTAAACTATTCTTGATTTTTTAATAATTAACACGTGAGTTGTTATTTTTTTTCTCTATTGATTATGTTGGGTTTCACGTTTAGTCATCCAATGTTCGTGTGTATAAATCTGTATGCATATTTTCTTTCTTTTAAACATGTGCTCTTAAATCGTAACTAAGTTATTAATTATGCGAACTTGAATTTCCTTTTTCTCTAAGTCTGAAAAACTATTAGATGTTCTTTATAGTTTATACATGTGCTCTTAAATCGTCACCAAGTGGAATTGTTGTTTATTTGAATGTTGTAGCTTTCTCTTGATTTAATATTTCATTTATTGTATTTATTAAAGTTGTTCCTTTTGCTTGATTTTATTTGTTTCATAATTCAAAATATTCCGTAAATAATTTTATATTTTTTTAGGTTACTTTTGTAATACCCGTGATCCCACGGGTCAATCTAGTGTTTATGTAAAATATTGTAAGCTTAAACTTTTTTTTTAATAATATACAAATGAAATACGGTAGATTCAATTAACTTGGAAATCAGTCGGGTGGTATCATGTGTACATTCATTTAAGTCGTAACTAAATTCCTAAACTTAAAGCAACTAACGGTTAAAGAGATTGTGTTTCCATGTAGGGTCCTAGCCTCTTAGGGGAAGTGCCCTGGTAAGGTTCAAGAGGCAGTGCTAAAGTTGGTCTTATGTTAATGTTGTTGAAATTGACGTGGGTTGAAGATAACTAATGTTGCTGAAGATGAGCACTGATGTTGATACAATGACATCAATTCCACTGCTGATTTTATTTGTTCGAAATTTGTTAAAGTTGTTAACCCTGTTTCACAACTGTTATCAAAGTGCCACCTTTTAGTTATATAATTGCAAAAAGTTAGTTATAATCATTTGAAAATTATAGATTACTATTTTACGTGTCTATTTAAACCAATGTGAATTTGAGAGGGTTATAGAACAGAAATTTTTTAACTATCACTAATCAATATCGTGATACATATATAAAGGTCAAATAAGTTATTCAAAAAAGTGATATACACACAATCTAGAAATCCCTAACTACTGAATTTTGATACACCTTTATAAACTTTGAATCATACTACCTAAAACAAAATTGATATTAATAATTGCTTAAAATCACTCAAATAAGTAATGTTCGTATTTTGAGACAAGGTTGATTGTGACATGTATCACATAAATGAACCATATTACAAATCTATTATATGACAGATTGCTGTTAGAACTATCTTCCTAAATGAAAACTTGGCAGAAGATGTGTATAAGATAAACCTGATGGTTCAAAGGATCCTAAGAATCCTAACAGGGTTTGTAAACTTTTGAAATTCATGTATGGATTAAATAGGAATTATGAAGTTGAAACTTGCATTTTGATAATAAAATCAAAGAGATTACCTTTCTAAGACGTGAGTTCGAGCCCAATGTTTAAAGAAAGTTTGATAAGAGCGTTATAACATTCTTAGTCTTGTATTTGGATGATAAGTGATCATATATATGACATACCAACACTACAAGACATTAGGTATTACTTGAGTTAGTATTAATAAATAATATATACAATAGGCAACCCTTAAAATGAGCCATAGGTATTGTTCATAGCTAGGTTTTGCTAAGTTGCGCCATCCGCTTTAATATATTTATTGTCTGCAATGACTTAAACAAATGTGCTCCTAGCAGAGATGGTAAGTGCCCCTCACCTGCACCCACAAGATGAGGGGTTCAAATCTTGCAAGCTTGGTTTTTTTTGCTTGCTTTCTATTCCTTTTGTTTATACATTTTTGTTTATTATTTTATTTTATTTTGCTGTTTTATTATTTTTTTAGTTTTTCTCAACGGTCATGTATTTTATTTCTACTTACTTTTTTTGTTTTATCTTTTTCCAAATTCTATTTTATTTCTTATTTTATTATATCTATTAGAGAAACTAAAATAAAGTTTTTACTTTACTATTTTTTTATAGAACAAATATATACCTTATTTAATATAATATACTTATATAATTGGATTATATAAAAGAACTATTAAATAATTTTATTTCGTTTTACTCCTGATTTTATATAATATACTTGTAGAATTGGATTATGTAAAAGAACTACTAAATAACTTTATATGTAACCTTATGTATTATATAATGAATCAAGAATTAGCATGATGATTATTTATATTAACGTTAGTGATGATAGGTACGTTTAAATTTGAGATCTTTAAAATAGTAATTTATCCCGCAGCGAAGCGCTGAAAATGTTTACTCGTATCTATATATAAAAGGTTTGCAAATTTTCCTTTTATAACTATTAAATCAAATCTATTAATCAATCAAAACCTCCAATTTCAAAATCTTTGAATTTTACAAAACAATTTTAGAAAGATGACTATAATCGATTCTATCTCAATCTGGAGGGTGCTACATGAAAATTGTAAGGGGCTTTTATAAAATATGTGGAGGGCTTTTAAGAAAATAATAGGGGGTTTTATAAAAATATTATATTAATATAATTAATTATAAGTTGTTTATAAATTATGTATAGTAACTTCTGATATATTTTGTTTAGAGAAAAAATAATCATATATTTACGATCTTCTTATTTTTATCTACGTTTTGGTATAAATTTTATTATAATATGACACTTTTTTAGAATTCTTATATTCATAATCTTTTGTTATCCATTAATAGTAATTGGTAGATAATTTTTTGTTTAGCTGAGTGGTTATTTTGAGATTATGGTGATGAGCCGAGAGGTCAACTTAAGTATTTTATTCAAAGTGTTTAGTTATTGATTTTAAAGAATTTTCAGTGTTATTAGAAAGATGTATGAAACATCTATTAAAAATATGGTTTAAATAAAATGTATCATTAAAAGATGGTATATTATATATTTAAAAATCTAAATTTAGAGATCTTTTATGATGGTGAAAAAATTATATTGGCAATAGATGTGTTTAGAAATTTGAGTCGGTTTTCAGTTTGAAGTTATTATCTGATTGACTTCAATATTTGAATTTATTAAAAATGACATCAGATAATACATGTTCTTTCAAATTAGATTATTGTTGTTTTGGGTTTAATGAATTATATGTAAGTTTGGGGTGATATTTCATTTATTGTATTATTTTTATTTGAAAATTTTAATATCTCAAATACACTTTCGAAATACCCGTGCGTGCACGGGTCAATAAACTAGTATATATATATATAAGGCATGCAAAATTTCCAAAAATAACCATAAATTGAGTCTTAATTAACCAATTATAACCTTCAATATCAAAATTATTTCATTCTAAAATAATTTTGGAAAGATTAAAAATCGTGGATATGAGTAATTTGAATTAAATTTTAAATCTATTGGGAGGGGGTTAGATGAAAATTGTGAGGAGGTTTTATAAAACATATAAGGGGGTTTTAAGAAAATCTGAGGGGGTTTTATAAAAAGGGTTTAGTTCCTAAAAGTACATCGAAGTTGTCACCTTTTGCTATTGTGTATACTCATCTTTCATTACTCCCATTTAATACACCGAACTCTTCAAAACTACCGTTTAATACACCCGATTACCTGCTCAGCAGGTAACCGGTAATTTGTTTTATTTTTACTTTTTTTTATTCCACCTCATCATGCCACCTCATAAAATTTTGCCACATCATACAATTAAGAACACCTTCATCTTGGTGTTCTTCCTTCAAGAACATCTGCATCTTCAACCCAGATCAGATGTAGAACATGAAGAATCTGCTTCATAACAGGAAATGAAGAACAATACAACCCTAAAAACTATGATCAGTGAAGAACAACATGAATGCCATGTCAAGAACAGTGAAGAACAATAAACCAATAACCCCAAATCGAACCCTAAATCTTGTGTGAACCCAGATCTGTAAAAAATCGAACATTCAAGAAACAGTCCTAAATCCAAATCGAAACTTAATGAATCTGTAAAAACCCTAAATCCAACCCAATCGAACATTCAAGAGCATTCAAGAAACAGTCCTAAATCGCCTTGATGATGATCTGTAAAAACCCTAAATCCAACCCAATCGAACTGAATCGAAGAAGACGAACCTAAATCCAAGAAATCTGTGAAGATGAAGCAAGAACTGAAATCGAAAATAATGAAGCCAAGAAATCGAAACCTTAATCGAAGATGAAGATAAAATACCAGATCTGTTAAAATTCAAATCGAAGCTTAACCCAAAACTGTACTTTGTGCCTTCATGTCGCAGATGAAGATGAAACCCCTAATCGCCCATCAGTATTTCCCTTCGATCACCTAGCAGATCTTGACCTCCGATGGCGATGGTGATGATGAAGAAGTTTCTGCTTCGATGGTGTCTGTGGTTTTCTTAGGATGCATCAGTGTTGCTTCTCCTTCGAGGATGAAGAACGAGGATGAAAAGGCAGAAACTTTATTAGGGTTTTCTTGGAACGAGCCCTAAATCTGTGATGGTGTAAAGCAGAAGCAGCATCGATGAAGGAGAAGCAGAAACTTTATTATTATTATTATTATTATTATTATTATTATTATTATTATTATTATTACCATATCACTTGCCACCTAAGCAAAACTGATGACACATCACTAGCCATGTCACCATAATCTTTGCCACATCACTCATGACCTTTGCCACATCACTGGTAACCTCTTATCATAGGTTATGATGTATTAAACGGTAGTTTTGAAGAGTTCGGTGTATTAAATAGGAGTAATGAAAGATGATTATACACAATAGCAAAAGGTGACAACTTCGATGTACTTTTAGGAACTAAACCCTTATAAAAATTGTATACTAATATAATTAATTATAAGTTGTTTATAAATTATGTTTAGTAACTTGTGATATATTTTGTTTAGAGAAAAAATAATTATATATTTACGACCGTCTCATTTTTATCTACGTTTTGGTATAAATTTTATTGTAATGTACTATGATACTTTTTTTGAAATTAGTATATTTTCATCACAAAGGTGATATTTCATTTACTGCATTATTTTTATTTGAAAATTTTAATATCTCAAATACACTTCCAAAATACTCGTGCGTGCACGGGTCAATAAACTAGTATATAAGTAAAAGTTTAAACGAGAGGTTAGAAATTGTGCATCAACAGATTCACAAAAAGAAAAATAAACATCTGATAAACAAACACAATTCACAGATCTGATGAACACAATTCAAATATGAATACTCATATTCAACTACAGATGTACAATTCAACACAGGGTACACAATGATCATCAAAATATGATGAATAAACATTGTTAATTCATTAACCGATACACAACTCTAACCCTCTTAGTTCAAAACATAAACAAAAATATTTGAATACACAATGCATCTAAATCACAGATTGATGATACAAAAATCACCAGATTGATGATCAATGAAAAATTGATACACATTATGCGAGTAACAAAAAACCATAAAGAATAAAAAATCTACTAAAATTAACAATTTAGAAACTTGATGAATAGGTATTTGTTTAAAAAAGAGATTGATGCACCGTGATTCTTGAAGACGACGACAACCTTGAGAGGCTGTTAGGTCTCCGACTGGTGTGAGACGACGGCGGCGGGATTCATCACAGCGACGCTAGGTGGCGGCGGGATTCATCACAGAAAACCCTAAAAAATTAAGGCTTTCGAGGTGGAGGAAGCATAGTCGGCGGGAACAATGGGGATCTGCGTCGCACAGAACCTGTTGATGGTGCAGCGGCGTTGGTGACAGAGGAACGGCGAGCAGCAACAAGCAAAGTGCACATGCGACAGTTGACGGCGGTTGTAGAGACCGGCAGTGGATGACATCGGTAGATCGATGTGGAGCGGTGGCCGGAGAACTCTGCGGCAGAGAGGGCAGTGAGTGGCGGAGAGGGAAGTGGAGCGGTCGTCTGTGATATTAGGGTTTGGGAGGGATCGTAGTTATTGTCAGGGGAGAAATAGTTCGGCAGATCGATGAGCGGTGGCTAGAGATCTCTATGGCAGAGAGGGCAGGGAGTGGCGAAGAGGGCAGGAGGCGTCTGTGATATCTCCGGCGGCGTAGGGATAGGAGACTTTACGTTTTGAGATCGTGGGTTTGTGCATACACGGCGGAAACTAGGGTTTCACGGAAATGGAAGTGAAACGGGAATATGAATCGTGTAGTGGGGCCAAATATCAAGGGAAGAGGGTGAAAGTGGGGGTTAAATGTCCTAAATGCCCCTCCACGAATTTTATTTTAAAATGACACGTGTCAGGCCCAGGATTCTCCTTACTCTTTGTATCATAAAACTCTTTTTACTTGAACCTGATTATATATATATATAACTACTTGGGGATCTACTAACACTTAAGTTAAGTCCGAAATCTTTACAAAAGTTAGGTTTTATCTATTAGTTAGCTATTACTTCATAAATACAAACTCGGTCATAATCATAAGCCCTATTCAGCAAAGTGCCAACTCGTTTTTTCCTAACCCTAAATCAAAATCCTCATTTTTCAAGAAACCTTATCTGAAATCATGTCCTCAGAAAAAAGTTCTTGCATAAATACATAGTGATGATACTATGTAGGTTGACATAGAGTTTTTACAAACACGCATATTTAATTAAACACCAATAATAGTTGTATATATACGAATATTATTAAATTAGAAAAAAAGCTTACTTGCAACTTATTAATATTATATAATCATAAGCATCAAATAAAATTTAAGACAAACATACAAAGGCTTTTAAACAACAGAACGGAGTGTGCCTGCCTTGTGTGTGGGGTTGAAACGAAGGGGAAAGCTGAAATTATAAATACATACATTTGTGAGGAAATTATTTTGTTTTTAGTCTATTTTGTCTTTTAGTGTAAGAATTTATTATTATTATTATTATTATTATTATTATTATTATTATTATTATTATTAATATATTAATAAATTTTTTTGATTTTAGTCTATTTTGTCTAGAATCTATTATTATTATTATTATTATTATTATTATTATTATTATAATTAATATATTAATATTATTATTATTAATTACTATTATTATTATTATTATTATTATTATTATTATTATTTACTATTATTATTAGTATATTATTATTATTACTATTATTATTATTATTATTATTATTATTATTATTATTAGAGTTAATTGCACCAATGGTCCTTTAACTATTCAAAAGTTGCGGAAATGGAAAAAAGACCTTAATACCCCTGATTTAACGGACCCCATTAACGGAAAACGTTAAAAAGGACCATCTATGCAACTTTTGGGCAGTTTAAGGACTATCCTTGCAACTTTTTGAAAAAAAGGACTAAATCCGCAACTTTTGGATAGTTAAAGGACCATTGGTGCAATTAACTCTTATTATTATTAGTTGTAATGGTAGTAGTAGTAAATAGATAAATATTTTATATTTCATCTTTTATCATCAAAACCTATTATTATTATTATATTTTATTGTTTACATTAAAAATAATTTAGTTTAATTCAATAGTTATTTATATTAATATTAGTGACTAAAGTCAAGACTAAAATTTCGAAGTTTTTTAAATTATTTTTATAGAGTCGTTTGGACGAATTTTATTAAAAATTAAAGTAACAATATAATTTTAAAGTAGACGAGATATTATTTTTATCCGCCGCAAAACACGGGTAATATTTACTTGTTACTCCACAAGAAGCAACTGATTGTTGAAGGAATTGCAAGCAGGTAACAATCTTACTCATCTCTGATTGTGAATGTCTAGATTTCTCCGCTTAATCCTTAGTTTTATTAACTTTCTTGATTTATTCAACAAACACCAACATTAAAAGCTTCCAAACACCTTTGTTTACTCTTACAAAAGAAAGTGGCCGGCCGAAAACAAAGGGACGAAGTTGCAACAGTGGAATCATGTTAATTAGGACTCTAGGGCACCAATCAACACAACTCTCGTTTTAACAATTTAAATAATCTACTTTCTGGATATGTTAACGACGGTTTATATATTATAATAGGAGATAATTATTATATTATTATTATAAGAAATCAAGATGAGTTTTGCCACCTACTTTGTGCTAATCCAATCCAAGCACCCCCTGGCCCCTTCCTTATATTTTTTTGAAGCGCAGACATCATCTCCGCAGCAGATTGCCTCTCCATCCCTCACTAAACTATGTTGCGACTATCGATTCGACGAGGTAACCTTTGTTTCTCTTCGTGCAAATCGATCCCCATCTCTACTCTCGCTTTCGCTATCTAAGCTTTTTACTGATTCTTTTTATTATGTATCGTCTGACAGTGAGTCCTCAAATATTTGCCCTGAAAAAATGTAATCTATCTACCGCTACCGAGCATTCTTTGAGACATGGCGATCCTCCGGTATGTATGTCTCTTTTAGTTACCTTTAATCATAATTATTGCTTTTGATATTCGTATGTTTCGTTTTTTACTATAAAGCACCGAGTGTTGTAATTGTGTCAGAGAGTACCAAACCTAATTGGAGGTAGTTTTGTGAACTCGCAAGCATCTGAGTATATCGATGTTATAAACCCAGTAAGTCCATGTGCTGAAAATCTTTTCTTTTTCTTTTTGTTCTATAAGCTCGTGAATTGGTGGTTCTTGTTTTATAATTGAATATATGACTGTGGATGTAGGCAACACAACAAATTGTTTCTCAAATACCCTTGACGAAGGAGGAGGAGTTTAAGGCTGCGGTATCTGCTGCCAAACAGGCTTTTCCATCATGGAGAAATACACCAATCACCACCCGCCAACGTGTCATGTTAAAACTTCAACAACTTATTAGAAGAGACATGGTTGGCATGGATGGATATATATTAGTTTCAGAAACATTCATATGTGTATGACGTCATAAGCTGATCAGTATCATTGTCTCAGGATAAGCTTGCCATGAATATCACTATAGAGCAAGGAAAGACATTGAAGGATGCACAGGGTGACGTGTTCCGTGGACTAGGTAGGTTTAGTTTGTTCATGGTTATAGGGGTGGGTAATCTTATAATCTTATAAAACAATTGGTGTGTTACTTCAAAAGAGGTGGTGGAACATGCGTGTGGAATGGCAAGTTTACAGATGGGTGAATTTTCTTCAAATGTATCTCATGGAATTGATACCTACAGCATCAGAGAGCCACTTGGTGTATGTGCTGGTATATGCCCTTTCAATTTCCCGGCTATGATTCCCTTGTGGGTATGTTTTGACCATTCTTCTTTCTGTGTCCTTTCTTTCATTTTGTGCAAATACACATACACAAATATAGAATCCCAGTCATTGCTTCTGGTACACATGTTCTGAAAAGACTTAGGTTGTGGGCAAATGCGTCTGGGCTTTTAAGTTAACACTCAAAATTCAATTCGGTTGTTTCCTTAGTTTTCCTACCCTGTCACAAACAACTTTGTTTCACACTTCCATGTTATCTCCTTTGCAGATGTTTCCAGTTGCTGTTACTAGTGGTAATACTTTTGTTCTAAAGCCATCAGAGAAAGATCCAGGTTGGTCATTGTCTTCTCCTTTTCCTGATGATGAGTAATGACACCTTAAAAAATTAAAAAAGAATGCCCTCTTAATCTGCACTGCACTGCATTAAAGGGGATTCATCCCTACTGAGGTGGGAGAATAGTCTTTCATATATGCATTTTCAATTGGCAGTGATGAGTGCTTTCAATCGTGTATGTGGAAAGATTATATCATCAGTTATTAGGAGTGTTTCTATGTAAATTACCGAAACATACTATTATTGTATATCGTGGTCGTTGGTTTGTGTATACTCTTAGTCCTAGAGTAGCTTATTTCCAAGGTCAATGGCTTTATATGACAATAATGGTTTAAAATTTGGGTACAATAAAAAAGCACTAGAAAATGAACTTTGCATTTCAGGAGAACTGTGGTCCCTTACCTTCACATATCTGGTTCTGAAATGTCCTGTCTTGGCCTTCTCTCATGGTCTTCTCTTCTAATCTTTCTAATCTACAAATTTTAGTTCCTATTATAACGACATATCTTGTGACCTGAATCAAATATATCTTTCTTCTTCAGTTTTTCTTTTTTGCTGTTTTCGTCTTTGCCTGAACAGATTACTTTTTTGTGGGGATTCACCTTTCTTTTGGCATAAGATCATCGCTAAGCAATGGAAACCTTACAAGATTCTTTTTATAAATCTTAATCTTTTGTTTTACTACTGATATTCCTGTACAATTTTGTACCATCTTTAGGGGCATCTATGATACTTGCAGAACTTGCGATGGAGGCTGGTTTACCTAGCGGTGTTTTGAATATTGTTCATGGTACCAATGTATGTTCGTCCTCGCTTAATGATATCATATTTATCTTCTATTTTCACCAAGAAGTTAATTAAGAAATATCTTATAGAATATTGAATTTGTCATTTGATAATTCATGAAGATGAGCAAATGTAACTCAACTCCATCTTTTGGATTGATCCACTATTTTGCTCAACTTCATTCCTTGCTAGTTTATGACAAGGATCTGAAACTCTCTTTTCTTATTTGTTCGAGACAGGATATTGTGAATGCAATCTGTGATGATGAAGACATTAAAGCTATATCATTCGTTGGTTCAAACACGGTATGTAACTTTTCAAGGTTTTATTCCTCCAATGTGAATGCAATCTGTAATGTTTGAGTGTGCTAAGTATGTATCCTTTTTACTGTATTTTACTATGCCGTTATTTTTTTTTTTTGAAAAGCATTTACTATGCTGTTATTACTTATTAGCTATTTATTTTCTCTCACCTTTTGCCATTCTGGATTCCTTAAAGGCTGGTATGCATATATATGCAAGAGCATCAGCAAAAGGGAAACGTGTTCAGGTACAATCACTTCCTCTGTATCTTTGATTATCAAGCCTCTTTCTTTTTCTGCAACTGGTGTGAGTATCTAATCATTTACGCTGGAATTTTTTGCAGTCGAATATGGGAGCTAAAAATCATGGTGTTGTAATGCCTGATGCAAGCCCTGATGCTACTTTAAACGCTTTAGTTGCTGCTGGTTTTGGAGCTGCAGGGCAAAGGTGCATGGCTTTGAGCACTGTCGTCTTTGTTGGAGATTCTAAAGGATGGTATACTACTTTCTTAGTATTGTCTATTTTATTTATTTTTAAAGAACTTTTAGCCCTAATCTTTTCCCCTTTTTCGGATGAATTGATGTGTCTTTGTCCCACAAACACAACGGTTAGTGCCCATATGTCTTTCACATATACGACATAGAGAGGACCCCATCAATATCATGTGACCAAAAAAGCATGCTCAACTATGAAAATTTCTTATTCATTAATCAAATGAAAAGCTGCTAAAAGAGTAAAAAAATTTGTTAACTTATTAGATGCTTATTTTTACTTGATTACAACATGCGGGTATGAGATGAAATTAATTACTTGTTTTTTTAATTATAGTTTGGATAGGCACATTATACTAATTCTCGTAAATATGTTTCAGGGAAAATGAGTTGGTGAAGCGTGCCAAGACATTAATAGTAAATGCGGGAACAGAACATGATGCAGATCTCGGTCCAGTAATAAGCAAACAGGCTAGTAGTTTTTCTTGCATTGTTATCCGAAAACAGGTACATGTGGACTTGTAGTTTATATATATATTGTTTAATTCATTTTCATATTCACTAGGCAAAAGAGCGTGTTTGCCGACTGATTCAGAGTGGTGTTGAAAGTGGTGCTAGACTGCTACTTGATGGAAGAGACATTGTGGTATTTACTAATGCCAATTCTTTTGCTCTGTACCTCCAGTCCACATCTGGTGCAAGTGTCAAATTAGCAGAGCTAAGTACTTTCTGCTTTGGTGTTGGTTAGGTACCAGGATACAAACAAGGAAACTTCATTGGACCTACAATCTTGTCTGGTGTTACTGGAGATATGGAATGTTACAAGGTCTATGTTTCTTCATGCTCTTGCTTGTCATCTTAGAGGTGGTTTTACTTCTGAATGGGTCAAATGAGATCCAATCCTCCTGCTTTGCTTTATTGATAAAATTGTTGTTGTGATAAGATTGTTTGTGTAAACTTACACATTAACTAGTTAACTATTTATAATTGAATTTACACAAGGGGACAAAAAACTTTTTGCAAGTCAATCCAACCCAACCGGCCCATACTAAAAAGTGAGCCTTCTCAAGCTGTCCTCATTTTGACCTGTTACCTGACACAGTATATTTTAATGCAGGAAGAGATATTTGGCCCAGTTCTACTTTGCATGCAGGTCTGTTTATACTTTCTTTCTCATTTAATTGATTGTGTTTGTTCTTGAGGCACTCAAAGGGTTAATCTTTTGGTTGCACCTTCTTTACAGGCTGACAGCTTGGAAGAGGCCATAAATATTGTTAACAGAAACAAGTAGTTCTCCTCCAGAAAAACTACCCTTGTTTTTTTTTTCAGTATTAACTACAAGCTTCAATGCTTCTGCAGATATGGAAATGGAGCAGCTATTTTTACATCATCCGGTGTGGCTGCTAGAAAATTTCAAACAGATATTGAAGCCGGGCAGGTAAAGCCAATTTTGCATATCAGCATATGCCATAATAAATGGGTAAATATGGACACCTGTAGATGCTACACCAAGAGTGTCAGGAGTGGTAATGCGAGCAAAAACTGAATCTAAAACCAAAAAAACCGATCCAAAGATCCAACTCTCACCAAAAACCCTTATTAGTGGTTTTAATTTTTGGAAAGGCTATCAATAGTGGTTTATGAGGAGTACAATAAACCGCTTCATAAAAAAACAATACCCATTTATATTAGAGTTTAATATTATAGATGTATTATTTTTTATTATAATTATTATATCAATTGGTGGTGCCTCTTCAGCAGCCCAATTATATGGAATTATAGATGTATATTAATTATTAAATCTAGAAGTAACTTGGCTAGAGACCAGAGTTGTTACTGCTTTTAGGCATTTTGTTTTCTACACTTTTTACTATATGCTTTGTTTTTATATAATACCTAATGGAAAAAACAACACATTAATGGTTTAAAAATTAGAAAAACCGAAAGCTGTAAGGTGAAATGAATATGAGAATGATGTTTTTTGGTCATCAGGTTGGCATAAATGTTCCAATTCCAGTTCCATTACCGTTTTTCTCTTTTACGGGCTCCAAGGCATCTTTTGCTGGCGACCTCAACTTCTACGGTACGTGCTACTTTTAACCAACCATGGCTTTTTTCTTCTTTTCAAAATTTAAAACCAAACCCTTTCTCTTCAACATATATTGATTGTATCTATGTAGCATTGATTGATTATGATAGGCGAGCAAGTAGTAACGAGTTTGGTTTTGTTGTAAAATGCAGGCAAAGCCGGGGTTAACTTCTATACCCAGATCAAGACTGTGACTCAACAATGGAAGGATTTAGCTGGTGGTTCTGGAGTTTCACTAGCAATGCCAACCTCCTCACAGAAGTAAATGAATCCTAGACATGAATCTGAATTTATAAGTGATAAGCTTAAGTCTTGATTTATATACTACATGCAATTATTATAAGGTGCAAACTCAATTGGCCGTTTCCTCATTAACCCCTGTTTTCAAGCTTGAGTTGATTCGATTTGCCCTAGTAATGCCCTGCCCTCTATTTTAATCAAAAAGCAAGAATCCATGCATGGCTATGTTTATGTTGAGTTCCAGGTTATAAGTTTTTTCAATTACATCTTCCATCAAATCATATCAACATTTTCGAAACCTTTTGCATGTGACCTTTCTGAAGCATCAGATCAGATGTGGCTGTAGCCGGACCACCTGAGATTCCATATTATCACACCAACAATTCACTTGCAGTCTTTGGTTTTATTTTTTTACCCAAACAATAAACTAAATTAAATTAATTCCATCGAAACTACAAAATTACATTGAATAACTAATACGAAAAATAGTGTAATATAATTAAATTAGATTTAATACCCGTGTGATTCACGATTAATTTAATAACAATTAATATAAATTATTAATATAAAAATTTATACAATCGGACATGTCGAAACTTGTTTTACCTTTTAATCTTATCAAAGTTCATTAACAAAAATATTAAACATCAAATTTCAAAACACTATCAAAATTTAATATATTTGAATGAATTTGACTTAGTCAAAACAATAAAAATAATTTATTAAAGTTTGATATTTTAAAATGTAAAATATTAGACTATAATCTAAGATTAAGATTTAACACCTACCAATAACTATACTTTGATTGTCTATAAAAGTTTGTTAGTATTAATGGGTATCTCATAAATATCGGTATATATATTATAAAAATAGCATACGAATTATATATTTCAAATTATTAGTAGGATATTCAATGTATGTATCTATTTGTAAAATTTAGTTTGACTTTAAAAAGTCAAATAATTTTTTAGAATTTACGGCTAAGATTTAATATTTTGTTTAATGAAGGGTCTTGATCGTCTAATAATATTTTTCTAATTAGTCTTTTATTTATATTAGAAGATAGTATCGAGATGTGATAGCTTAATCCTTGCAATGTTCCTATGTTGAAATCATTTTTGACACTACAAAACTAAAAAATGCATGCAAATATATAGATCTTATGATGTCACTATGCCACAACTTATATCATGATTGACAGCGTTTATGCTGTTGACATCGGCATGCCATGAGGACAATTTTCCATTCGCGATACGATCATTGTTATCGAGTATTACATGAAAACCATGAAGTATTTCTGTTTAACTTGGGATGATTGAAACTATAGTTAACATTTTGGGGAATAGAGATCTCTTAATCCTAGATATTCCTTTAAAGTATATGAGAAAGTAAGAAGATGGGCCACTAAGAGGTAGGTGTTGTTTATTTTTGAAGACATAAGCTGTAAATGTCTTATTCTATATCTTCAAAGGTCTTATTAAATAAGTGAAAGTTTAGAAGATCTTATGTCTACAAAGGTCTACGAAAAAAATATTGTTTGTTTTTTTTAATTTCAAGAAATGTCTTATTTACTATAACTTTGCAATTTTAAAATAAATTCAACAATTTGAGTGAAATTATCAAATTTCTAGGTTCAAAGCATTAATATCCAATATCCAAAATATCAAATATAAAATTCAAAAAAATAAAATAATATCGTAAGCTGATATGTAACAAACAGATATTATACAATCTTATTGACATATATATGATGGAAAAAAAAACCTGTTGACCATCCATTACAACTAGCCTTGCCTATGCCCCCCAACCCCCCAAATTTTTTTTTTGTTTGTTCCTAATAACGGTGTCAAATCACTTGAGTTTAAAGTAGTAGGTGCTGAATAATGGTACAAAATCATCATCAACATCTGGGACACTACCACAAATAAACTCACAAAGATATCAAAAAGACGACACTGGAAGTTTGATAGAAATCAGATGATATTTCCCACAAAGAAGCAATTGACAGAAATCAAACAAGAGAAAATTTGACAAATTCGATCTAGAAGTACCTGGACTTGAGAGTTGTGGTTAGAAATTTGGGTAGCTCCGATCGGCGAATCGACGACTGGCGTTGCAACCCTTTACAGCTCCGAGCAACTATTTGGGTGGTGAAGGCCCTACGAGAATCCGACGAGAATCAATTGAGGAGCTCCGTTGGAAATCTGACGTGAAGGACAACGGGAATCAATGGGGGAGTCGACGTGAAGGAGGGAGCCGAGAGGTGTGGTGAAGGCCCGGCGAGAGTAGATCGGCGAGGGCAGTGGTCCAACGAGCAACTGAGCTTTCCGATCGTCGACGATGTATTGAGAAAGGGCGGAGTCGAGGGAGGTGGGAGCTGCCGTTGCGTGCCTGTGTGCTATCTCCGCCGATTTTAGGTACGGGAAGAGGAAATAAGACTTAAGAAGTAGTTTTCAATGTCTTGTTAGGATAAGCTAAAATAAAATGTATGAATGTCTTATATCTACAACAAAACAAACGATCTTATTGAAAACGTTTGTTCGCCGCAGACGTTTTCTTAAAAATAAGGTCTTATTCAGAAAAACAAATAAGGGCGTAGTCTCGCATCAATTGTTCTTTGGCTCCCCATACGAGGCCAAATCTTTGTATTAGTTTTATTGCTTCTTTAACTGTCTTTTTAAGAATATCTTCTCCTGAGAACGAATAGGATCTTGACAATATAGAAAATGACGTATATGAGATTGGGAGGAAAATCGAAGTAAAACAATTTAAATAATGACTATAATGCGTGTCACCATGAACGAGTGGCAATGTCCTCACCCATGTATGCATGCTCAATCTTATGCAAAAGTTTAATCTTCTTTCCTAAAGTAAAAACCAACCACAATAACTGGTGCAAGCCAACTTTGTTGTTTAACCGACCAGGCAAACTTGGGGCTACAATGCTACATGAATACCATCTAAAGAGACTAGTGAAATCTTGCAAATCATCATCTACTCGTGATACTGGCTTTTTAGGCTGGACCAGTAAAGCTGAAATTTCTAAGATTGTGCATTCCAAAGGTACGAGATTCAGTATCTGTTTATACCACCAAGTTAAAACGTAAAGGAACCACCAAACCAAACAATAGCTTTGCTTGTCTTACATTACCGCTATTTAATGCTTGTGTATGGAAAAAATAACACCGAAGAATCATGGAGATTCAATTGGATTGGTGGTACCAAGTCAAAGCACATTTAAAGGGTGTTTTAGTTTTCTTTTGAAACTTGCAACTTTTTTATGGCGACATACAATCGCATGAGTAACATTTGTCTTTTGCATGCCTACACATATTCTCTCTCTTGGACTTGAATTCACAACTTGTTGGTTAGGCCAAAATGAATGTAGTTTATGCTTGCTATGGTATAATGACTTGAGAACAGGGATTAGTAATCATACATCAATTAGGAATAAACATCAAGTTTTTTACCATGAGCCCAACCCAGTGCTAGGGTGATCTGGTCTACCCGTCCATGTTCAAGATTCAGATAGGAATAGTTAATATATAACCAACAACAAACAGACCCGAATGCATTAAGTGTTTAATCACATACATAAAGCGTCAGAGGGCGTCTTCAAAACCTACTACTACCAACCAACACTACTTACTATACAGTCTCATGTACCTGTAACGCGACCACAAATCTCTGTTAACAATATATGAGTCATCTCTTTATTTTACATCAACGGCATATCAAGCCGAGTTGTCTCCATTGGAGATCATAAGAGTATTCATATTTGCTTCACCATCACTCTGCAAAGAAAACCATAAACAAAAAGATTAGTAGGATCATATTTGCTATCTATTTCCCCCCATATTCTATGGTAAACAAAGCAAAAAATGGACTCCATGTTCTTGCAAGAGTTGACCTGTTCAATAGCCTTTCCAGAAGGGTCCTGAGTTCCTGGTGCTGAAACCTTGGTTAGATCTCGTAGAACTCCCTGCAAAAGTTACTTCTTATAATTAAGATGTAAAAAAGAAAGAAAAGAAAATGGAAAATGAAGACTTGATTATCTATGCATTCTTATAGCTCATTCATGATTCCTAGGTCATCAAATGTACAACACTCTTAATCATAGGATTTATGGGTTATAATAAAAAAAATTTGAACTTTCACCCGTAAAATTTGTAAATTACATTGGTTTCTGCAAAGAATGGTTAATATATAACATTAGTCAAAGAAGAAAAAGAAGGTTGCAGAAAACTCATACCTTATTGGCCCACTTGAGACCACATGCATTGCACAATGTTCTTGGGCCAGCAGGTCCACGTCGCATCATAGGAGTGGATTTCGAGCTGATACTGCAATGTCTACAACTGTAAACAGTGCACATTAAGTAATAGGTCAACTTTAACTAGCACCTCAGGCCGACAGATATTTACAATGGCATCAATATCAGCTAAAAGAGAAGGAAACTAGCCAAGAACGTGAAAACGTTAAGCATCTGAGCCCCAGATATGATAGAAATGTTACTAGAGAGAGAGAGAGAGAGAGAAAGCAGAATACCAAATTACTATTATATCTGATGTTCTCACTTTATGTTAGAGAGAGCACTAATATTTATTCAATAGAGGTGCCCAAAATTGGGTCCAGTATTTTCTCGGTACTGTCTTGGGCGGTCCGGTTTAGACCAGCCTGACCCGGCGGTGTTTCCATTCAGATATTATCAGGTTTGGTTTTTTTAAATTCCGGTTTTGTTTTTCGTTTTTGTTTTTTACCGACAAATTAATATAAAAAAGTTTGAAGGCTTGTAAACATAGAACTTTTGAGAAATTAAACAATAGTAGGAAGAATATATACTCATATTTCACATGTAGTTGAACAATAAAAATACATATAAAATTCCAATAGTTGGAAAATAAAATTACATATTGTTGGAAATAAATATACATATTGTTTGAAATGAGTAATGTTACACAACGTTGTGATCCAATTACTCGAATGTAAAGTCAGGAGTGAAATTCCACAAGTTGTAGCTATCATCGCTCTATTAGTTATTGGACGTATTGGGCTGGGGTAACGTTGGACGATGTACTTGCATAACCTCTCGCTTAAGTGGCAACAACGAATTCTTTGCCGGTTTTTCTACACCATCGGTACGGTGATGCTTCCATACTCCTATTATCCGTTTCGTCTTCTAAAATCTCTTGGTGAAGCCTTCTTCCAGATTCGATATGGATCTCTCCATGAAATCATAAGAATCCTTAAGCATCATGGACATTGCACCGATCGTGTCTCAACATACATCATGTTGCGCTTGTAATCCTTGACACCAAGAAAAAACCAACATTTTAAAGGACGAAGCTACGCTACTAGCTTGGACCATTACTAGGTCCCTAGTACTTGTTTTGCTTCAATTGAATATACTTGTTCTAGACTCCCGAAAATCATAAGTTAAGTATTTCTTCAATTGAAAGATTTTGATCAATAGCTTCGGCCCACGATACCGCTAGCACCTTCTCCGGCCATTTTTTTTCCAAAACTTGAGGCAAATCTTGAAAGGAATTAAAAATACGTAAACCCGAAACCATTAGTAATCCTCAAATATAAAACTAAAAACATAAATTATAGAGAATACGAGAGTGGAACAAGTGTTGGTGCGAAGCAAAATGGAAGAGGTAATGGGGTATTTATAGGTAAAAGTTTGTAAAAGAAATTAATTTTCCGGGTTTGGACAGTTTAGATCGGTTCCAGATCAGTTTGGACCCCAAATATAGTCATTACCACAAATATAGCCGTTGGAACTTAAATCAAGCGGTTGATTGAATGATAGCCCGGTCTTGGACCGATACCGGACCGATTTGGACCAAAGCGACTCATTTTGGACCAAGTAAGACTATTGAAACGGTCCGGTCTTGAACTGCTTGCAGACTGGAGGAGGGACGAAAATAAGGACTCTTGCGGACTTCCACCCGACCGGGACCATAGTCTTGTACCCGTCCGAACCTGTCCGGATGTGCATATGTAATATATAACGGACAAGTCAACCCAAAATCTTATAAAGCCCATGAGGGCCCATGGACCGACTAACTAACCGACCTAAAGAATAATAACACAATCAAATGAATACTAACCTAATTCATGAATACCAACATGTCTACATGAATACTATCACAAACTCCCATTCAAGCTGGAGTATAGATATTAATCATAATAGCTCCTTGCAAATATTGAAGATTCGACTCCTAGGTATAATGCCCTTGGTGAGAGTGTCTACTAGTTAACTTCATGTTCTAATAAAGGGAGTGTGATAGTTCCACCTTCTAGTTTCTCTCAAGTGATATGGCGATCGACTTTAATGTGCTTAGTTCTTTCATGGAAAACTCGGCAATATGAATGACCGCTTTATAAACCACAAGCTCATTAGTTTAGATTGAGCGAATCCAACGTGAGGCAACCACACTAATTCATTGGTCCCTTGTACTCGAGTTTAGAACTAGAACAGAAACAATATTCTCTTTATCAAAACACATTAGCCTGTTTGTTCTTTTGAACAGAAAACACACACCCTCTAAAGTCTAAACCTACCCCTAAATCTACTCCACTGTCCACACCGGGACATGATCCCACAACCTCTTCGGAGGGGGCATGATAAGGAAAATGCTACTGAACCCATCATCTTAGATCAGTCCAATAGGCCCAGCACCTTGTTGGTTTATAAGAGAAGAGAGAGGCCACATGGAGGGCCTTGATTTTCCCAGTCAGTTCGTTTGTTAGCTGATAGAATCTAGTCGGTTAGGTTGTTAGCTGATAGAATCTAATTATTATTTATAGGAGTCATGAGGGAGTGACGTAATCCTCAATTCTTTTTCTGGAAGTTGTAATAGGCTCTTTTACATGTGCCCTCATTCCCGATCTCTCTGAAGAACAAGCGATTGGCCACTTCCTTCGAGGGTTGAAGACGGAGGTTCGAAATTGGGTATGTGCCTTAAATCCGACCTCCTGTGACCAAGCTATGGATTTTGCACGTCATGTAGCTATCGCTACGTCGGTCCAATCGCAGCGCCGTGTTAAGTCCGGTCCCCCTTCCTCTGCTCACTCCAATTGGAAGGGTTTTTCTAAGCCCGATCACTCCTACCAGGCCACCACTTTCCCTAAGCCCACTAACCATACTAGCCCATCTGCTCCTAAAGCCCAATCCAGCCCTACCTCTTGCGCCACTTATCGAAAACCAGATTTGGAAGATCGGGGACGGAAGAGATTATGTTTGGCATGTGGATTAAAAAACTCGCCAAGCACAAATGAGCCACCGGGAAACTGCGTATTATGCTGCTCACCGACGGCGATGAGCCGCCACACACTCGCGATATTCCCATTCTTGGCGTGGATGTCTCTGACAATTCCTTGATCGAGGGTGAGTGTCAATCCCTGGAACTATGTGGCATCAGATATGTAGCGATTTATGAAGGATCGAATAAAATTGTATTGATTGAATCAAACCGAAGTACAGGGAACAATATATAAAGAAACGAATCCTACAATCTAGGAAGAGATAAACACTATCAAAAATCAACTAGATAAACTTTAAACTATGATAAACTAGCTAATATTTAAAATAAATCTCTATCCACGGTTTAAACTTGAAATCTTATCTCCAGAATTCCACACTCCCCCTCAAGCTGGGTTGTAAATATCGAACATACACAGCTTGCTTCTAAGGTCTTCAAAGCTTGTCCTTGGGAGAGCTTTGGTGAGAATATCTGCTGTTTGACATTTGCTGGGAGTAAACATCAGCTCAACAACTTTGCTCTCGATCTTTTCAGAGATGAAGTGACGATCTATCTCAACATGTTTTGTCCTATCGTGATGGACAGGATTCTTTGAGATGCTAATAGCTGCCTGATTGTCACAAAAAACTTTGATAGGTGCCTCATTGTTCATCCCAATCTCACCAAGTAGTCTTTGTATCCACATTCCTTCACATATACCATGTGCAAGAGCCCTGAACTCGGCTTCAGCACTACTTCGTGATACCACTGGTTGCTTTTTACTTCTCCAAGTTACGAGATTTCCCCAAACGAATGAGTAATAACCTGAAGTAGACCTGGAGTCTGAACTATCACCAGCCCAATCAGCATCCGTGAATATCTCAACACTCCGTTTATCATTCTTTCCATAAAGTATCCCTCTTCCTGGTGTCATTTTGAGATACCTTAGAATTCTATTCACTGCCTCCATATGTTCTTCTGTTGGGTTGTTCATAAATTGACTTGCAACACTAACAGCGAATCCAATATCTGGTCGTGTATGTGATAGATAGATCAAACGACCAACCAGTCTTTGGTATCTCCCCTTGTCAACAGGAACACCATTTCCAGCACTCCCGATCCTTTTTCCAGGCTCCATAGGAGTATCTGCAGGTTTACATCCAAGCATGCCGGTTTCTTTAAGTAGGTCAAGGACATACTTACGTTGAGAGACAAATATTCCACTCTTTGATCTTGCTACTTTCATACCCAGAAAGTACTTTAGTTCACCCAGATCCTTGATTTCGAAGTCCTTTGAGAGTAGATCTTTTATTCTAACTAATTCATCATCATAATCACCAGTTAGAATAATATCATCCACATACACTATCAAAATTGCAATCTTTTTGTCTGGTGAGCACTTCACGAACAGAGTATGATCAGCTTGACACTGGGTGTAACCATGCCCTTTAATTGAGCGCATAAACCTTTCGAACCATGCACGAGGAGATTGTTTTAACCCATACAAGGATTTTCTAAGTTTACATACCTTGTTACGGTTTGATGAACTTTCCAGACCCGGAGGAATCTCCATGTAAACTTCTTCTTCGAGATCCCCATTCAAGAATGCATTCTTTACATCCAATTGGTGTAATGGCCAGTCCTTATTAGCTGCAATTGAGAGCAAGACCCTGATGGTGTTAAGTTTTGCCACTGGAGCAAATGTTTCTTGATAATCAATTCCATAGGATTGAGTGAATCCTTTTGCAACCAGTCGGGCCTTCAGTCTATCAATACTTCCATCAGCCTTGTATTTGACTGTAAAGACCCATTTAGCTCCAACTGTTTTCTTACCATCTGGGAGATCGGAGATCACCCAAGTGTCATTCTTCTCCAAGGCTTGTATTTCTTCATCTACTGCCTTCTTCCATGCGGGATCATTTAGGGCCTGTTGAATAGAACAAGGTACCTGCACATTGTCAAGAGAAGAAACAAAAGCCTTGTATTTTGGTGATAAATTCTCATATGATATGTATTTGGAGATTGGATGATTGGTACACGATCTAACACCCTTCCTTAATGCAATAGGTATCTCCAAATCAGCTTCATTCTCCGAATGACTTATATTTTCCTCGCCAACGTGACTGTGATCAGTTTCTGAGCTTGGTTCAGATTCTTGGACAATGCTGGGAGGTTGTCTGGACTCTTTCTCTCCCTCGAGTCTGGGTTTTCTAGAGTAGACTTGAAACTCTTTGTTTTGAGGAGGATCAGGTTCTTTGACAAAAGGCGACTCGGGTGGAGTTTCTGGTTGACTTGGAATGTGGGTTTGAGTGACCTGTGAAGGTGACAATGGAGAATCAGAGTCAATGTCAAGGTAACTTTTCCAAAATTGAGATTCACTCATATTCTCCCCCTGAACCGAAGATTTGGGGTAGTATGACTGATGTTCAAAGAAGGTTACATCCATAGAGTTGTAAACCTTCTTTGTGTGTGGGGAATAACATCGATATCCTTTTTGATTCGGTGAATATCCAAGGAATATGCACCGGACAGATTTGGGGTCTAATTTGCTGCGATGTTGTGGATGGATATGAACAAATACTGTACATCCAAAGAGTTTGAGGTCTAAGGATGTGATGATTTTGGTGTTTGGAAACTTTTTGAGGAGGGCTTGACACGGGGTTTGAAAATTAAGGACTCGTGAAGGCATCCTATTTATCAAGTATGCTGCTGTGAGAATAGCTTCGCCCCAAAAAAAATTTGGAACGTGTGTTGTGAACATCAAAGACCGTGCTACTTCTAGCAGGTGTCTGTTTTTTCTTTCTGCCACCCTATTCTGTTGGGGTGTGTCCACACACGAACTTAAGTGAACAATCCCTTGGTTCAAGAGATATGAACCAAGAGTGGACTCGAAGTATTCCTTTGCATTATCAGTTTTGAGCACTTGGATTTTGGTTTGAAACTGAGTTTGTATCATGTTATTAAAGTTTTTAAAGATCTGACCAACTTCAGACTTTTCTTTCATTAAGAATATCCAAGTGGTTCGGGTGTGATCATCAATAAAAGATACAAACCAACGTGCTCCTGTTATATTTTTTATTCGTGAAGGACCCCAAACATCACTATGAATTAATGCAAAGGGACTCGAAGGCTTATATGGGCTGTTTGGATAGTTGTTACGTGTATGTTTGGCTAGCTGACAGATTTCACAATCCAAAGATTCAAACTTTTTATTGATAAACAAAGAAGGAAACAACTTTGCAAGATACTTGAAATTTGGATGACCTAGGCGATAATGCCATAACATAATGTCACTATACGACTGACTCACAAACGATTTAGACTTAGCACTAGTTTGATCTTTAAGGAGATAGAGTCCATCATGCATCTCAGCATTGCCAATCATCTTCCCCGAGTTCAGATCCTGAAATTCACAGCAGTTTGAGAAAAATTTAGTCACACAATTAAAGTCACGGGTTAACTTACTAATAGAAAGTAAATTACAATCCAGCCTTGGTACATGAAGTACCGAATTCAGGGTCAGGTTATTTGAAAGAACAATTGACCCTATTCCTTTAACCCGAGAGAGAGACCCATCTGCAATTCGAACAGAATTTTTTCGTATGCATGGGCTGTAATTATGAAACAGGTTAATGTCACCAGTCATATGATCCGAAGCTCCCGAATCAATGATCCATGTATTTGGCTGTTTCTTGCTTTTGATAACAAGAGCAATCGAGATTTTACCTTTCTTGGCCAGATTTCCCGCCTTAGTATTTGAGATACTAAAGTTATCATTCTGACTTAGTAGTTTGCGTAGCATCTCAAGTTGCTCCTTGGTGAATGGACTATCATCATTCTGAGCTGTACCATCCGAAGCATTGGTGAGGTTCCCACGCTTTTCACGATCATTCGAGTTTCGTGGCTTCCAATCAGCAGGCTTGCCATGAATCTTCCAACAATTCTCTCTGATGTGTCCAGGCTTACGACAATGATCACACCAAGGCCTTCCATTCCTTTGATTGTTATTACCTTGTTGACCACGAGAAGCAAGAGCTAAGCCTTCCTGGCTGGAAGGAGGCATTATTGATCCCTTCATAACCTTTTTTCTGCTTTCTTCCCGTCGCACTTCTGCAAAGGCTTCACGAGGACTTGGTAAAGGCTTTGTGCTCATTACCCTTCCTCGAATCTCATCAAGGCTGTTATTAAGGCCGATTAAGAACTTGAAGGTGCGTTTCTGCTCAACGATTTTGCGATACAGTGCTGTATCATCTGAGCACTTCCGGTTATGAATTTCGAACAGATCAAGTTGTTGCCATAAAGATGACAGTTTATTGAAGTATTGAGTGACTGTCATGTCTCCCTGATGTAGATCGTGCAGGCTAGCTTCAATTTCGAATAGCTCTGAAGTATTTTCAGTGCTTGAATACGTTTCTCTAGCTACGTCCCATATCTCTTTTGCTGTTCCGTACAGCAGAAAATTTTCTCCAATGTCATTGTTCATTGAATTGATAAGCCATGACATTACCATGTGATTTTCGGCCTTCCAGATTTTGAACTTGGGATCGGTTTTTAGAGGGATCGTGACTTCTTCAGTGATGTAATCATCTTTTCCCTTTCCACAGATGTACATCATCACAGATTGTGACCATTGAAGGTAATTGTGGCCATTTAGCTTATGACCAGTGATTTGCGTGGAGGTGGATTCTAATCCTCCGTGTTGTGTTTGATCCATATCTCCAGGGCTTCGGTTTTCAGAGCTAGCTCTGATACCATGTAGCGATTTATGAAGGATCGAATAAAATTGTATTGATTGAATCAAACCGAAGTACAGAGAACAATATATAAAGAAACGAATCCTACAATCTAGGAAGAGATAAACACTATCAAAAATCAACTAGATAAACTTTAAACTATGATAAACTAGCTAATATTTAAAATAAATCTCTATCCACGGTTTAAACTTGAAATCTTATCTCCAGAATTCCACAAGATATGATTGTACTTCATCCGAATTCAAAACATTGAAACTTATGAGGGAAATCCAAGGTATTCCTTCTCTGATCCTCATTGATAGTGGGCAACCCACAATTTCATCTCTAACAAGTTGAAAGAGCTTTGGGTTTGGAATTTCAATCGGTTGGGCCTTTTGGAATTCGTTTGGGGGATGTAACACAAGTCTCTTTGAAACTTGGTTCTTTTCAATGTGAAGTTGATGCTCTTGTCTATTACCTTGGGCCTCTAGATTTTATTTTGGGAATAACTTGGTTAAGTAAGCTAGGTGATGTAATTAATTGGCGGACTCATGAAGTTAAGTTCTGGCAGCCGGGTAAAACCATCAGGGCATCAACTCCCCTCTTTCGCCCACACTTTTGTTCTTAATTGTCTTTGAGGGTTCTCTCGTCAGCCTTAACGTGGATAGCCCTGTTGATTCCAAGCTATCTCCCTCTAAAAATGAACATTAACTCCCCTTCTATCCATGTTTGCCTCGCTGTTTCAAAACCCCACAGGCTGCCACCAGAGAGGGCGATCGAGCATAAGATTACCTTGTTCGAAGGTCACGGACCAATTTGTGTTCGCCCTTACCGCTACCCTCACGCCCACAATGATGAAATCCAACGACAAGTTAATGAAATGCTCTGAGTCAACCAAAGTGCCTTTTCCAGCCCGGTGATTTTGGTTAAGAAGAAAGATGCTACTTGGCAATTGTGTATCGAACACCGAGCCTACTGTACCCGACAAGTATCCAATTCCGGTTGTCGAAGAACTCCTCGATGAGTTGTACGGATCTTCCAGTCCATATTTTATCAAGTTCGGGTCAGCTCTTCCTACATCGAGAAACCGCTTTTTGCAGTCATGACGATGCCCTTTGGCCTCACTAATGCAGACCTTCCAAGCTCTTATGAATGATATTTTTAGACCATTGATTCAAAATGGGGTCCTTGTGTTTTTCGACGACATTTAGGTCTATAGTCCTTCATGGGACCAACATATCTCTTCTGACCCAAGTGTTACATCTCTTATCCCATCATGAACCGGTTATTAACAAAAAGAAAGTCCACTTTGGTATGCATTCGGTTTAGGTCACATTATTAGTACACACGGAGTTCTTATGGATCCGACAAAGATTGAGTCCATTATTAACCGGCCAGCTTCTCGCACAGTACCGAGTTGGCTCTTTTTGTGTGTGTTTTGACTTGACTTGTACGAGTCGACTAGTGACTCGTACGAGTTTAACAACTATGTCCAATACTAATCAAATATCAAAGTGTGAACTATGTATTATTAAATTACAAATAATGAAAATATCAAAGTAATACTTAAGACATAATAAAATATGAAGTATCACTGTGCGGTTAGTGAAAAAATATTTTTTTTTACTTCATTGACCGCGTAGCCGCCTAGACCCGACTAATTCCGCCTAGATCTGACTAATGCCGCCTAGTGCCTAACCCGAGGAATAAGTCCGAGTAGCCATTATTCTCCAAGGTTTATGCCCGCCTACCGCCTAGGCACCGACTACCATGACGTACCATGTGTCTACCAACACTACTCCGTTTGAAGTGGTGTACGGTCGGGCTCCTCCAACCTTGTAAGTGTGAAGCGGTCCAGCAAGATTTGATGGATCGTGACGAGGCATTTAAGCAACTCAAATTTCATTTGGCCAGGGCTCAAATGAAAGCAAACCCAGACAAACATCGACGTGATGTCTCTTTTAAAGTGGGAGAATGGGTGTTTTTGAAACTTAGACCCCATCGTCAGCAAACTGTCATGAGAAGAATCAATCAGAAATTGGCAGCTAGGTTTCATGGGCCCTTTCTCATTGTTGCTACCTGTGGCATATAAGTTTTAACTCCCTGATTCGGCTCGAATCCATCCGGTTTTCCATGTGTCCCTCCTTAAACGTGCAGTTGGAAACTCGGCTATCGAGCCTAAATTACCACCGGGATTAATGGCAAAGTCGAACATCACCCCTGTTCCAGCAAAGAGTTTGGCTATTCGAAAGATTTGCGCCATGTGCAGCAGGTGGACTATTCGTTGGACTATTCCGACAGTGGCAAAGACCCAATCTCTCCTAAGCCCAATGACCACTATGCTCACTTAAACCTTTTTCTTATTACCGTAACACCTAAGGTCCAGCATCAGAGATATAACCGGGGATTCCACGGGATAGAGGGTTCCGTTCGTTGTCTCATACTGAATGGGAAGAGCAATGCAAAAAGGGTCTATGCTTCCGGTGTGGCAACAATATGGTCTGCCAAAGGGAAACTCTTGTGTTGTTGGGGGAGGATGAAAACGATGATGCTGCACGGGAAATGAGTTCGTTGGATAATTCCGTCTCAACGGGAATGTGTGTCACGTTGGAATTTTTCGGGGTTTCGACGGGAATTATGCCAGGAGGTAAGATGATGAAACTATAAGGGACAATTCGTGATATTCGACAGTGGAGCAACCCATTATTTCATCTCTTGCAATCTGGTAAACTCTTTGGTTTTGCCTATTTCTAACTGTCCGGGTATTAGTATTAAGTTGGGGGATGGTCATAAGGTGCTTGTTACTCAACAATGTTTGGATCTCAAGGTAATGGTGGGCAAACATGAATTTGTGGTGGATGCTTTGATTTTTGATGCTGGTAAATTAGATGTAGTATTGGGTATGGTTTGGTTATAATCTTTGGGAGAGATGGTGCATAATTGGGAGCACTCTTGGATGAAATTTACCTTTCAGGGTGCTGTATGTTTACAAGAGATGGGAATGTCTCAGGGGTCCTTTGACATTTTGCAGCAGTGGTTATTGACTTCTGAGGGAATAGACAAGGTTGTGTTGGAGGTCTCGGAATAAGTTTGGGGAGTGTTAGCAGCGGACCAAGAACACTCGTTACACCTGTTATTGGATCGTTTTCCGGCTTTTTTTCAGGCTCATTCGACGTTACTACGGGTTCATGACCATGAAGTGCTTTTTCTAATTCCGTCACCAATCTATGTACGCCTTTATAGATAGCCTCATGTTCAAAAACTAAAATTGAAAGACATGTGCAGGAATTGCTTTTGTTGGGTATGATTAGACTAAGTAAAAGTGCTTTTTCTAGTCCCGACATCTTGGTTCGAAAGAAAGATCAATCTTGGTGAATGTCTGTGGACTATTGCGCATTGAACAAAGCTACCGTGGCAGATAAGTTTCCCGTTCCCATGGTTGAGGAACTCATTGATAAGTTACATGGTGCTTTGTATTTCTCAAAACTGGATTTGAGATCGGGTTACAAGCAGATCCGTATGCATCCGAATAGTATAGAAACTACGGCTTTTAGAACGCACGCTGACCACTAAGAGTATTTGGTCATGCCGTTTGGCCTTACCAATGCTCCTGCCACGTTTCAAGCCGTGATGAAAGATATTTTCCTCCCGTGGTTACGAAAAATGGTTGTGGTGTTTTTTGACGATATATTGACTATAATGCCTCTTGAAATACTCATTTGAGGGACTTGGAAGTTGTTTTAAAAGTCCTGGAACAACAACAATTCATGGTCAACAAGAAGTGTTTTTTTGGTCAACGTTCCGTGGAATATTTAGGGCACGTAATCAATGGAGAAGGGGTGGCTATGGATCCGAAAAAATTGATGCAGTTTTGAATTGGCCGGTACCGAAACAGATAAAGGGTTTACGTGGATTCTTGGGTCTCAGTGGTTACAGGAAGTTTATTCGGAATTATAGGAGCATAGCTATCCTCTCACCGATTTGACCAGGAAAGATGCTTTTATGTGGAGTACTGAAGCACAAGCAGCGTTTGAACGATTAAAAGAAGCAATGGTGACAGCCCCTTTACTTGCACTCCCTGATTTCAACAAGCCGTTTATGGAGGAATGTGATGCATTGGGTAGAGGAATTGGAGCTGTGTTGATGCAACAGTCACCATAAGCCTATCGCTTATTTTAGTAAAGCAATCCAACAGTGGTGATCTTACCTGTTGGGTACAACTTTTGTTGTGTATACGGACCAAAAAACGTTTAAGTTTTTACTCCAGCAATGAATCACAAGCCCAGCCCAACAGAATTGGGTGACAGAGCTATTGGTCTACAATTTTGATATTCAATACAAACCGGGACGGGAGAATCGGGCTGCTGATGCGTATCTCGTAAGGAAGATGCTGGGGAATTCTTAACTGGTGTGTCTCAACCTCTGTGGTTACAAGGGGTGGAATTAATTGAAGAACACGAGGCGGATGAAGATATTCAGGGTTTGATTGGTGAATGTTTGGCTCAGGCTACCAGGTTACGCGGTTCGAAACGGGATCTTTTCCGTACAAGAATTCTTAGTTCATCCCATCTCTATTAAAAGAGTTTCATCAGTCCGCTTCAGGGGGTCATTCAGGCTATTATCGTACAAACAGGAGGTTGGCAGGTAATTTGTATCAGCCCACGCCATACTTATCAGCTTCGCAGCCCTCGGGTTTTTCCATACTAACAGCGGGTTTTTTCATGACATGTCAACCGGGCTACATTTCAATGCACAGGCGTTCCCTTTACCAATCGGTCATACCAGTGGGTACTCCGAGTACTCCCTAAGTACTACCCGCCTAGGGAGAGTACTCACTACTCCCCGCCCACCGCCCGAGGTACCACCTAGCGAGCTCTGGAACATTGATTAGAACTGTTAACAGAGAGCTGGGAATTAGTGCTTGTATTTCTGATTTCACTTTACATAGAACAAAAGGAAATATATATACAAGTAACCCTAAAGCCCACAAAGGCCCACTTCTCACTAAGCCCTATAGAATATAAATCCAAGATAAATACTAAGGAATATTTACACTAACACTCCCCCTCAAGCTGGAGCATAGATATTGATCATGCCCAGCTTGTTACAAATGTAACTAACTCTATTCCCTGGTAAGGCCTTGGTGAATCCATCCGCAAGTTGACCTCCCGTCCTGACATGAGAGGTTGTGATTGTTCCATCTTCTATCTTTTCTCGGGTGAAGTGACAATCCACTTCAATGTGTTTGGTTCTCTCATGAAATACTGGATTGTTGGCAATATGAATAGCAGCCTCATTATCACACCATAGATTCATTGGTTTTGATTGAGGGAACCCGATCTCATCAAGTAGATTACGTAACCATACAAGTTCGCAAGTCGTCTGCGCCATAGCTCTATACTCGGATTCAGCACTTGAGCGAGAAACAACGTTCTGTTTCTTACTCTTCCACGAAACAAGATTGCCTCCTACAAAGACACAATAGCCAGTTGTAGATCGTCTACTTGTAGGATCTCCACCGTAGTCGGCATCGGAAAAACCTTCTATGACATGATGACCATGGTTTTGATACTTGATACCATAACCAGGAGCTCCTTTCAAATACTTCAATATATGACAAACAACATCCCAATGCGAGGTTCTTGGAGACGACATGAATTGACTCACTACACTTACCGGAAATGCAATGTCAGGGCGAGTAATTGTCAGATAGTTGAGCTTTCCCACAACTCTTCTATACTTCTCTGGATTTTCAAGAGGATCGCCATCATCAGCTTTCAACTTCACATTTGGAATCATGGGAGCCTCACAGGGTTTCGCCTCAATCATACCCGAATCACTCAAGATGTCTAGGCAATATTTGCGTTGAGACAAACAAATTCTTTTGCGTGTACGAGACACCTCAATTCCCAAGAAATATTTCAGTGAACCAAGATCCTTGGTCTGGAATTGAGATGCAAGAAAATCCTTTAACTTCTTAATTCCATCTCCATCACTGCCAGTAACAATGATATCATCAACATATACCACTAACAGAATACATCCGGAGTTAGACGAGACAAAAAACACTGAATGATCATATGAGCTCCTTTGTAGCCCGAATTTGGTAACTACAGAACTGAACCGACCAAACCACGCACGAGGAGATTGTTTTAAACCATACAAAGACTTTCGCAATTTGCAGACTTTACCACACTCCCCCTGAGCAACAAAACCGGGTGGTTGCTCCATATAGACCTCCTCAAGTAAATCACCGCGTAAGACGGCATTTTTCACATCCAACTGATGAAGAGGCCAATTGTAGGTAGCAGCAAGAGATATGAACAAGCGAACCGATGATAACTTAGCAACAGGAGATAATGTCTCTGAATAATCGATCCCATAGGTTTGAGCGTATCCTTTTGCAACCAACCGAGCTTTTAATCTAGCTATTGATCCATCTGGATTAACTTTTACAGTGAACACCCACTTACAACCAATTGCCTTCTTGCTTGTAGGTAACGCTACTAAAGTCCACATGTCATTGTGCTCAAGAGCATTCATTTCTTCGATTATAGCATTTCGCCAACCAGGGTGAGCTAAAGCCTCTCCGACAGTTTTAGGAACGGATATGGAGTCTAATGAAGCAACCAATGACCGAGAAACTGTAGACAACTTCGCATATGACACATAAGAACCAATCGGATAAGTACACGAACGCTCAGACTCTTGAGATGATGAATCGGATTGAGGATCCTCTGTGGTATCTGAATCATTGCTTGATGATGGATCACATGCTGGAACCTCAAGATCTGAAGGGACATGGCTAGAACTTGGAGCCACAGAAGGGACCACAGGAGGTTCAGAAGTAGGTCGGCGCTGCCTTCTATATACGTGGATCACTGGCGGTCGTGGCGGTTCTGAGGACTGTTCATATGTAAATGGAATTGAGGATTTAGGAGTTGGATTCGGGATCGGTAAAGAATAAATCAGCAAATCATCCTGATTTTCATGATTAGAAGAAGTGGGTCCCGGGAAGAAAGGCGTTTCCTCCACAAATGTGACATCGCGTGAAACAATGTAACGATTGAGGGTAGGAGAAAAGCACCTATAACCTTTCTGAAGACGAGAATATCCAAGAAAAACACACTTGAGAGACTTTGGATCTAATTTACTAACGTTGGGCCAAGTATCTCGAACAAAACAACTGCACCCATATCTTAGGTTCAATCGGGAACAAACGTTGATTAGGAAAGAGAACAGACATTGGAATTTCACCACGAAAAACAGCATGAGTCACAATTTAGGGAAGACAGATGTGAAAGCTGAGGATATAATTTCTTTAAACTTTGAAGTGATGGATGCCCTAAACGACAATGTAACTCAATAGGGGATAATGATGTCAACCCTGCTTGAAATTTCAGTTCTTCAGGTTCAAATACATAAAGTCCACCGGATTCTCGTCCTCTACCAATAATTTGCTTTGTTAAAAGATCCTGAAAGACACAGTAATCAGGATAGAAGGAGACACTAATTCAATCCGCGAGTTATTCTACTGACTGATATCAGATTAAATGTAAACTTAGGTAGGCTTAGTACAGAGGATAATGACATAGACCGAGATAGTTTAACTGTTCCAGATCCAATTACTTCAGAAATAGATCCATCAGCAACTACTACCTTATCGGAAGATCGATGTTTACTAAATTCAGAGAACAGACTATGATCACCCATCATGTGATCCGAAGCACCGGAATCAATAACCCATTCAGAAGCAGATGACAATAAACAAGTATGATTACATTTCTCAGCCAATATAGAGATTGATACGGATGGTTTCAAATTAGCCATAACTATAGTTAAGTCTCCAAAACCGAGATAATAAGAATCAACCAAATGAGAATACCCGAGCAAACTTTGATGATGTAGAAGATAAGGATTTACCGCACTATCGTGAGTTTAGAACTCGACCAGTATTAACATCAAACTCGAGATTCGCAATAACAATCTTACAAAACTTCCAGAGAGCCTGAACTGATCCGAGAGGACAATCGATTATTAAAAACCAGAGTATGTTCAAATTCAGAATCCAGAGACACCCTCAATACTATCAATCGAGCCTTTCCAATTGATAACATCCAAATATATCAGAAGAACAACATATTTTTCTCACCAGATAATATTATCAGATGTAGTAGATCAGATTGTAGCCAAATAAATCAGAAGAATAACGTAGCCAGCCCTGAGAATCACAGACCAGATAAAGCCCAAGCAAGAAAATCTGACTAACAGGATGAACGTACCAAAATATCACCAGAAATGGAACCAGGGCACAAAATCGACCAACGATCCGGGAAAAACAGATTCAACGGTGGCCAAAGAAGGCATCACGCGCCGGCGCGTGGGTTAACGGCGGCGGAGTCTGGTGGCGCGTGGAAGGCGCGTGGGGTGTCGGATTCTGGTCAGATTTGATCGGAGAACTCGTCCGGGCGTACAGATTAACCTTACGTGAGAGGTGAGAGTTAACGAGTCGGATACAAAGTCAGATTACGCATCTTCAGATCGTGAACAAGAATGGCTCAGTTGTACAACCTTCTAATGCACAGAGTACCAGCTCTGATACCATGTTAACAGAGAGCTGGGAATTAGTGCTTGTATTTCTGATTTCACTTTACATAGAACAAAAGGAAATATATATACAAGTAACCCTAAAGCCCACAAAGGCCCACTTCTCACTAAGCCCTATAGAATATAAATCCAAGATAAATACTAAGGAATATTTACACTAACAAGAACGAAAGATATAAGAACTCACCCAAGCGTGGCTCTGATACCATGTTATTAAAGATAACAGAATCCTGGAATTCTATTATGATTAATGTTCTAACTATACGTGAGAGCAAGCGCAAATATATATATTCAAGGGACAAGTCAACCCTAAGTCCCTAAATCTGATTAGGCCCATGTACCGACAAAACCGACCTAACAAATAGTAGCACAATCAAATGAATACTTATCTATTTACATGAATACTAACACATCTACATGAATATTAACTAAGTAATAGTAGTAGTAGTAGTAGTAGTAGTAGAAGTAATTATTATTATAACAATGATAATGATAATGATAACTATAAGGATGAGAATAGTAGTAGTAGTAGTAGTAGTAGTAGTAGTAAACAAACATGTTAAAAGCTCATCTACAGAGTATTTAAAGCCTCCTAAATAGCTAGATTATAAGAAACTTGGAATGCTTTCATAACAAGGTAAGCATATTAAGCATATTATTTATTTACAAAACTCCAAAATGTTTGAGAAAATGTTGGCAGGCCAGCACAACTGAACTAGACCCACACTTTAACACCCATTTTAACTCGTCACTAGGGATGTAAATGAGCCGAGCTACTCGCGAGCTACCCCGGCTCGAGATGACCGGAGCTCATTTATTATACTAGCCTGAGCTCATTTATTATACTAGCCTGAGCTCAAGCCTCAAAGAGTGGGATCATTCAAGCTGTTGAGCCTAAACGAACTTATCTATTATATGATTTAGATATTATATTCCATTATTTATTTTATACATATCCTTTTATTTAAAGTTTCAAAACAATATAAACTTACAAATCAAATTTTTAACCTAAATTGCAAATCGTGGTATATGGTACACTCTCATGTCGTTTGTATAGAGCTCAATAATAGTATAGAGCTCGAGCTTTATCACTTAATGAGCCAAGACGGAGTCACGGAACACAATCCTAGACAAGCTTTTACCAAATTTATGCAAAGTAAACACCCCAGCATAACCGAGCCAAGCCCAAGCTTAACAGTTAATATATCTTAAACAAGTCGAGCTTGAGCTTAACATCACAAGCTTGAAACGAGCTGAGCCCGAGCTTGAGCTTATTAAATCCTAAACAAGACCAGCTCAACAAGTACCAGGCTTGGACCTGGCTTGGTTCTTCTCGTTTACATCCCTACTCGTCACCCCATCCACCTCTAGATAACAAGAAGATTGGGAGTGGTACTTACGTTGTTTCTTCATCCTGGCTGGGACCACCATTCCAATCAGAAGAAGCAGCTTCATCCGAAATTGCCTTGGATGATGTGAACTGGCCTTTTTTACGCTGCATCCTGTGTGTAATATATGAATCAGATATACAAATCAAGCAAAAACGCAAAAAAAAAACAGATTCTTTTTTTTAAGCTTGCATTTACGCCTTTTCCACGATCAACCCCCACCAAAACCCAAAAAACACAAAACACACTAACTAACCATTCATTTTGACCACCCATTTTTTCTCCTCTACCAAAGGTGCAGAACTTGAAAATCAAGTGTGAATCAGCCAATACACTCTGGATACTAATACTAATTTGGTTCCAATGAATAATTTGCTGTATATCTTGACCATATGGAGAAATCAGTACTAAATACCAAATGAATGAAGGCTGCAGACATGATGAACCGAAAAACCATACAGCATAGCACATTTTCACAAGCATCATATAGAAATAGAAAGCGCCATACACAACATATTGAAGTCAAGTATCAGGTGGTCATATAGGTTAAGCTACATAAATCGTGCAGAGACGTGTCTTAATTAAATTATTGAAGTGAGGGTAACAATTAAACAAGCATATCATGCTTAGGTTCGAAGCTATATTATGAGGGAAGAAACATAAGGAAAACCGAGAAAGAGGCACCATGAACGAAAAGCAGATAAATAAATAAATACATAAACAAAGACATCTCAAATAGTTTAAGTAGTACCTACCTAAGAGCAACTTCCTTTCGCACACTGTAGCGTATTTTCTTATCAAAGCATCTTTCTTTCCTCTTCTCCCTGAACCGAATCAAGGAGGCAGCCCTTTGAGGTTGACTTGACCTTGCAGGAAACTCTGTCAAATCCTATAGACATTTGATGAAAGAGTTTTAACAAACTAGGAACCACCAAAAGCACATGCGTGAATTGTTATTCTCTTACCCTTTGATTTTGGGGAGGCAGTCCTAGTGAAGGGACGCCAGGGGGTACTTCATATCCACCCAAAAGTAACAAAACAGCTTGCACCTGTAAACTCCCCATCAACAGAAGAGCTGAATTAATCTTTACAGCATTTGACGTAATTTGGAAGTGCTTGAATCTTCGTTTTCATAGTAATTATTGCCACGTGGCAAATTACTCCCCCCCCCCCCCCTCCTTTTCAGAAACGGAAAAAAAAGGTATGCACAAGCCTACCCTAAACCACTTCTAGATCTGCCCTGCTTGAGAATCAGATAACTAGCCGCTTAAACCTAGGAATGGTTAATAAATTCTGCATTTATCAGTTTTCCTAGCATCGACTTGCTTAACTATCCAAATATGATGGTGTTCACCCTACACTTATCAAAAGAATCAGAATACATAATCAATTTACCAAATATTCAAAACTGCAAAGCAGGTCCTATTCAATTCATATACAAGTAAAAGCAAACTGTTTCTTAGTTTATAATTTCACCAAGATTCTATTAACCCTTTGTAGAAGAAAAAACAAAAACACTGATCGTCAGATACCTTTTCAGGTGACACTGCATCAAACACATAAACTTCACCCTGAAATGACAGGGTAAGCTGATCTGCACCTCCTCCACCCACCCCAAGCGGCTGAATTTCAGAGTCCGCCACATATAACGCATGCGGCGGAGCACTCATTTCCTGCATGCCGCCGTCAAGATTACTGCCGTTCCCTAAAGCATGGTGTTGCTGTTGATGATGGGGGTCGTAACGGATCTGGCTGGGGTTGTCTATAGATTCTTCTTCACCTCCGGCAACATCATCGTCATCCTCAACTACTACGTCATCAACCATATGATGTTGATTGCCCTCATCGTTATTACTATTGATGGTAATTCTATGCTGCTGCTGGTGATGCTGTAAATTTACAGGCTCATACGAAGAAGCTCGATGATGACGCTGATTGCTAATATTAGCGTCCGACATCATCTAAAAGCATCTAACACAAACAAAAACCCAAGTGATTGACTGATTACTAAGCTATATACATGAGGTCTTCAAGAATCGAAAGAAATCAATCGGTCAAATCAGAACTGGGTTTCTTGATTCAAGGGACAAAAGATGGAAAGAGTAACAGATGAAGAAATACAACAAAAAGACGAATTAATAAGAACCCTAATTGCCGTTAAAAATGACCACTAATTTGGAAGGAGAAACGTAGCATGGATTGAGGGCGTACGTGATACGTAGGTGGATTCTAAGAATGAAGATTTGACGACATTCGAGATGGTGGGCAGTAGCCCTTTTCCAAATCATCAGATGTTGGACTGAGCTCAAGATTTGTGACTGCCTTGATATGATTACCGGCTTATATGTGTAATAACACCGAATTATACAAGTTCACTTAAAATAGAGAGTTAATTACAAAAATCGTCTATGTCATTTTTACTAAATTTCACATTTAATCTTTTAAATTTAAAAATTACACTGGTAGTACTTATTGCTGACATGTCATTTCACTTTTGTTCTTTTAAACTAATTGGTGTTATCTTTGACTGTTAGTCAAAGGGTAAGTTGGTCATTTGTCTTATTATCCTTGTTACCAACCACAATTTACCGATTAAAATAATTTCAAACAACCTTTTCCCTAAGTCTTGTTACCAAACACCTACTTTAACCCTCCTTATATCACTCTCCTCTTTCTCTCTCTCTCGTCTCTCTTCTCTCTTCTCTCCATTTCTCGCTTAACAAGAACAACCTCCAACCTTAGACTTGCCGGCCACTACCACCGCTAAACCACCTCCGCTGCACTTTCTCTCTCTCACTTCGATCAGACGGCCACCATCACCACCACACTCGCCATTGCCATCACCATCGCCAACCACCACCATGCAACCACCACCACACACACATAGTCGTCGTCGTTCCAGATCTATACCGCCACATACACTCGCCGTCGTTCCAGATTAAACCGCTACACATACTCGCCGTCGCCATCACCATCTACGAAGAGTACCACCGTACGACCATCATCCGACATATCTAAACAATAATAAAAATAAACATGAAGATTTCATCTGGGACAGATCGAGAGGCTCTAGATCCACAATCGATTTCAGATCGACATCTTAAACCACAATCGATTTCAGATCGACTTCGGTAAAAGACGACATCATCGTAAATGACAACCTAAACCACAAACGACTTTAGTGCGATTTGTAGAAGATTTCATCTGGGTTCTTCCATCATCGACTTCCTAAACCACAACTGACTTCAGATCTGTACCTATTTGTAGTTCAAACGACTTCAGATCTGTGCGATTTGGGGATGCAGATTTGGGTTTAAGTTGCAAATAGGATTTAAGGTTTCGATCTGAACAGGTATGTTTTGATTTAAGGTTCATAAGAGTGATAAGACCATAGCTGCAATCGATTTTCTATTCAAGTTTTATATGAACCGATTATGGTGATAATCAATTAGTGTATTTCGAATTTGTTTATTTCGATTTAGGGTTCTCCATGTTTATTTCGTGTTCGATTTTTGGGTTACATCTTTGTTCGATGGTTCCCCAAATTTGAAATTAGGGTTAATTTGGGTTAGGGTTTCATCTTCTACATAATCATGTTCTTCATCTTCTATTTGCGGGTCATAAACGAAATCATTAGGGATTTATGTTCAGATCTGGTTCATATATCTTGGTTTACATAATCAGATCTTGGTTTAAACACCTTCTTATGTTTCTAGATTTACTTATGTTCATATATCTTCATGTTCTTGTGTTAGTGTTTGTAGAAAAATATGAATGTTCTTGATTTATTTTGTGGAAAATATTTGAATATTGATTAACTTACATGGCATCTAACATGGATTTAAACTAAACCAAAAATCAGAAAGTTACGTGCTAAGGGAATAGCAGGTAACTCAATACATAAAATTGTAAACTTTGAAAAGTTTAATACATCAATGGTAAGTTTGAAAGTTCAGTACATACAATAGCAAAAAGTGTATAGTTAGATACAATTTTATAAAATAAACCCTTTTAAAAAAAAGTAATATTTTCGCATAATTTTCTATAAATAAAATTTTCTTAATCTTCTCTATGCTTAATTCTTTTCGTGTTACCAAATAAATCATAGTAGTTTTAAATTACCTTTTGGACTAACTATAAGTAACTATATATCTAGAAGTATTAACATGAAAATTTGATACTAAAAAAATACCGTCAAACTATAATATATTAGGGTTTAGTTCATAAAAGTGTATCCAACTTTACACATTTTGCTATTGTATGTATTGAACTTTCAAACTTACCATTTGATGTATTGAACTTTTAAATTTTAATCTTTTTGTTTCTTTTTTACCTTTCCAACAAGTTGCCTGTAATTCTCTTATTTATTATTTATTTTTAATGCCACATCAGTAAATTCATATAATTGCATATCCAGATGAAGAAACCAAGAACAAATCTGAACACAAATCTTGAATAAGAACTCAAGAACTTCAAGAACAAGAACAAATCTTGAACAAGAACAATAACATGTAAAACTCAGAACCCCTAAATCTAAATCTGAACACAAAAACATAAACAACAAAACTTCACACATCACTGAATGTTTCTTCAAGCTGAAATTTTAGGTCAAATTTCCAAATGTGTAAACCGTAAATTTAATCCAGATGCAAAACCATAATTTAATCTTTGACGTGTAAAACCAAATGTGTAAACCCTAAATTGAAGCAAAAATCCTTAAAAATGAAGATGAAGAACTCTTAATCGGTGAAGATGGAATCAAAATCGGTTAATTTGAACGAACCTCAGTGGATCTGAAATCGGTTACCTTCGATCGATATGAAATCGAGCAAAATCGGATATCTTTGAAGATGAAGCACCCAAAATCGATGGATCTGAAATCAAGAAGATAGATCTGAACATCGATGGATCTTGTTAAGGTCTTCAGTCTTCGATAGATCTTGTTAAGCACCCAAATGTGAAGCTATTCTTCGATGGGTTTAGGGTATTCAGTCTTCGATGAAGGTAGATGAAGGTCTTCAGTCGCCATTCAAGAACCCAGATTAACCAGTGAAGCTTTTCACCAGAAAGCACCATCGAGATGAAGCCCTAACAGCCCAGATGAATCGGAGCTCTAAAATCCCCTAACTGAAGATGCGGAAATCAAAGAACAAGCCTAAGTGATGTGCGAAAATCGAAACCCTGAAGCTTAACCAGTGAAGCTTTTCACCAGAAAGCACCATCGAGATGAAGCCCTAACTGCCCAGATGAATCGGAGCTCTAAAATCCCTTAACTGAAGATGCGAAAATCGAAGAACAAGCCTAAGTGATGTGCGAAAATCGAAACCATGAAGCTTGAATCGAAGAACAACGCAATCGAAACCCTGAACGTCGATGGTAGATCTGAGATGTACTGAATTATTTATTTATTTATTATTATTATTATTATTATTATTATTATTATTATTATTATTATTATTATTATTATTATTATTATTATTATTATTATTATTATTATTATTATTATTATTATTATTATTATTATTATTATTAGAATTTTTTTTAAAGAAGGAAATACACATCAGCTCCAACTCAACACTAAGTCAATGCCATGTCATAGCCACATCAGGTTAACATGTGCCACATCATCATCTTACCTGCTATAGCAGGTTAGATACACAAAATAGTAACTTTTTGAAACTTGGATACATCAAATGGTAAGTTTGAAAGTTCAGTACATACAATAGCAAAAGGTGTAAAGTTGGATACACTGTTATGAACTAAACCCAATATATTAATAAGAAATTACCTTTTTAAACATGTTGTTAGTACAATCAAGAGATTAATATTTAAATATATCTGGTTTTGATGATGCAATATTAATAATATATTTTAAAAAGAAAAATATATATATCCAAGTTAATATGAAAATAATAAGTTTGGCATAAATAATATTTTATATATATTTGTGAAAGATCATATCACTAGTAAAATCCACAAAATATACACTAATTATTTTGTGGTGCCAAAACTTAAAAGTTGGTAAAAATAAAAATGACAATATAATCATAAATGAATATATCATTAAAATATCATTTTTTATAAACATATAATTTTCACTTATAAAAATGTTCCATACTGCGTCAAAATAATATCTGTCTATGGAACAAAATTTTTATAACTTCTTGCCAACAAATTTGAATAGACATAATTTTATAAATTGGCAAAAGTGAAAATATGTATTTTAGAATACAAGATAAATATCTTTAAGAGGTATTATTATACTGTGTATTAAATGATTGGGTAGAAGAGAATATTAGAAGATTTGAAAAGTACAATCAAGGAGGTGTCATCCCCTCATTTAAGCATGTGTTTAAATCTTTCAAAAATCAGTCCAAATACACAGTGTAACGATATTTATTTGGGTATTTATCAATTCTAAAATACCAGCTTAAAAGAGGAAGTCGAATGTAACACCGGCTTTCACGATCTTAAAATTAGCGACAATTAAAACTTTTTAATCAAAAGCTTGCAGTGGAATAAACAACGTTTACAAAAGATTAGTAAGGTTCCTCTGACTCGGCTATTAATTTACATCAAAAGAATATGCCAAGTTCATATCTAATAGGTGTTACCAACTAGTGACGACCAACCACCTGATTACATATACAACAACCAGTGTTCCCAAAAGATATTTACAACGGCTACCAACAAGTTCCCGCCTCACAAAGCCAACTACTCAGCACCTACAAAAAGGGAAAATCTAGCACCGTTAGCTACACTAGCTAGTGAGTACAGATTTACACATAAGTATCAACAAGCAAGTTATCACAACACAGGAACAGCATACAAAGCTATCCTATCACAACGCGGCGTGCCAATGTGTCAGTAAGAGTCACATCTTGCAGGGTGTGAACCCCGCTCAACAACTCCAATTGGGGTATCAGCTACAACCAACCGCACTGGTGGGGGAGCGAAGAGCAGTCCACCCAGCACGTTCGTGCCAACTCGGATCTTGATCGTAAGCCAAGATCCCAACACACGCTAAGGAACGGCGGTCCTGCAGAACCTGAGACACGACGTGCACCACCGAGCCACCGTTGACCCCGAATTATCCATCTCAAGGGATCCAGCCTTGCGGTTGACCTTAACCATGCCAGCTTCTGTCTGGACAAATACAACAAGCAACAACTCACCCATATTGGGTCCAACACCACGCATGCGATTTACAACAAACGAGTAAAGCAACTTAACATGGCATAGCACAAGGCAACATAGGATATCGTACCTCATATACGCATGTGAACAACGTTAACAACATATCATACCTCATCTACGCACGTGTACAACATCAACGACATATTTCAACTAACCACAGACAACTCTACTTACCGAGCCTCATGGGAAAACCGGTACTCACCTCGAGATTACAGGAGGCAGAAATAAAATCGGGAATTCCAAGAACACATAGAGTCGTCCTAATCACCTAACACATCATGTGTAGGTTCAGTCAATAACTAAATGTACAGTCACTGGTTCTATCTAAGCGTGCAACGAACAACAAGCAACAAGTAACCTAGAACAGCTCCTACGGCCGCAGAGGACGTGTCCTACGGCCGTAGAACACCTTCCGGACACCCCTTACGGCCGCTGGAATACATCATATGCCAGCAAGGGTTCCTCCCCAAGAAACCATACCCTACGGTTGTAGGGACCATACCCAACGCCCACAGGAGTGATTCTTTGGGTGCCAACGGCCGTAGGTTATGTACCCACGCCCGTAGGCTTCTTTCCTTCACCCGTAGGTGGTAAACCTCATAAAATACATAAAATATCCTCCTACGGCCGCAGAAACCTTTTCCTACAGCAACATAAATCTTAATTTCAATAATCCTAAAAACACCTCCCTACGGCCGAAGGAACATTTTACTACGGCCGCAGGAATAGAAACGGCCCATATGGCCGCAGGAACTTCCCCTACGACCGCAGGAAGGTCCTGCATAGTAAACTTCGTCCTGTTCAGCCATCAGACCTGCAACTCGCGTTTTTTAGCCCCAAATCGACTAAAACTCAACCTTAAACGTTCCTACATGTTCAATAACACTTTTACAACATTACCTACATGTTTCTTGACTCAAAACAACTATTATCATGAATTATTAGCCCTCATATCCACTTATCTCCATTACTACTTCAAGCACCAAGTTCAGATGAAGAATACTTACAAAACCAGTCAAACCACCCCAAGAAGAACATATTTAGGGCTTGATTCTACTGCTTGGATTCACTACAATTAGCTTCCCTTTAATTTCTTCTTGAAATCTCACAAGAACAAGTGTGTAGACAAGTTTGCAACTCACGTATGTGTTTGTATGTGTATTTAGTGTGTGTAATATGTGTTCCCAGGGATAAGAACCCATATAAACCGACCTTGGTTTATTTAATACCCTGCGTGGGTATTTCGTTCTCCTATTCAACTTAAAACACGACTTAGGTCTATTCGTTTCAACTAACGGAGATATTTTTGGAATCATTACCTAAAACCGCTCAACAAAATACCAACTTGGTCAACTTACGACACTTTTCACATAACCGCATTTAAAACGACAAATAACAACAATAATCAACAAAACACATTGACTAAAGTCAATGTACAACTATACAAGCATAGGGTACAACCCTTTACAAATAGGCCCTATTTTGGGATGTTACATCGAAAAATATCGGGAACATTTTTAATCGACTCGAGAAAGTGGCAGCACTGGCCACGGTCAATCCACGGTCGACCGTGAAGATCGACCGTCCGGCCAACAGTGTTGTCCCCACCTTTCTCCTCTCTTCCTCTATAATTATCAACCCATTCCTTTACATTTTCTAACTTTTACAACCCCAGAAAATTCTCTCCTCACACATACACACACTTTGATCTTTCATCTTTATATATAAATCTTGAGTGTGGTGATTCTTGAAGTCGTTTTTCTACATTTGTGAGATATATACAACTCTTCAAGATCAAAGTAAAAGAGAAGAAAGAAAAGTTCATAGAGTGTTATATACCTATTGATTTTCTTGTACTGAGAGATAGAGTGTTCATACACCATTGTTGGTGTTCATAGTGTTCTTGAGAGGTATTCTTCATTGAAGAACACTTTGAGTATTTGGTGGGTTTGACTATTCCCCACTTTGTTTTTGTTTGTGCTCTTAAGTTCTTTGTAAAGAACTTGGTGTTTCTTCTTAGAAAAGAAGAAGGTGTTCTTGGTGAAGAACACTTTGAAGATCTGGGATTAGATCTTTTTGAGGTTATCATCTAGCCGTAAAGGTGATTGTATTTCGGTGATCTCTTCCGGGCTAAGAAGTATTTTGCACGTGGTGCCAGTGGAATCCATATGGAGGTCAAGGCGTGGATGTAGGTTGGAGTTCAACCGAACCACGATAAAATCTTAGTGTCATCTCTCTAAACCCTTAACTCCTTCATATTTGCATTTGCATTTGCATATTTATATTTCTTGCATATTTACATTTCCTGCATTTTACATTCTTGCATTTTTATTTCTCATTTATTTTTATTTATTTACATTCAAGTCATTTACTTTTCTGTCATATTATATATTAATATATATATATATATATATACACACGTTACGCACCTTTACATTCAGCATTATATACATACATACATATATATATATATATATATATATATATATATATATATATATATATATATATATATATATATATATATATATATATATTTATTTATTTATATACTTTACGCATCTTTACATTCCAGCATCATACTTATATGTATTTATATATTTTACGCATCTTTACATTACCGCCCCATAATTATATATATTCAGCACCTTTATATTTCCGTACTCATTAAAGCATTTATATATTGTCATATTTAATTATTTACAAAAATTTTCGAAAAAGTGGTCATAGAAACTATTCAACCACCCTTCTAGTTTCTACACATGTTATATGATGAAATTTCATTTCACAACTCATTCCATTACCTCGTCCATTCCATTCATTCGTATTTCTATTCCGTCCAACCAAACACACCCTTAATTTTTTTCTTATATACATATTATTTTCTCAAATAAAAAATATTCTCATTAAACAATATAATCAATACTAATATATAAAGAGTTTAACACTCTCTCTCCTTTTATCTTCTTAAGACTACTTAATTTTAAGTACTTCATATTTTTATGCAAAATGATACAAATGCACAAATAGTCAATTGTCTCCTTATCTACCTCAACAAATTTATGGTAACTTTTGTTTAACAACTCATTAAACATAATTATATCTCCTTTTCTTATATTATTTTTTTTCAATAATTATTTTAAAAACCAATAAAGAGTTGATGTGAAGACAAAGAAATTGAAATTTGAAAATTAAGAAAAAAAAATGGATATGTTATCAAAAGAAACTATTTGTTGTCACCATATTTTAAAAATAACATACTCTTATATTCTTGAATCCGGACATGTTGCTGAGCACAAACTATTTGTCGCCATCCCATTACGCGACTACTATGCTAGTTAGTACTCATGCATGTAAAGCTCTACAATGTTTTACACCATTCCTCACACATTTTGTATATACATCAACTTTTTGAAACATGTGTAATGTTTTTTTTATAATGATGCATACTTTCCATAAATGTATTATACGTTTGAGAGATTTTTTTTTCTTTTTAAAAGCTATAGGTTTATGAGAATTTTTAGTATACATTAGTGGTGGCAAAAATGACCCAAACTATAAAAATTGGGTCTATTTTGGGTCTTAATAAAATAAGATTGGGTCTTATTGGGCTGAAAGTATAAATGAAATGGGTCATTTGGGTCTTAGGAAAAATAAGGAACGGGTCATACGGGTGAAGAACAGGTCGAGTCACAAAGTCACGAACTCACAGCGGCCTTCGAGTCTTCGACGGGCGATTCATGAATATGCGACGGAGACCTCCTCAACGCCGACCTTCTCTCGACGGTGGTTCCTAGTTCTTCGTGTTTCCAACAGCGATTGAGTTCGTGCAAAGTTTTCCTCGATTGACGGGTGTTCGTAGTTCCTGCGAATTAATTGCTCCTCGACTGAGTTCCTGCCAATAGAGTGTTCCTGCGAATTAATTGCTCCTCGACTGAGTTCCTTTTCCTCGACGGGTGTTCTGTACAAAACGTTTTCAATACAGATATCAAAATTATGATCAGTCCCAAAATTCCAGTTTCATCTCTTTAATCCACATACCAGGTTTAACCTGTAAAAGATTACAACAGTGGTGGATTAGCATAACGCTAAGTGAGAGAATAAATATCACAAACATACAAGGCATAAAGCCCAAACCAACAATGCTCAAACAAACATGAGAACCGGCGGTGTTGCAACACCTACAACCAAATGCCATCCAAAGCATAGGTTTACCGATAGCCTAGTTACAACAGACAACAATAATAGCACTTCTTGATTACAACAAATGCAAATCAAGACAACTACTAATACTGTATATCTCTAAACATAGGCCCAGCTGAATAACAACCGCCAAGCTGATCTCACAACAACGTCATGTATATATACAGAAAAGAGCAACAATCAGATGATATATTTCATACATCCAAGATATATATCCACTCACCAATATCTTCAACAAGCAAAGCAACTCAGCCTTTTCTTACAACTGAGTCTTATCCCCACCTGGACAAACAACTAACAATCAGTATTTGTTTAATTAACAAACAATAAGCACAATACTGAAATCAAACATATATGTACATATAATCACAAGTACATATCAACTCATGTATATACAATAAATATACCACAATTTACTATTACTCTTACTTACTGTAATCTTGTGAATTCATTTAACTCTTTAGCTTAGGAAATTCATACGTTCCTCTCATAAGCCAAGGCAACAAGTTCATGTTCTAAAATTGATCTTTCATATCATATGACACAATTCCGAGCATAGGCATAGCTGGAAATCAGATAGTGTCCAAATCCGATATCATCAATTCCGATTAAGTCAAATCCGATGAAATCAAATCCAAGATAAGGCTAAATCCGATAGATCATGAAATCCGATCAATCAAACCCAAGCAAAGGTAAATTCCAATCAAGTCATCCAATCCGATCAAATCATGAAATCCGATAAACTCCAAATTCGATTAACATACAATCTGATAAAAGTGTTAGGCATTTTACCAATCTGATTTCATACTTAATATCATACAATCCGATAGAATTCAAATCCGGTAAATCATTAAATCCGATCAACAATCAGAATCCGATAGAAATGACAATCCGATAGACTTTAAATCCGATTAAAGAGTTAAGGTCACTTGTTCTGTTTTCTCGGATTCTCTTGCTGCTTTCAACTTTTCTCGAGCCACTGCAACTTTATCTGCTGTGATCTGCATAATATCTGGCCCCGCAAACTGTTTCTCTCCTGCCTCTAACCAGCATGTAGGAGTTCTGCACGGTCGCCCATATAACATCTCATACGGCGGCATTCCGATGCTGGAGTGGTAAGAATTGTTGTAGGCAAACTCAACTAACGGTAGATGCGAATCCCAAGAACCTCCAAACTCTAATGCACATGCCCGTAGCATATCTTCCAAAGTCTGAATTGTTCTCTCTGATTGACCATCTGTCTGTGGGTGGTAAGCTGTACTCAAATGAACTCTTGATCCCAACTCTTGCTGTAATCTATTCCAGAAATTCGACACAAACCTTGAATCCCGATCCGACACAATCGACAAAGGCACTCCATGTCTAGAAACAATTTCATCAATGTACAACTTAGCTAGTTTACTCAAATTTGCAGTCTCAGCAGTAGCTAGAAAGTGTGCACTCTTGGTTAATCTGTCAACAATAACCCATATCATATCGTTTCCCTTTTGAGTCTTTCGAAATTTCGTTACAAAATCCTTTGTGATATGATCCCACTTCCATTCTGCTATTGATAACTGTCTCAGAGATCCATACGGCTTCTGATGTTCGGCTTTCACTTGTCCACATATATGACATGACTCCACGAATCGAGCTACATCTAACTTCATAGTAGGCCACCAATAAAAAGTCTTCATGCTTTGATACATTTTGGTGCTACCAGGATGAACAGACATTCTGGATTTATGAGCTTCAGTCAAAATCAATTCCCGCAAATTACCAAACTTCGGCACCCAAACACGATTCTGATACATCTTCAAACCACGAGAATTAATAATCAACTCATGCTGCCTCTTAACCATCAGTTCATCTTTCAGATTTTCTGCCTTCAGTGCTTCTAATTGTGCAGCTATCAACTGATCTATCAAATCTGACTTAATCTCTAACCGCATAAACTTTACTGTATCTATAGAACCTTTTCGACTAAGTGCATTAGCTACCACGTTGGCTTTCCCCAGATGATACTGAATTTCGCAGTCATAATCTTTTATCAACTCCAACCAACGGCGTTGTCTCATATTTAACTCCTTCTGCGTGAACACATACTGTAGGCTTTTATGATCAGTGCAAATTGTACACTTGGTACCATATAAATAATGTCTCCACAGCTTCAAAGCAAACACTACTGCTGCTAACTCCAGATCATGAGTCGGATAGTTCTTCTCATTGGGTTTCAACTGTCTGGAAGCATAAGCTATCACTTTACCTCTCTGCATCAGTACACACCCTAACCCGGCATGCAAAGCATCACAGTATACCACAAATTCCTCAGATCCCTCAGGCAATGCAAGAACAGGAGCTTGACACAGAAGTTGCTTCAAAGTCTGAAAAGCATTCTCTTGAGCCTCACCCCATAGAAACTAAACATCTTTTCTGGTTAGCTTAGTTAACGGACTTGCTAATTTAGAAAAGTCTTTAATAAACCGTCTGTAATATCCTGCCAAACCAAGAAAACTTTTAATCTTTGTTGGTGTCTTTGGAGCGTTCCAATTCATCACAGCTTCTATCTTTGATGGATCTACCTTGACACCTTCTCCACAAATTACGTGACCCAGAAACTTGACTTCACGTAACCAAAACTCACATTTAGACAACTTGGCATACAGTTTGTGTTGCTTGAGAATCTCCAAAACTTGACGCAGATGCTGATCATGTTCATTCTCCGATTTAGAATATATCAAGATATCATCAATAAACACAATGACAAACTTATCCAGAAATGGTCGACACACCCGATTCATCAAATCCATGAACACTGCAGGAGCGTTAGTCAAACCGAATGGCATCACAAGGAATTCGTAGTGACCGTACCGTGTACGAAAGGCTGTTTTCGGTATATCCTCTTTGGCTACTCTTACCTGATGATAACCCGACCTCAGATCAATCTTAGAGAAGTACGAAGCTCCCTGAAGTTGATCAAACAAATCATCTATTCTCGGTAACGGATACTTATTCTTGACAGTCCTCTTATTCAAATCCCTGTAATCAATACACATACGCAAAGTCCCGTCTTTCTTTTTCACAAACAATACCGGTGCACCCCAAGGCGAAGAACTTGGACGAATAAACCCCTTGTCTAACAGTTCCTGTATCTGAGTCATCATTTCTCTGATTTCTGAAGGAGCTAATGTGTACGGAGCTTTCACAATAGGAGTACTACCAGGTATCAGATCAATCCTATATTCGACATCACGAACAGGCGGCAATCTTGGCAGATCATCGGGAAATACCTCCGGATACTCAGAAACCACACGAACATCAATCACAGGCCGCTTCTCCTTCTTAACATCAATAGGATAAGCCAGATACGACGTACACCCTTTGGCTAAAGATTTTCTAGCCTTCATATACGAGATAATCGGAAAAGAAGACGAAGATCTATCCCCACGAGCCATGACATGCGACCCGTCAGCCAGAGGAATAGTTATAAGTTTCTTATGACATTGGATACTAGCCCTATGAAGACTCAACCAATCCATGCCTAATACTAAATCAAAACCAGGTATAGGCATCACCAAACAGCCTACAGGGAAACTAGTACCATCAATACTAATCGGAACTCCAGTCACAGAAGTGGTCACTGGTACTATACTACTATCCGCTACTTCTACTTCTAAAGGAGTATCATTCACAGAAACAGATAATTTCAACTTATCACATAGAGTCACAGATATAAATGACCTATTTGCACCAGAATCAAACAAAACACGTGCAGGCATAGAGTTAACTATGAACATACCGGTTATCACATCATCACTGCCAGTAGCTTCCTTGGCAGTCATCTTAAAAGCCCTACCTTCAGCAGAAGGTACAGTCTTTCTCTTCTGACCTGCAGAAGACGATCCCCCGGTGATATTTACCCCTTCCCCAGTCCTCGTGGTCTTGATCTTGGGACAGTTTCCTGCTCGCTTCCCTTCCTCTTTGCAGTTTCAACAAACAAAGGTATTATACTTACAAGCACCTATATCATGACCCATTTCACCGCACCTCAAACATTTACGTGTTTGCGGTGTACACTGCCCAACATGAAGAGACTTACAACTATGGCACCACGGCTTGTTTTGAAAAGACCCTGATCCCTTTGGTCTCTGATCTGACTTTCCGTGATGACTCTGCCTTTTGCCCTTACCTTGATTCCCGCTGGAGCCTCCACCAAACTTGTTAAAAGACCCTCTGTTCATCTTTTCACGATCCTGAGCATCTGACTCTGCAGATTTGGCTAGAGTGAACGCCTGAACAAGTGAAGTTGCCATACGGGTGTTACGCCGATATTCAGGCAATAAAGCCTTCTTGAAATGTTGGATTTGTGAATGCTCACTGGGCACTCGCTGCCTTGCAAACCTCAAAGTTTCCTGAAATTTGATAATCAACTCCTCAACAGACATCTTATCTGTCTGTGCAAGATCCAGGAATTCCCTCTGAATTTTCTCCATATTAAAAGCGTTGCAAAATTGATCACAGAACTTATCCTGAAATTGCTCCCAGGTAATGGCATTCACAATCTCTCTCGGTATATGTGCCGTCAACGAATCCCACCAAGTTAAAGCCTGATCCTTGAAACGTCTAGTTGCAAATTTGACCCAATATGACTTCTCACAGTTACTTGCCTCCAAAGTCTTTACTATCTCTTTCAACCAGTTTAATGTAACATTCGGGTTCGAACTTCCCGAATATTCAGGTGCTCCACACGCCACAAAATCCTTGTACTGACACTTTTGTTTGTTTTCTTGTTGAGGAAACCAGGGAATAAAGACTGTTTGTGGTTGGAGTTGACTTGACACTCCCTGAGGCATCTGGAAAAATGGAAAAGATCCATATGGGGTTGACATCGTGCTCACAGGTGCAGTAGTATATACAGGTGGTGGTATAGGTTGAGTAACAGTGGCTGTTACATTAGGCATATGTACTGTAGTGGTTGGTTGGGAAGTTTGTGTTTGGTTCAACTGTTGCTCAAGCTGTAGTATACGGTCTCTCTGAGTCTGTAAAGTATCTTCCAGCTGCAACACATAGTCCTGATTATCTGATTCTCCATGATGAGAAGTACCCGCTCGGTGCTGCTCATTCGCAGCAGTAGATGAAACGTTGTTATGCTGTCTTCCAGGGGACTGTGGGGTAAATAACGGGATCTAGTTGTTATCAGCCATAATCTGTTCTACACAACATCTCACCAGTTGTCAGATTATAATTCGTTAGTACCACTTCATATTCTCTATAGCTACCTTACTAATTACCCACCCTGGAATATTGGACTGATCAGAGCCTTAGTTCGAGTATTGCACGAAATCACCAATGCAAATCCTCAAACCAGGGCTCTGATACCAATTTGTAACACCGTACTTTTAATACTACCTTGAAATACGCGCGGAAGCTAAAACACATTTCTAATATAATATAATAAAGAAAATACAACTTTAATCTGTTTGATTTACGAAACAACATATACAGTGTTACTCAAAACAACAGGCTCTGTACAAAACGTTTTCAATACAGATATCAAAATTATGATCAGTCCCAAAATTCCAGTTTCATCTTTTAATCCACATACCAGGTTTAACCTGTAAAAGATTACAATAGTGGGGGATTAGCACAACGCTAAGTGAGAGAATAAATATCACAAACATACAAGGCATAAAGCCCAAACCAACAATGCTCAAACAAACATGAGAACCGGCGGTGTTGCAACACCTACAACCAAATGCCGGCCAAAGCATAGGTTTACCGATAGCCTAGTTACAACAGACAACAATGATAGCACTTCTTGATTACAACAAATGCAAATCAAGACAACTACTAATACTGTATATCTCTAAACATAGGCCCAGCTGAATAACAACCGCCAAGCTGATCTCACAACAACGTCATGTATATATACAGAAAAGAGCAACAATCAGGTGATATATCTCATACATCCAAGATATATATCCACTCACCAATATCTTCAACAAGCAAAGCAACTCAGCCTTTTCTTACAACTGAGTCTTGTCCCCACCTGGACAAACAACTAACAATCAGTATTTGTTTAATTAACAAACAATAAGCACAATACTGAAATCAAACATATATGTACATATAATCACAAGTACATATCAACTCAGATATATACAATCAATATACCATAATTCACTATTACTCTTACTTACTGTAATCTTGTGAATTCATTTAACTCTTTAGCTTAGGAAATTCATACGTTCCTCTCATAAGCCAAGGCAACAAGTTCATGTTCTAAAATTGATCTTTCATATCATATGACACAATTCCGAGCATAGGCATAGCTGGAAATCAGATAGTGTCCAAATCCGATATCATCAATTCTGATTAAGTCAAATCCGATGAAATCAAATCCAAGATAAGGCTAAATCCGATAGATCATGAAATCCGATTAATCAAACCCAAGCAAAGGTAAATTCCAATCAAGTCATCCAATCCGATCAAATCATGAAATCCGATAAACTCCAAATCCGATTAACATACAATCCGATAAAAGTGTTAGGCATTTTACCAATCTGATTTCATACTTAATATCATACAATCCGATCGAATTCAAATCCGGTAAATCATTAAATCCGATCAACAATCAGAATCCGATAGAAATGACAATCCGATAGACTTTAAATCCGATTAAAGAGTTAAGGTCACTTGTTCTGTTTTCTCGGATTCTCAACAATCCGATCAATTTTAATCGGCTTTCTTTAAATCCGATCCATTCAACACCAAAATCCGATCAATTCATACATAGCAAATCCGACAGATTCAAAGATGATCATAACTTCAAATTTAAATCTGATTTTAAGCATGCAATAACATATATGTTTCCAGAATTGAATTCTAACATGTATTGATCATCCTAACATCATAATCTAACATACATGCAACCTAGAATCATCAAATTCATCATACTTAAACATTCAATCGGATTTCTATATACATGTATTCAAAACCGAGATAATTCAACAATTAACACTTAATTTCAGTAATCTAACCTTTTAGATGATACTAAACACTTCAGTTAATGATTTGCACTATCAATATCAACAAAAATCCAATTCTTGCTTCTTTGTTGTTCTCGGCCGAAGGTTACAACACAAACACACACTACACTTTTCTAATCTTGCATGTAATGGGATTTAGGTGGCAACATATGTGGTGTGTAGGTGTCAAAACCGACACCTCACAACCCACTCATATAAAACACAATTAAATAATTATTAACACAATTTAATTAATATAATTAATTAAACACATAATCAATTAATTAACAACTAAACCAAGATTAAGAATCTTAATTACCTTAATCCTAGTAGGCCGGTAAGGAGGGTGTTACAATTCGATTTCGAAATTAGATCGAATTTGGGGTTTCTCTATCCCTATTTGAATATTCTGCTTCTGCCAAAATCGAAGGGTAGTGATGTGTGAAATCTGATTATATTTTAAGTCTAATATTCACCTATTCTAGTACACACACACTACCAGCAAGTATGACTGGATCATGCAATAGTATAACAAAGGTAAGTAATGGATGTCGAATCCACGGAGAGCAGTGCAACACCAAGAATAATGATAAATTAATAGTTAACCTAAAGATGGGGGTTTCAGGTCTAAGAGGAGAAAAGAACTAGCAAGACTAAAGAAAGAACAAATAACTAAAATAATGAAGCAAAACAACCAAATAAAGGACAAGTACTCACCTTAATCCCTCCCCCTAGTGTGATATATTTCAAGATCAGTTTAATTGATTACCTGGATTGACTTAGCCATATTCCACTTCCTATTTCATACAACTATTGTGAGACGGATAAAGAATAACAACTTCCTATTGATCATCTAAATCCACACAACCTAGTGCATAATTCATCAAGCATATTAAACAAGTTTAATATAAACCAACCGTTTCCTCGATTGCAAAGCCCTAGATAATTAGGTTTAGGTTATGGAATCTGGATTCTAATTACTTTTCCTAGTAAACCCTTAAACGATTCATAGACAAACCATTTAAAGAGGAACATACATTATATAAACTTTCTATTTATACTCAATATGAACCATAAATCCAGAAACGAAGATGAAAACCATAAAAATCCAAACTTCAATTGAATAAACATGCAACTAGTATCAATCCATAAGTAAACAAGGAAATCAAAGCATATCCCAACTAGGGTTCACTCATAAGATGAATACATAAGAACATCAGCCCATAAATGGGTTTAGAACAAACAAGAATCCCAAGAAACACATGATTAATCCAAAAATAAACATAGATCTAGACAAACCGAATGAACTTTGATGAATCTTGATGTTTGATCTTCAATACTTGCCCTCCAATGGTGTTATGATGCTCCAAAAGTGTTTAAAAGTCGTGCCCCTTGGTTCTAGGGCCGGCCAATGGGTATTTATAGTGAAAAACAATTCAAAAATTGAATTTAACTGAAGATAATGTCTGGCCGACACGAGTTCGCTGCGCGAAGAACATGGGATCGCGGCGCGAGCCTTTGTCTGTGAGAGATGTCCATCAAATTAAAGTTGTAGCCCTCTGAGTTTAGTTTCCGTGGCCGGTTGAATCACCTAAATCCGAGTTTGTATGACTGAGATATGATCAAAACAGTGGAGGTGTGTCGGAGTTGACAACTTTTCTTATTTTTCTTCGTTTTCGCTCTTTTTCCACCGTTTCTTCGAGTATTCCACCATATTTGACCTGTAAACATCCCAAAACATATATTAGTGTATATTTTGCTCATTTGCACATAAAATAGAGTGTAAAACTTATATTATTTACGGATGAAAACCTAGTTATATCCGGAAATATCACAATTCCCACACTGAACTTTGCTTGTCCTCAAGCAAATCATCAAATAGAAGTAAACCAACCTGGCTACCCAAATTCCCGAACTTATTTACCACAAGTAAGATAGATCATCCCAAACTCACAAATTGGATGGTACACACTCAATAATCGAAAACATGCAAAGCCTCACATCCTCACTAAGGAGTTCACTCAATCACTCAAGTGTTTAGGCTTTATATTTTGGGGGTGAACACTCCTGATAGCTAACAAACAACCAACTGGTATATAATTGTATCCAATTCTAATCTCCATCACTAGAGTTGTCAACCGTCAAGAGGGCTTTAAGGGTTGTAACATTAGGCTAAGGGTAAAGGGTAGGAAACGTGGAAATTTAAGGTGACTAAGATAGCAAGAATCTAAACTGTGCTGAAGACAATGACTCACTACTCAATTGGAACTGTCAAACCAAACAGACATGGAAGACTGATAAGAGTTCTTGAACTAATACCCACTAGGTTATACTAAAGTATATAACTCTTCGTGCAATTTTTTTTTCTTTTGTAGATTTTCAACTACACCTTTGGCGAGAATTCGATAACAATTACATGCTCAGGAAGAAAAATATCATGTTACCAACAACTCATTTACTTGAGATAACCTATAATAATGTGGATTTGAAGGTAAGGAAGAAAAATGACCAAAAATCAGATTATACTAACGACAAATGCTCGAAGATAAGAAAAGTTAAGTTTATTTAACCCCAATTCCTGAAGGGTTTATAGGGTATAAAAACATGCACAACGGAAATAAAACCCCCTCCAGTGATCTCATCTAACTCGTATAGAAACTAAAAGAGAAAGAGGATTAAAAGTTATACCTTTGAGCAAAACCAAAAACTTTTCATTTCCAACTCCAGACAGCTACAGGTTATCCACCGCTACTGCACCACCTCGAACTGGCTGCTAGACCGCCTAAGGATTAAACCTTGGATCAAAACTCGATCCTTATGTGTGTGTGTGTGTGTGCGCCGTCGATCGACCCCAAGGAGGAGGGGGGTACGGCCGCCGATAAGAGAGAGAGAGAGAGAGAGAGCTTAGGGTTATCCTTAAGATTTGTAATTAACTTATGAGATTAATAAAGCTAAATAAGGTTTATATATAATAAACCCTTATTAGGCCCAAGCCCGTTTAATTAAAGTCCAGCTTTAATTAAACTATTAATCAATTACAGAAAATACCCCTTGACCTTTTCTAATTAATTAATAACTATTAATTAACTTGTCCCGTTAATATTTAAACTAAATATTAACATCTCTCCTTTAAATAATAAATAACTATTATTATTTTTTCTCTTTCTCAATAATTAATTAAACTATTAATTATTGTGATACACAAACAGGTAAAATCCAAAAGGTTCTAATTGGGTGTGTAGCAGTGTGATCCTTTAGTGTCACATAATAATGGACACGATGATACATGTATCTATCTCTGCACATAATCTAACAGACTCCCACTTGTGCAAGATAAGTAACACTCCTTGTACATCGTTGGCCTAAGGAGGTCCCTAGCCAGACACTTAGGTTAACCAGACTATGAGATCTCTTATATCTAGAGACATAATCCACGCCTTGGATTATCTAGGCTTTTCCTTTTGCATCGCGATATTCCGTAATGTGAGTATTTGACATGGAGCAGAGATCTTATTAAATACTCAGATTTTCTCGACTCTGATTTCGACACTCTGCAGTTACGGTTTACCGAACGGAAAACTATCATTCTAACCGAGCGCGGCCACGCATTTTCAGTAGTCTTAATCGTCGAGGAGCTCAGAAAATATCTCTCCTAAAAAGGAGGTGCAAATTCCATCTTGACTATTTGCAATTTGAGCACATGGCTTCCGCTTTACCTAGACATGCCCCTTATAATCACCCTGTTACGGCGTGACGTTAGAACACGCTAAAGTACAGAAGTTACCATGCCCCAAACCAAATATCTCAAGTCTAAGGACAACCTATCAAGTTTACTTATGTTAATGCTCCATGAAGTAAACTCGATGCAGATCACCCCAATATTTATCCCCTGATAAATATCTATGAATATTTGGTCACAACCTTGTGCTTTTATTCATACTCGAATAAATCGTCAAATATCCATAATAGCGTTACCTCCCTAATGTAGCTCCCACTACATTAAGTAGCTACGGGCATTTAGACAATTCATCACTTGACTTGTTATGGATAGGTTAAACATTCTAAAAATAGACAACTAGAAACAATTATGTAAAAACCTCCTATTTCAATCCCATGAAATGTAATTACATAATAAAAGAGTTCCAAGTTACATCTATAGTAGTAATCAAAAACACGAACTAGCTGCTATGTTCTAAGTACTGCATTCCTATAGAACTCGCATGCCTTTCATGCTTAGCCCTAGCTAGCGGCTTCGTCAACGGGTCAGCAACGTTGTCGTCCGTCGGTATCTTTTGCAATCTAATATCATCTCTTCCAATGATCTCTCAGATGAGGTGATATTTCCTGAGTACGTGCCTAGTCCGCTAATGATCTCTAGGCTCTTTAGCTTTCGCTACAGCCCCTGAGTTGTTACAGAATATATCGATCGGTCTAGAGATACTGGCAACAACTCTAAGATCCGAGATAAAATTCTTCAGCCAGACAACTTCCTTTGCCGCATCACTTGCCACAATATACTCTGCCTCTGTAGTAGAATCTGCTATTGTATCTTGCTTCTGACTCTTCCAAGATATGGCTCCTCCATTTAGGGTGAAGATAAATCCTGACTGCGACCTGAAGTCGTCTCTGTCGGTCTGGAAACTAGCATCAGTGTAACCAGTTACACTGAGCTCATCCATCGAACCTCCATAAACTAGGAATATGTCTTCCGTCTTTCTCAGATACTTGAGAATATTCTTGACGGCCACCCAATGAGTTTCACCAGGATTTTGCTGATATCTACTCGTGACACTTATAGAATAGGCAACATCGGGTCTAGTACACAGCATGGCATACATGATTGAACCAACTGCCGAGGCATATGGTATCAATTTCATCTTGTCCTGATCTTGACTAGACACAGGACACTGAGCCTTGCTCAAAATCGCGCTAGATTGCATAGGAATAAATCCTTTCTTGGATTCATCCATCTTGAATCTTTTCACGGCTTTGTCAATATATGTACTTTGACTAAGTCCGATAAGCCGCTTGGATCTATTCCTATAGATCCTTATGTTAGATTATGTGCAGAGATAGATAACATGTACTATCGTGTCCAATACTATGTGACACTAAAGGATCACACCGCTGCACACCCAATTAGAACCTTTTGGATTATAACTTTTTGTGTGGAAAAGAATAATTAATTAGTTTAATTAATTATTGAGAAAGAGAAAAATAATAATAGTTAATTATTATTAAAAGAGAGATGTTAATGTTTAGTTTAAATATTAACGGGACCAGTTAATTAATAGTTATTAATTAACTAGAAAGGTCAAGGGGTAATTTGTGTAATTGATTAATAGTTTAATTAAAGCTGGACTTTAATTAAACGGGCTTGGCCTAATAAGGGTTTATTATATAAACCTAATTAAGCCTAATTAATCACATAAGTCAATTACAATCCTTAAGAGAAAAACCCTAACACTCTCTCTCTACCCTTCTCGGCCGACCTCTCTCTCTACTCTTCGAGAAGTCGACGGCGGCGCAAGGCCGCAGGCGGTGGTCGACGGCGGCGCAAGGACTCACACACACAAGGGTCACGGTTTGATCCGAGGTTTAATCCTTAGGCGGTCTAGCAGTCAGTTCGAGGCGGTGCAGTAGCGGTGGATTTCCTGCAGCAGTCTAGAGGTCAAAGAAAAGTTTTTAATCCCTAAAGGTATAACTTTCTAACCCTCTTCTCTTTTAGTTCCTGTATGAGTTAGATGAGATCACTGGAGGGGGTTTTGATTTCCGCTGTGCATGTTTGATTATATGTTTTATACCCTACAAAACCCTTCAGTGGTATCAGAGCCACTTCTAACCTCGTAGGGAAATAGGTAGGTTTCTTTTATTCTGATGAAAAGGGTTTATCTTTTATCAAGAAAAAGGTTTCTGATTTATTATCCAGATTAAATCAAGTTTTGATTATTTATTGGATAAACCTTTGATAAAAGATCATTAGATTTAATCTTTAAATTAAATCTGTTTTTTTATATATTGTTATTATTTGTGATAACCAAGAAAACCGAGACCACCATCATCGGCGGCGGCCTCAGGCGGTGGCTGTGGTCAGGTCGGCGGCGTCCCAGTCGTGGGCGTCAGCTGGTCGACGGCAGTCCCGAGTAGAGGCGGCAAGCCGGCTGTGATCGGCGGCGGTTTTACGGCGGTCGACCGTGATCTACGGTGGTACGCGGCGCGGTTTAGCGACGCGTTAGCGACGCGGTTAGCAGCCCAGTTAGCGGCGCTAACTGTGTGGTGGGCTTCGGCTCAGAGAACCACGACCCAGTAAGCCTGCGGCCCAGCTAGGGTTTAGCGGCTAGGGTTAGCGGCGCTAAAGCTTTTTGGCCTCGGCCCAGTTTTTGTTTCACGGTCCGTTTCCGGTAAATGACCCAGTTTAAATATTTGGCCCAACTTGCGGTTCAGATATTTTGTGGTCAATATTGAATTGAAATACAGTTGTTATTTTAATTTAAGTATCATATTTGAGTTTTTTTTTTTTTGATTAATTATCAAAGTATAAAACTTGAAATATATATTGCAAATAAAGGAAAAACAATATAGGGATTTTAACAGGTTGTTAAAATCAGTTATTTTCATCAAGATGAATAATTAGAAATCAGTTGTTGTTGTACTTTCATGTATTAGTTTAGTAAATGTTTGGGATGCCATAGCCGAGCCCTAGACCTTGTGGATTGTTTCATTTCTTGCACTTGTGGTTGTTTTTGGATTTATTATTCTATGGTGTGGGGAGGCCTGCGTGCCACTTACAACCCCTATTCTATTTTGTAAAAGTACTAGAATTAGCGGGCCTGCGTGCCTTTGATCAATCTTGTATTTTTTATATTTCTAGTTTTTTTTAGACTTTAGAATAGAATAGATTATTAGAATAAATATGAAGCTGATACAAGAACAAAGGAGCAAGGAGCAAAGAGAAGGTTTGGATGCTGGAGCCAGTGGGAGCTTCAGAACGCCATGCCATGTGTGTTGTGTTTTTTCCACTTAGGTTTTGACCGTCGTTTTTTTTTCGTGTGGCTCACGAAACCGACATTAGTTAAGGACAAGGCTAAGGCATAGTTGTTTGTGGTTGTTGTTGGTCCCGAATGGATACTACAACAACAAATGTTTGTAGAAGGGGGGTTGAATACAAACTTTAGCAAATTAAAATTTAAGAGACACACGGTTTACTTTTATGTAATTCTTATTGACGTTAATCAAGAATTACATGAACTAGATGCGGAAAATCTAAGTTCAATAAAAGGTGGCAACTAATTTTGTCTAACACATAGACAATGCTAATCTTAAACAACTAATGTTTAAGACGTTCAACACATGAACAAGTTTGTTACACTGAAAGTAAAATGCTAACTCTTCTAATTCTCAACTTATGAGATTTCAGTGCTTTTCAACGCATTCGCTACTTTAGCATGTTTCCATGCATGAATATATATAAGCAAAGTGTGTCTGGGTTGATGAAGAGAGAAGGAGACAAAGGTATTTGGTTTAATAATATTATAATAGATAAAGTTAGTGGGTGAAAAGGTAAGTTAACTTTATACACAAAGTGTGTAAAGTGAACATACTTTTCAGTAATGAGTATACCCACTATCTATTATTATATTATTAAATTACTACCTTTATGTCTTGAGAAAGTAACCTTATCCTTCCATGCTTGTGCTTTAATCGACACCATGCTTTCTGAAGATTTGACTTTACCAAGTATGGAGTTGCCAGCCATACTTAACATCATATCTTCGAGATCTTCTTTTCAAGAGTATCTTTCTCCTTTTCCAGAGGATAAAGATCTATCCTTTTTGTATCATTGTAGATCCAAAAAGTGCTAAGTACTTTTACAAAAGAAAGATCTAAGGCATAATAAGAACAACACATGTTCTTCCTTTGACTTTAAGAAAATATTACATAGAAAAGCTATTAACTGAGATATACAATAAAGACTCAGTTAACAGACACTGAACTACAAATATAATTTTGCTCAGCTAAGGATAAGTGTGAAAGACTCAGCTGACTAGACTTGCTCAGCTGATCAAATTGCTCAGCTGATAATACAAATCGTAGCAGCAGCTAATAAACTGATTAACTCAATTGTCAGCTGTTCCCAAGGGCTCAGCTAATCATTTGAGTATAGTCAGCTTATAACGAGAAGATTGGATAAGTAGGAAATACCTTATCTGACAGATGGAAGGCATCAGCTGATAACTTGTGATTGTGTCAGCTGATCCTTGACTGCTTAGCTGACCTTGAAATCTTCATCAGCTGATGGTTCTAGGCCATCAGCTGATCCAGTGTGATTCCTCAGCTGATGCTCTTTGACTGATCTTTTCTTCTCAGCTGATCTTTCTGAAGCTGGTCCTTTGGCTGATACTCAGTGTTCAGCTGACACCATGATTCGTCAGCTGACATTTCTTTCTTAGAAATTCTTTAAGTCTCAGATAGAAAAACAACACATGTTTTTCATCAATCTAAGTCCAAAACTGAATATATGGTTTTGTTAACATCAAATCCTATTTTACTTAATAGATAGGTTTGATTAAGGTTTGATATTGCTATTTCACCAACAATCTTCCCCTATTTGATGATGACAAAACCTTATCTTGTTTAAGAAGAATCAGTTTGACTAGGATTTGTAAAGATATAACTTTTAAGTGCAATTTTGGTTACCTAGCTATCTGTTTTTGGTAACTCTTTTAAGTATGTTCCCTGATGTTCTGTTTTTGGGAATCTTTTCATTTATGAAGTACCATTGTTCTGTTTTTGGTATCTTTTCTATCCTTTTTCTGTTTTTAGGATTTTTGATCTTTTCTATATTTACACTATGTAAGCTATCTACGAAGAGTCATCTATACTAGCATTTTAGCTAAGTAGTCCATGATCAAAGTTTGAAGCTTGATTACAAAACAAAGTATTTACATAAGAGTTTGTACAGTGAAATCTAACTAAGAGTTAAACTAAGTACAGAAGTTGAATTATTCTAGAAATTGAAATTACATCTACTCTAGTTATGAAGTGTGATCTTTATTCCCACCAAGGTTCTTCTTTTACATCCAGAAGTCTGTTCAGAGGATTAGCAGCCAACAACTCTTCAGCTCTTGCTTGAATCAGATTTTCAAAATGTTCACTTCCTGTCTGTCCCCTTGTTAAATGTGCAGCTTGAAAGATTAATTCTCCAGGGGCTCTTCCTAAGTCAGTTTCTCTTAGGAATCTCCAAACACCAGCTCTGTCTTTAAAGAAAATCCCTCTCTCAGGTTCAGTTATGTACTTAAACATTTCTGGCTCAATGTTGGAGGGCAAAGCAGTGTTGAAATTTTCATATGCAGACAGGTAAGGATGATCAGGATTAAGTATAATCCGTTCAGCAGGTACAAAAGCTTTGGAGGATTTCTTGAAGGCATCCTCAATCACATCAATGTGTTCCACAAATTGATCATGAGTGCATATCCTGTGGTAAACAGCCATTCTGATCCAGAATTCGAATTTGTTTATGAACCTTGGGGCAATTTCACTTTTGGATTTAAGGAGGTGGTACAGAGTCTCAATCATCTCAGTGAAGGATAACAGTTTGCATTGATGGATATAGGCATTCTCATGTGTTTGTCTTTCATCTCTTCTTACTAATCTGAGATATGGCCCTTCATCTGTTCCCTTATATGGAGTGACTCTGGAAATGAGATTTGGATCCTTTCTTTCTATCAAGTTCTTCTTGTTATCCAAGACCTCTTTGATCTCCCTTTCAGATTGCTGAGTTGTAACTCCAAAGTTGAACTCATGCAATGCTTGAATGACTTCTCTATGAGTTCTTCCTCTTTTAGGAATTTTCTTGACAGAAGGATCATCTTGCTGTGATGCAACCTGTGTTGGATGTGATTGAGAGGATAGCATGATGATTTCTTCTTCTTGTAATTCTCTCAATTCATCATCAGTGACACCAACTGCAGCAGCAAGATCCTCAGTGGTAGTGAAATCCTGGTGTCTCTCTTTGGCTTTAAGAACTTCTTCAATGGTTGAACCAAGAGCAACAGCCAGTTCACTTAACTCTCTGAGATTCTCATCTTCATGATTTAGCTCTTCCTCTCTTCTTTATTCTTCTTCAATCTCCTCAGCAGTCATTATCTTCTTTCCTTTTCTTCTTGATGAACTGCTGGGAGTTGGTTGACTTGATTGAACTGGAGAGGAAGCTTGGACTGGTGGAGCTGTAGTGGAGGAGCTCTGCTTCCTTATGTTGAACATAGAGGACAAAGGCATTTCATCTTCATCATCATCATCAGAATCCTCAGATGGTAGTTCAATTGGAGCACAGGATTCACCTTGCTTTGATTTCTTTGTCCTTCTAGCCATTTGCTTTAGCCTTCTCTTTGGCCTCTGCTCTTCTTGAGCAGGTTGCTCCCCCTCAGATTTATTCTCCCCCTCAACAGCTGATCCTATTTCATTGGGGGTTGATGCATCCTCTGCTTGTAAAACTGACTTTGTCCTAACTGACTTCTCCCCCTTTTTGTCATCATCAGAGGAGGGAAAAACAGCAGGCTTTGCAGGAGCATCAGGAGTGGTGAAAGAATAAGGAGTTGGGGTAGGTGTAGAAGTAAAGGGTGGTATGGTTGAGGATGAAGGTGAGGCAGTGGGTATGGGAGGCTGAGTGAAAGGTGATGTTGAGTGTCGAAGGTGAGAGGGAATAGGAGAGAAAGAAGGAATGGAAGTTGAGATAAGAGGTTTTAGGCTGTTGATAGCTTCAGTGAGATTAGAGAATTCTCTCAGAGTATCACTGTGCCTTATCTTAGCAGAAAAGCTGGACCTATTTACCTCAGTATCAATGTCTTTTAGGAGAGAGGGAATAGTTAGAAGAGATTCAGGAATGGTAATGGAGATATCAGGGGGTGAGGGTCTAAGGGTTTTGAGTTGGGAAAGGAGATTGGAAATGGTATGGTTTAAGTTAGAAATGGTTTGGGCAGGTATAGGAGGGGAGGGTGTAGGAATAGGAGTAGAGGGTTGGTTTAGAAGTTGATCTAGTTTGGTAAGAATAGGGGAAAGATCAACAGGGGCAGGGGTGGGTTAGGGTTTGGGTTGGTTGGCTTTAAGTGACTCAATCTCATTGGTTAGGTGAGAGATTTGAGTTTCTGTTTGAGTTTGGAAAGAGGTAAAGGAGGCTTGAAGACTATCCATCTTTTGAGAGATAGATAATAAGGTTTGAAGTAGTTGGGGTGAGGGTTTAGAAGTAGTAGAGGGAATGGGTTGGGTTGGAATTGATTGAAAAATTGTGCTTTGAACTGGAATGGATTGTGGTCCCTCACTTAGACCTTGGTATAGAGGCCTAAGATCACTGGGAACAGAAGTTGTACCCTGTACTAATGACTGGTTTATGCCACTAGTATTGACAGGTAGTGCACTAGCATGTGTAAGAACTGAATCAAAAATAGGTGCAAATATGTGAGTGTGAGTGAGGGTTGCACTCAAAGGGGTATCCCTTATTACAGTAGCAAGTTGTTGTGAACTTACTAGGGGATAGGCTTGACACATAGGGGTTGTAGACACAGTGTGACCTTGGGAGAAGGTCTGTCTTTCAATGGTATCACCCTGTTGGGAGGGTGACCCAAATTGCAGCAATCCCATATTTACAGATGTGCCCTGTTGTGAGGACACACCCACTGGTTGTAGGGTTATATCAACTTCCATGAGCTCCCTCTCAAAATAAGAGATAGCTATAGGAGTTGAGGTCAGAGGTGCAGTATGCATTTCCTCTGAGATAAGTGCAGTATGCACCATCTCTATTGACCTTGTTTCTATTTGGGTTGCAAAGTGAGTAGAACTAGCAACTGTTAGGAGTTGACTAGAGCTTGGCAGTTGTGGGGGTGTTACAACTAGAGGTGAGGATGGGTTCTCATTGGTGGGGTCAACCAAATGAGTGTCCTCAGAGATTGAGAGTGTACCTATGATGTGTCTTGTTTTGCTGATCTCAATGAGCTCCTCCTGCTTATCAGAGACCTCTTCATCATCAGGGACATCTTCATTTCCACTACTTGGTGCTCTATGAACAGAGTCACTTGATCCTTGTTGTTGATCAGGGTTGGGATAGGCAATAGTACCTCCAAGAGTTCTACTTGGAGAATCATCATCAGATTCTTCATCACTTTCATCAGTGCTTAGGTGTCCGGACCTCTTTGAAGTAGATGAACTAGAGGGAAACATTTGTAATGGCATTCCATGTTGACTGGATGAAGTAGAACCAGATTGATAAGGCTCATCTCTCATGTAAAATCCACCAGCATCATCATTATGGCCATTACCACCATCACTGTCATCTAAATTTTCTCCTTCAAATATGGCTTCATCATGAGTAACAGATTGAGCCACTTCCTCAGTTACAACATCAGGGGACTCAAAATCATGAGCCACTTCTTCTTCATGCACTTCCTCCTCATCATTATCATTAGCAATATCAATGAGCTCTTGCATCTGTGCAGTGATTGCTGGACCCTGATCTTCCCTTATCAGATGAAAAATCTTTTGACCCATTTGTGGTATGGTCATTGTGTCCAAAACAGCAGCAATCCCAGTGTATTGTTCCCATTGAAGATGATGAAGTACAAGTAAGCTTAGGTACCTGATATAGGGAACAATAGTTCTAGTGGATTTCTTTGCAGTGCCAAGAGTGATCTTGTCCACCATCTCCGAGAATATGACTTGAGCAAAGTCAATATTCCTCCCTGTGACCAAGGCGTGCAGAATCATCAGTTCTGTTTGATTCATTTGGTCAAAGCTTCCAGACTTATGGCCAAAGCACCGAGTGATTACACTTGCCAGGTACTTCCATGGGTGTCCCAGCACAGACAACTTATATTGACCATGGGTGACAGCTTCATTGTAGCCAATCAGGGGTAAGACCTCCAAGACTTGATCCATTTGAGCAAAAGGTTGATATGGAGCTAAGTTAGGCAGAGAGATGGCTTGACGAAGAGTATTGATATTGATGTTGATGTTGATTGTGCCATTTAGACATGTACAGGTAATGAGTTCTTGATCCGTATGGTACCTTGCAGTGTACCACATCTCACCGACAATGTTTGGAAAGATGAAGAAAGGATGGGCAGAGAGACATGGAAACAGGGGATGAGCATTTATGAATGCTACCATTGGTTCGTATCCCTGGTTTGATTTATTTGTGGGAATTTCAGTGTTGATTATAAAGTTGTTTGGGCGAATGGTGATTTCTGAGTTTGGTGCAACGTTCTCACCAGCAATGGCAAGAGGAGTGGAAGCAGAGTTGAAAGTTACCATGATTACAGAGTGAAATAGTGTTAGCAACGAAGATTTAGGGTTTGAAAATTTGAGAGAGAAGGAGTGTTTGGGAATTTTGATAGCGTAAGAAATGAAGAACCGCTCAAAAAAAACTTTATATCTTCCTTGGAAACCTAAACTGTTACACAAATATTTTGCAAAAAGTAACTGTCACTTCTGCAAAAAGGTAATAGACGGAATAGATATTAAATACACAGAAAAAAAAAACAGACAAATAAACTAAATTAAATAACCTAGTAACACAATAAATACAAATGAGAAATTAATAGAATAAGTGTGGGGAAACAATATTTTTGACTTTTGAAAATCATCAGCTGACAGACGAGAGTGTCAGCTGATCCATGTTGAGATAAAATAAGTGTCAGCTAATGAATGCACTTAGCTGAGCTTCTAAGTCTTAGCTGATGGTTTATCAGCTGAGGTATAGTGTCAGCTGATGATCGTCAGCTGACATAATTCTATTAGCTGATCTACCATAAGTAAAATATGTAGAAGCTTAGATAAGTACTTCATTTCACACACAAATAAAAATTATTTTCTCACACACAATTAACTACCTAAGAAGAGAATATATTACAAATTTAACATGCCAAGTTTGGATATTAGGAAGTTGAACCGAGACTCATCCAAAGGTTTTGTAAAAATGTCAGCTAATTGAACATCAGTGTTGATATAATGCATTGAAACTTTCTTTTTCTGCACATTATCTCTAAGAAAATGATGTCTGATTTTAATATGCTTAGTTTTTGAATGCAAAACAGGATTATTAGAGATAGATATAGCACTTGTGTTGTCACATAGAATTGGGGAGTTTTCAAACTGTAAGTCATAATCCAGTAGTTGATTTTGCAGCCATAGCAAATGAGCACAGCAGCTTCCAGCAGCAATGTATTATGCCTCAGCTGTAGAGGTTGAAACAGAGTTTTGTTTCTTGCTTGACCAGCTGACTAATCTTCCACCTAATAATTGACAACCCCCAGATGTACTCTTTCTGTCTAGTGTACAACCTGCAAAGTCAGAATCAGTGTATCCAACTAACTCAAAATCAGAGTCTTTGGGGTACCAAAGACCTAGATTAGGAGTTCCTTTGAGATACCTGAAAATCCTTTTAACTGCAGCTAAGTGAGATTCTTTGGGATCTGCTTGGTATCTAGCACAAAGACATGTAGAAAACATAATATCTGGTCTACTTGCAGTGAGGTACAAAAGAGACCCTATCATACCTCTATAAGCTGTAATGTTCACTGATTTACCATCAGTGTCCTTTCCAAGCTTTAAGGCAGTGGACATGGGTGTTTTCATTGAAGAACAATTTTCAAACTCAAATTTATTAAGTAAGTCATTTACATACTTTGTTTGATGAATGAAAATTCCATCAACCTCTTGTTTAATTTGAAGACCTAGAAAATAGTTTAATTCACACATCATACTCATTTGATAGTTATCAGACATGAGTTTGGAAAACGTTTTGCAAAGATCAACATTTGTAGACCCAAATATTATATCATCTACATAAATCTGTACAAGAATCACATCACCCTTGAATTTTCTTATAAATAAGGTGCTATCTATGCTTCCTCTTATAAATCCTTTATTGGTCAAAAAGGAAGAGAGGGTATCATACCAGGCTCTTGGAGCTTGCTTCAGACCATACAAAGCTTTGTTCAAGAAGTATACATGATCTGGTTTGCTTGTATCCTCAAAACCTGGAGGTTGTTTGACATACACCTCTTCTTTCAATTCACCATTTAGGAAGGCACTCTTAACATCCATTTGGAATACTTTGAAGTCTTTGAAGGCAGCATAAGCAAGAAATAGTCTTATTGCTTCAAGTGTTGCAACACGGGCAAAGGTTTCATCATAATCAATACCTTCTTCTTGACAATACCCCTGAGCAACTAATCTTGCCTTGTTTCTGATGATCAACCCTTGTTCATCCATCTTGTTTCTGAATACCCACTTAGTGCCAATGATGGATTTGTCCTTTGGTCTTTGCACCAAAGTCCATACATTGTTTCTTGTGAATTCAGCCAATTCTTCTTGCATGGCATTTATCCAGTGAGGATCAGTTAGAGCTTCATCTACCTTCTTTGGTTCAATCATAGAAACAAAACCTGTATATAAACAGAAGTTACAAGCTTTTGATCTTGTTAGTACAGGTGCTTCTATGTTACCTATGACCTGATCAATTGGATGATTTCTGAGGTCCTTGTAGGCATTTTGGATTCTGGGAGTTGAAAATCTTTGGTTTGGGTCAGCTGATGAGACTTCTAGTTGATCAGCTGACAGAATTTCTTGATTACAATCTGATGAGACTTCTACTGATGAGGGAATGTTTGATATGGAATTAGAGTCCAGATGTTGAATCATGATTCCCTTCATTTAGTAAAAGTGTGGGTTGGTTTAGGATAGAATGTGCAGAGGTGTTTTGTTCATTCGGAACAGGTTCATCTAAGTCATCTATGTCAGCTGATGAGATTGGATCAGCTGATGGGAGTGGATCAGCTGATACTGGAGTGTTGTCTTCAGTACGCAGCAAATCATTAAATTCCTTACCTGTAGATGGATTAGTAGAACAGGAAGCAACAAAGTCATTTTCATTAAAACTTACATTGATTGATTCTTCTATGACCTTTGTTCTGAGGTTGTAGATTCTGTAAGCTTTGGAAATCACAGAATATCCAATGAACACACCTTCATCAGCTTTTGGTGCAAATTTTTGCAATTGATCTTTCTAGTTCAGAATGAAACACTGACACCCAAAGATGTGTAGAAAGCTAATGTTGGGCTTCCTTCCCTTGAGCACTTCATAAGGAGTCTTGTTGTGCCTCTTTATTATAAGAGATCTGTTCTGAGTAAAACATGCACAGCTGACAGCTTCAGCCCAGAAGTTGAATCCTAACCCACTCTCACACAGCATGGTTCTTGCAGCTTCAATCAAAGTTCTGTTTCTTCTTTCAGCTACACCGTTCTGTTGTGGAGTTCTTGGAGCATAGAAGTTTTGAGATATTCCTTTCTTATCACAGAAACCTTCAAGAGTTTGATTTCTAAATTCAGTTCCATGATCACTTCTAAGCATCCTTACCAGATTGCCATTGAGCACTTCCATCTTTCTAATGAAGCTTATAATTTCTTCAGCAGCCTCACTCTTTGCTTTTAGGAAGATGACCCAAGTGTATCTTGAAAATTCATCAACCATTACCAATGCATACTTACTTCCACCAATACTAGAAGTAGCAACAGGACCAAATAGATCCATGTGCAACATGTAGAAAGGTTTAGTAATGGAGAAGGCTTGCTTAGATGGAAACGAAGTCTTGTGCTGCTTTCCCTTCTCACAGGCAGAGCAAGTTTTAGGCTTAACATACGTCAGTGAAGGTAGTCCTGACACTAGTTCACCCTTGCTCAACTTGTTAATGTTTTTGAAGTTTAAATGGGAAAGCCTTTTGTGCCATAACCAGTTTGTGTCGGTTACAGACTTGGTATACAAACAGGTTAACTTGGATGGATCACCAGAAGACATATCAAGAGTTTATACATCCTTGGTTCTCTTTGCACAAATTATTGTTTTACCTTCTTGATCTAAAATGGAACCACCTGTCTTTGTAAAGAGGACTTTATGATCACCATCACATAACTGACTTATGCTGATGAGATTATACTTAAGTCCTTTAACATATGATACCTTGGATAAAGTTAGGTTCCCATTATGAAGTTCTCCGTAGCCTTTTGTTTGCCCACAATTATTATCACCAAAGGCTACTCTTGGACCTTTTTCCTTCTTGTAGTTACTAAGCAAAGCTTTACAACCTGTCATGGTCCTTGAACATCCACTGTCAAGAGACCATGTGTTAAGACCCTGCATAGATGTGATTGAAAGAAGGTTAGTGACATTTGGGCATCCACATTTAAGTAGACCCCTGTGGATTGCACCTAGCCATCCACTTTATATTAGGTTGTTTATGAATGAGAGAAACAGCTGTGTTATCATAATCAATCCGCTGTCTTGAGTTACTTTCTAGAGAACAATTACCTCCCTTATGTTCTTTGCTCCCACATTTATAACATTTTTGATTTTTGGAGCTTTTAACATGTTTTGGTAATTGACTAAGAGATGTCTTAACTGTTTTCTGATGACTATGGGTCATCAGCTGACAGATTTCACCATTCAGCTGTTGCAGCTGATTCTGTAAACTAATAAGGTCTTTGTTTACAGTCACCTTAGGTTGACCCTTAGTTAAAATGAGTTTTTGATCAACTTTAGGTGTGGCAGACTTAGACTCTTTGTAAACAAAATGTCCTTTTCCCTTAGTTTCTCCTATTAAAAGAGTTTGAAGTGATGTTTGATCAGCTAAACAAACAGAAGAGGATCCATGATCAGCTGACAGGCTATCAGCTGAGCAGTTATCATCTACTTTTCGATCAGCTGATGTAACATCATTAGCTAAAGAATTTTCAGTCAGCTGAGTTCCTAAATTTAATGTATCAGTTTTCAAGGTTTGACAACAGAATGTCTCTTTGGTATCAACAAATGATTCCATTCCTTTACTTACTTCCTTTACACTTAAATTTTCAGTACTTTTGCTTTCTGTCAAGACAATAGAACTTGAACCAACTTTTGAAGAGGTTGAGTCTTTCAGCTGAGTACTTTTACTTTTGACAAATCTGTTAGTGATAATACTTTTTCCTTTTACAATCTTTTGAAAAGTAAGAGGTAAAATATCAGCTTTTTCTAAGATATTTATGTTCTTGCTAAAATCAACACAGTTAGCAGCTTGGGAATAATTTCCACCAATAATAGCTTGAACTTGTTTTGGAATCTGCTCATTGACACACTGAGTGGTCTTCTCAGCAGAAACACACCAAGATCTAACTACTTTTTGAAGGTCATTAAACTTTATTGTTGCTTCATTGGTTTCTTTTACCAAGATCTGATTAAGTATCTTTTGATTAGCTAAATCATCTTCCAGTTTTGTCATTTGTTTAAGTTTCTCATTTTTAAGACTTAATCTCTCTTTTAGTGATTCTATTTCTAATTTTAGCTTCTTTTCTCTTTGAATATTTGACTGAAACTCAACACACAGATAATCAAACATAGTGTTCTTTTCATTATCTTCATAGTTAATAAATTTTCCAACCTGATACATAGAAGAAGGAATCCAGTCAGGAGAAGTACAAGCTTTAGCAGCTTTCTTCATATCCTCATCAAAGGAACTTGTACTTGCTGTGTTGGCCATCAAACTGAACTGAGCTGTGAGGACCTCATCTTCATCACTTGAGAGATCTTCCTCAGCCCAATCTTCTTCTTCAGCAACAAGCACCCTGTTCTGAGTTTTCTTCTTTTTCTTGTCAAGGACAGCAGCAAGAAGCTTCTTATACTTGGCTTCATAATCAATCTTGCTGTCTGAGCTTGAGGAACCCTTGAAGCCTGTGTTTCCTTTGGACTTACATTCACTGGCATAGTGACCAGTCTTGCCACAAGAGAAACAACCTTCAGAAGCCTTTGGTTTTGACATGGCCCTTTCTCCTTTGAAGGGTTTCCTTTCAAACCTCTTGACACCCTTTCTTTTCAAGAAAGGTTTGAACCTTTTAACCAACATGGCAGCCTACTCAACAGCAGCTTCAATGCTGTCCATGTTCTCCAGAACTTCATCCCCATCAGCCACTTGCTCTTCATCAGAAGATTCCTTCTCTTTCTCCTCATCACTGGACTCATCCACAACTGCAGCAAAACTCCTAGATCTTGTATCCTTAGATACAAGGGCAGTAGTTGGAGCTTTTGCAGCCTCCTTCATATCCTTGGTAGAGAGTTTCCTTTGTTTCACTGATTGTTCATGATTCATAAGATTTCCATATAAACCAACCAGTGAAAGACCCTTGATTTTCTCACCATGTTTAAGCATAGTGATAAAATGATCCCAATATTCTGGGAGAGAGTCTAGAAACTTGTTTACAAGTTCCTTATTGCTTTGGTGAACATCTGCCCTTCTTAAGTCATTAATGAGGCAGTTGAACCTGGTGTAAGTCTGAGTGAGACTTTCACCTTTATGAGCAAAAAAGAACTCATATTCTCTAATCAGAAGGAGTTTCTTGTTCTCCTGCACTTCTTCAGTGCCTTCATATGCAACAGTCAAAGTGTCTAGCATCTCTTTTGCAGATTTACAGTTAAGAACTTGATGATAGACATCATTTGGTAGTGCAGAGACTAAGGCTGTTCTTGCTTTAACATCAAGATGAACAAGCATTTTGTCTTCATCAGACCACTGATTTATAGGTTTTATAATCAGTCTTTCAACAGCAGGAGCTTCATCAGTTGCTTCAGTTACTTGGATAGTTGAGGAAGGAACATAAGGACCTTCAGTAACAGTTTTAAGCATCACATAATCAAGGCTTGACATATAGAGAAGAACTCTACTCTTCCAGAGAGAGAAGTTCTCTCCATAAAATATAGGACACCTTGTGAGTGAGCCATTGTTAGAAGAACCATTAGAGGCAGCAACAGAAGTGGCCATTTTGTAGTGTGGGGTAGAAGCAGTTGAAGAGTAAGCAAAACAGATCTTAGATATGGATTATCTAGCCTGCTCTGATACCAGTTGTTGGTCCCGAATGGATACTACAACAACAAATGTTTGTAGAAGGGGAGTTGAAAACAAACTTTAGCAAATTAAAATTTAAGAGACACACGGTTTACTTTTATATAACTCTTATTGACGTTAATCAAGAATTACATGAACTAGATGCGGAAAATCTAAGTTCAATAAAAGGTGGCAACTAATTTTGTCCAACACATAGACAATGCTAATCTTAAACAACTAATGTCTAAGACGTTCAACACATGAACAAGTTTGTTACACTGAAAGTAAAATGCTAACTCTTCTAATTCTCAACTTATGAGATTTCAGTGCTTTTCAACGCATTCGCTACTTTAGCATGTTTCCATGCATGAATATATATAAGCAAAGTGTGTCTGGGTTGATGAAAAGAGAAGGAGACAAAGGTACTTGGTTTAATAATATTATAATAGATAAAGTTAGTGGGTGAAAAGGTAAGTTAACTTTATACACAAAGTGTGTAAAGTGAACATACTTTTCAGTAATGAGTATACCCACTATCTATTATTATATTATTAAATTACTACCTTTATGTCTTGAGAAAGTAACCTTATCCTTCCATGCTTGTGCTTTAATCGACACCATGCTTTCTGAAGATTTGACTTTACCAAGTATGGAGTTGCCAGCCATACTTAACATCATATCTTCGAGATCTTCTTTTCAAGAGTATCTTTCTCCTTTTCCAGAGGATAAAGATTTATCCTTTTTGTATCATTGTAGATCCAAAAAGTGCTAAGTACTTTTACAAAAGAAAGATCTAAGGCATAATAAGAACAACACATGTTCTGCCTTTGACTTTAAGAAAATATTACATAGAAAAGCTATTAACTGAGATATACAATAAAGACTCAGTTAACAGACACTGAACTACAAATATAATTTTGCTCAGCTAAGGATAAGTGTGAAAGACTCAGCTGACTAGACTTGCTCAGCTGATCAAATTGCTCAGCTGATAATACAAATCGTAGCAGCAGCTAATAAACTGATTAACTCAATTGTCAGCTGTTCCCAAGGGCTCAGCTAATCATTTGAGTATAGTCAGCTTATAACGAGAAGATTGGATAAGTAGGAAATACCTTATCTGACAGATGGAAGGCATCAGCTGATAACTTGTGATTGTGTCAGCTGATCCTTGACTGCTTAGCTGACCTTGAAATCTTCATCAGCTGATGGTTCTAGGCCATCAGCTGATCCAATGTGATTCCTCAGCTGATGCTCTTTGACTGATCTTTTCTTCTCAGCTGATCTTTCTGAAGCTGGTCCTTTGGCTGATACTCAGTGTTCAGCTGACACTATGATTCGTCAGCTGACATTTCTTTCTTAGAAATTCTTTAAGTCTCAGATAGAAAAACAACACATGTTTTTCATCAATCTAAGTCCAAAACTGAATATATGGTTTTGTTAACATCAAATCCTATTTTACTTCATAGATAGGTTTGATTAAGGTTTGATATTGCTATTTCACCAACAGTTGTTTTATTTCTTTACATATTATATATATGCGTGGTTGTGATTAACACGATGAAATAAAACAAGGGTTTTAATAATAGTAAATTATTGAAACAGATGTTTTAAAAAGGAAAACTGGCATTAAAGTTTTTCACGTTAAAAACTTGGAAATCCTTTTTAGAAAAATCTTAAATCAGTGTGCTACCCACCTAATGGTACACCCTTGCTGTTAAACGGTACTCGGGTATCGGAAGTGCCCAAACCGTGGGCATCCGGGTTCAAACCATTGCGGGAAGGGGCATGAAAGATTCTGCGATAATCGGGAGTCCCGGCTAGAATTCATGCTGTCTTAGGTGGTGCGATCTATTTTGGTGATAATCGGGAGTCCCGGCCCAAAATGCACTAGAGGGACTAAACATGCACGGTTCCTATAACCGATGTCCCGCAGATCTAGGAGTCGTGTCCAGTTAGGATACGATTGGTATAGTTCTTACCTACCAGAAATAGCATTGTCCCGGTGGGAAGTGCCCAAACCTTGCATCGGGAAATGTGAAATATGGATCCTAGTCTCATAATTTTTGTTAAAAGGTAATAATTATTAGAAGATATAATCAATACCGAATCGGTTTTATCTTTTTTCTTTTTCTGTAGATGTCTATTATATCTGTTATTCCGTTTTATTCACCAAGAGAGTCTCTAAGTCTCATCACTAGCAAGTGGAAGCTTTCGGGTCCAAACTTTGCTGTTTCGAAGATGCATCTGAAAAATGTTTTGGATGCACAGGGAAAGCTTCACATTATTGAGACATTGCCTCCAGAACTACCAGGAGTAGATGCCCAGGATAGTGAGTATGACACTTACTATCAGTATCTTGATGACGAGTCTGACGTCATGTCGATTCTCATTCTCACAGCATCATCCGAGTTTACGAATGATCTCCGTGAGAAGTCGTCTTATGAGGTTGTTCAAGGATTGGAGCAGAAGTTCAAGTTCAGTGAACGAATATGTCATATGCTACTGATGAGGGAAATCCTTTCAGCCAAGATGAAAGAAAGTCAGCCTATTAGCAATCATCTCATTAATATGAGAAGGCTCTTGGATTGCTATGAGAGCTTGGGGTCAAAATCAAAACCACATGAGCTAGTTATGCTCTTGTTCGGTTCCTTGTCGGACTATTACTAGAAAAGAGTAATGTATGTCCTCGGTGATTTTGAGATGACTGTCGCAGGGTTGCACGAAATCCTCATGTGCATTAGCGACGAGATGAACCCAAAGCAGCTAGAGTCACCAGTTGTGGACCCTATGCAGAAGGATGACTGGCTGGAAGAACTTGGAGAAATTTGTTGCCCAGACTGTGGTAGCAAGGATTCATGCGAGCACTCACTCGACATAGATCAGCTGGACATTGGTTCGCCCAATGATACATGTATCTTTATGATAGATTGTCTTGTTACTTCTTATGAATCATGGGTATTGGATACCGGATGTGGTCATCACATATGCAATCATTTGCAGGGATTCAAGAGAAGTAAGAAGCTGAGACAAGGAGATATGGACCTGCGGGTAGGCGAAGGCTCAATGGTTGGTGCCGAAGCTGTAGGGACATATTGTCTTAGTTTGCCCTCGGGCATGGTCTTAGAACTAGAACCTTGTTATTATGTTCCTAGACTAATTAAAAATATTATCTCGTTCAATTTGCTGATAGACTGTGGTTTTGCTTATGTTTTTAATGAAAAAGTTATTTCATGTTTTAGAAACAATGTTTTCTTTTTCAAAGTCACTCCAGAAAACGGTCTATATACGCTAAATTTAGATAACAATGACATCTATCATATAAGTAAGAGATCCAAGAGTAACTTGAATCAAACTTACCTCTGGCATTGTCGTTTAGGACAAGAAGATAAAGTCGCTTCGGTCAGATCGAGGTGGAGAATATCTGAGTCAGGAATTCGATGATCATTTGAAGGAATGTGGGATTGTTTCACTACTCACACCTCCGTATACACCTCAGATGAATGGTGTATCAGAAAGGAGGAATCGTACACTGCTTGACATGGTACGATCAATGATGAGCCGAAGTTCACTACCATTGTCGTTTTGGGGACACGCACTCGAGACAGCAGCGTTCATGCTGAACTAGGTTCCAACCAAATCGGTTGAAAAGACACCGTTCGAGGTATGGACGGGGAAAAAGCCCAAAATGTCTTTTCTAAAGGTTTGGGGATGTGAGGTGTATGTTAAGAGAACATTCACGGATAAACTCAATCCCAAATCAGATAAGTGTATCTTCGTGGGCTATTCCAAGGAAACCATGGGATACTATTTCTACAACCCAGATGAGAACAAAGTTTTTGTTGCTTGTAAAGGGGTATTCTTAGAGGAGAAGTTTCTAAACTGAGAGACTCCAATAAAAGAAATAGAGCTTCAAGAAATTGAAGAGGAGGAGATTACACCACCACCGATAGTTGAACATGTAGTTTAACAGAGAATTGTTGAACCTCAACCCGAGTCTGTGGTTGAGGAAGAGGTACAAACACAAGACCTTCGCAGGTCTAGTAGGCCTCGTATTGAGCCAGATAGGTATCTGGGATTCCTAGTTGCTCAAGACGAAGGGGATCTTTTAGAACCCACTACCTACCAAGACGCTGCCTCAGGTTTAGAATCTGAGAGATGGCTAGAAGCCATGAAGGCAGAGATGCAATCCATGTATGACAACCAAGTTTGGGAGTTAGTGGATTTGCCTCAACACAGTAAAGCTGTTGGGTGCAAATGGGTCTTCAAAAAGAAGACAGACATGGATGGAAAGGTGCATACTTTTAAAGCAAGGCTAGTGGCAAAAGGTTTCACGCAAACTCATGGCGTTGACTATGATGAAACTTTTTCCCCAGTGGCAATGCTGAAGACAATTAGGATTCGGATGGCCATATCAGCATATTTTGACTATAAGATATGGCAGATGGATGTCAAAACCGCTTTCCTTAACGGGAAACTGACAGAGGATGTATATATGATACAACCGGATGGTTTTGCGGATCCAAAGAACCCTAATAAAGTATGCAAGTTGCTTAAATCCATTTATGGACTAAAGCAAGCATCTAGGAGCTGGAACTTACACTTTGATGAGCATATCAAAGAGTTTGGTTTTACCAAAAGTGAGTTCGAGTCGCGTGTTTACACCAAATTCAGTGGGAGCGCGGTAACCTTCCTAGTCTTGTATGTAGATGACATACTGTTAATAGGAAACAATATACCAGTATTACAAGGAGTAAAATCCTGGTTAGGTAAATGTTTCCAAATTAAAGACTTGGGAGAAGCTGCTTATATACTGGGTATAAAGATCTATAGGAATAGATCTAAGCGGCTTATCGGACTTAGTTAAAGCACTTATACTGACAAAGTCGTGAAAAGATTCAAGATGGATGGATCCAAGAAAGGATTTATTCCTATGCAATCTGGCGCGATTTTGAGCAAGGTTCAGTGTCCTGTGTCTAGTCAAGATCAGGACAAGATGAAATTGATACCATATGCCTCGGCAGTTGGGTCGATTATGTATGCCATGCTGTGCACTAGACCCGATGTTGCCTATTCTATCAGTGTCACGAGTAGATATCAGCAAAATCCTGGTGAAGCTCATTGGGTGACCGTCAAGAATATTCTCAAGTATCTGAGAAGGACGAAAGACATATTCCTAGTATATGGAGGTTCGATGGATGAGCTCAATGTAACTGGTTACACTGATGCTAGTTTCCAGACCGACAGAGACGACTTCAGGTCGCAGTCAGGATTTGTCTTTACACTAAACAGAGGAGCCATATCTTGGAAGAGTCAGAAGCAAGTTACAATAGCAGATTCCACTACAGAGGCAAAGTATATTGCGGCAAAGGAAGCTGTCTGGCTGAAGACTTTTATCTCGGATCTTAGAGTTGTTGCCAGTATCTCTAGACCGATTGATATATTCTGTGACAACTCAGGGGCTGTAGCGCAAGCTAAAGAGCCTAGAGATCATCAGCGGACTAGGCACGTACTCAAGAAATATCACCTCATCCAAGAGATCATTGGAAGAGATGATATTAGACTGCAAAAGATACTGACGGATGACAACGTTGCTGACCCGTTGACGAAGCCGCTAGCTAGGGCTAAGCATGAGAGGCATGCGAGTTCTATAGGAATGCAGTACTTGGAACATAACAGCTAGTTCGTGTTTTTGATTATTACTATGGATGTAACTTGAAACCTTTTATTATGTATTTACATTTCATGGGATTGAAATAGGAAGTTTTTGCATAATGTTTCGTAGTTATCCATTTTTAGCATGTTTAACCTATCCATGACAAGTCAAGTTATGAATTGTCTAAATGCCCATAGCTACTTAATGTAGTGGGAGCTACATTAGGAAGGTAACGCTATTATGGATATTTGATGATTTATTCGGGTATGAATAAAAGAACAAGGTTGTGACCAAATATTCATAGATATTTATCAGGGGATAAATATTGGGGTGATCCGCATTGGGCTTACTTCATGGAGCATTAACATAAGTAAACCTGATAGGTTGTCCTTAGACCTGAGATATTTGGTTAGGGGCATGGTAACTTCTGTACTTTAGCATGTTCTAACGTCACGCCGTAACAGGGTGATCATAAGGGGCTTGTCTAGGTGCAGCGGAAGCCGTGTGCTCAAATTGCAAATTGTCAAGATGGGATTTGCACCTCTTTTTTAGGAGAGATATTTTCTGAGCTCCTCGAAGATTAAGACTACTGAAAATGCTTGGCCGCGCTCGGTTAGAATGATAGTTATTCATTCGGGAAACCGTAACTGCAGAGTGTCGAAATCAGAGTCGAGAAAATCTGAGTATTAGATGAGATCCCTGCTCCATGTCAAATACTCACATTACGAAATATCGCGATGCAAAAGGAAAAGCCTAGATAATCCAAGGCGTGGATTATGACTCTAGATATAAGAGATCTCATAGTCTGGTAAACCTAAGCGTCTGGCTAGGGACCTCCTTAGGCCAACGATGTACAAGGAGTGTTACTTATCTTGCACAAGTGAGAGTCTGTTAGATTATGTGCAGAGATAGATAACATGTACTATCGTGTCCAATACTATGTGACACTAAAGGATCACACCGCTGCACACCCAATTAGAACCTTTTGGATTATAACTTTTTGTGTGGAAAAGAATAATTAATTAGTTTAATTAATTATTGAGAAAGAGAAAAATAATAATAGTTAATTATTATTAAAAGAGAGATGTTAATGTTTAGTTTAAATATTAACGGGACCAGTTAATTAATTGTTATTAATTAACTAGAAAGGTCAAGGGGTAATTTGTGTAATTGATTAATAGTTTAATTAAAGCTGGGCTTTAATTAAACGGGCTTGGCCTAATAAGGGTTTATTATATAAACCTAATTAAGCCTAATTAATCACATAAGTCAATTACAAGCCTTAAGAGAAAAACCCTAACACTCTCTCTCTCTCTACCCTTTTCGGCCGACCTCTCTCTCTACTCTTTGAGAAGTCGACGGCGGCGCAAGGCCGCAGGCGGTGGTCGACGGCGGCGCAAGGACTCACACACACACGGGTCACGGTTTGATCCGAGGTTTAATTCTTAGGCGGTCTAGCATCCAGTTCGAGGCGGTGCAGTAGCGGTGGATTGCCTGCAGCAGTCTAGAGGTCAAAGAAAAGTTTTTAATCCCTAAAGGTATAACTTTCTAACCCTCTTCTCTTTTAGTTCCTGTATGAGTTAGATGAGATCACTGGAGGGGGTTTTGATTTCCGTTGTGCATGTTTGATTATATGTTTTATACCCTACAAAACCCTTCACCTTATACCCAGTATATAAGCAGCTTCTCCCAAGTCTTTCATCTGGAAACATTTACCTAACCAGGATTTTACTCCTTGTAATACTGGTATATTGTTTCCTATTAATAGTATGTCATCTACATACAAGACTAGGAAGGTTACCGCGCTCCCACTGAATTTAGTATAAACACACGGCTCGAACTCACTTTTGGTAAAACCAAACTCTTTGATACACTCATCAAAGTGTAAGTTCCAGCTTCTAGATGCTTGCTTTAGTCCATAGATGGATTTAAGCATCTTGCATACTTTATTAGGGTTCTTTGGATATGCAAAACCATCCGGTTGTATCATATATACATCCTCTGTCAGTTTCCCGTTAAGGAAAGCGGTTTTGACATCCATCTGCCATATCTCATAATCAAAATATGCTGATATGGCCATAAGGATCCTAATAGTTTTAAGCATTGCCACTGGGGAAAAAGTTTCATTATAGTCAACGCCATGAGTTTGCGTGAAACCTTTTGCCACTAGCCTTGCTTTAAAAGTATGCACTTTTCCATCCATGTCTGTCTTCTTCTTGAAGATCCATTTGCACCCAACAGCTTTACTGTGTTGAGGCAAATCTACTAACTCCCAAACTTGGTTGTCATACATGGATTGCATCTCTGCCTTCATGGCTTCTAGCCATTTCTCAGATTCTAAACCTGAGGTAGCGTCTTGGTAGGTAGTGGGTTCTAAAAGATCCCCTTCGTCTTGAGCAACTAGGAATCCCAGATACCTATCTGGCTCATTACGAGGCCTACTAGATCTGCGAAGGTCTTGTGCTGCACCTCTTCCTCAACCACAGACTCGGGTTGGGATTCAACAATTCTCTGTTGGACCATAGGTTCAGTTATGGGTTGTGGCGTAATCTCCTCCTCTTCAATTTCTTGAAGTTCTATTTCTTTTCTTGGAGTTTCTGAGTTAAGAAAACTTTCCTCCAAGAACACCCCTTTACGAGCAACAAAAACTTTGTTCTCATCTGGGTTGTAGAAATAGTATCCCATGGTTTCCTTGGGATAACCCACGAAGATACACTTATCTGATTTGGGATTGAGTTTATCCGTGAATGTTCGCTTAACATACACCTCACATCCCCAAACCTTGAGAAAAGACATTTTGGGTTTTTTTTCCCATCCATACCTCGAACGGTGTCTTTTCAACCGATTTAGTTGGAACCCGGTTCAGCATGAACACCGCTGTCTCGAGTGCGTGTCCCCAAAACGACAATGGTAGTGAACTTCGACTCATCATTGATCTTACCATGTCAAGCAATGTACGATTCCTCCTTTCTGATACACCATTCATCTGAGGTGTATACAGAGGTGTGAGTTGTGAAATAATCCCACATTCCTTCAAGTGATCATCGAATTCCTGACTCAGATATTCGCCACCTCGATCCGACCGAAGCGACTTTATCTTCTTGTCCAGCAGATTTTGTACCTCATGCTGAAACTGTATGAACTTGTCAAAACTTTCAGATTTAAGTCTCATGAGGTAGACATAACCGAACCTACTGAAGTCGTCAGTAAAGGTTATGTAATACCGGTATCCTCCTCTAGCTTCTGGAGTAAAGGGTCCACACACATCTGTGTGTATAATCCCTAATAACTCGCTGGCCCTTTCATTCTCACTGTTGAAATGCTGCTTTGTCATTTTACCAGACAAACAAGATTCGCAAATATCATATGACTCCAAGTCAAATGGTTCTAGAATTCCGTCATCTCGGAGTTTCTCTATGCGTTTCTCGTTTATATGTCCTAAACTAAACGACAATGCCAGAGGTAAGTCTGATTCAAGTTACTCTTGGATCTCTTACTTATATGATAGATGTCATTGTTATCTAGATTTAGCGTATATAGACCATTTTCTGGAGTAGCTTTAAAGAAGAAAATATCATTTTTAAAACACGAAATAACTTTTTCATTCATAATATAAGCAAATCCACGGTCTATAAGTAAATCAAACGAGATAACATTTTTAATAAGTCTAGGAACATAATAACAAGGTTCTAGTTCTAAGACCATGCCCGAGGGCAAACTAAGACAATATGTTCCTACAGCTTCGGCACCAACCATGGAGCCTTCGCCCACCCGCAGGTCCATATCTCCTTGTCTCAGCTTCTTACTTCTCTTGAATCCCTGCAAATGATTGCATATGTGATGACCACATCCGGTATCCAATACCCATGACTCATAAGAAGTAATAAGACAATCTATCATAAAGATACCTGTATCATTGGGTGAACCAATGTCCAGCTGATCTATGTCGAGTGAGTGCTCGCATGAATCCTTGCTACCACAGTCTGGGCAACAAATCTCTCCAAGTTCTTTCAGCCAGTCATCCTCCTGCATAAGGTCCACAACTGTTGACTCTAGCTGCTTTGGATTCAACTCGTCGCTGATGCACATAAGGATTTTGTGCAACCCTGCGACAGTCATCTCAAAATCACCGAGGACATACATTACTCTTTTCTGGTAATAGTCCGACAAGGAACCGAAAAAGAGCATAACTAGCTCATGTGGTTTTGATTTTGATCAAAAGCTCTCATAGCAATCTAGGAGCCTTCTCATGTTAATGAGATGATCGCTAATTGGCTGGCTTTCTTTCATCTTAGCTGAAAGAATTTCCTTCATCAATAGCATGCGACATATACGTTCACTATACTTGAACTTTTCCTCCAGCCCTTGAACAACCTCATAAGACGACTTCTCACGGAGATCATCCGTAAACTCGGATGATGATGTGAGAATGAGAATCGACATAACGTCAGACTCGTCATCCAGATACTGATAGTAAGTGTCATACTCACTATCCTGGGCATCTACTCCTGGTCGCTCTGGAGGTAATGTCTCAATAATGTGAAGCTTTCCCTGTGCATCCAAAACATTTTTCAGATGCATCTTCCAAACAGCAAAGTTTGGACCTGAAAGCTTCCACTTGCTAGTGATGAGACTTAGAGATTCTCTTGGTGAATAAAACGGAATAACAGATATATTAGACATCTACAGAAAAAGAAAAAAGAATAAACCGATTCAGTATTGATTACATCTTCTAATAATTATTACCTTTTAAACAATAAATTATTAGACTAGGATCCATATTTCACATTTCCCGATGCAAGGTTTGTGCACTTCCCACCGGGACAATGCTATTTCTGGTAGGTAAAAGCTATACCAATCGTATCCTACCCGGACACGACTCCTAGATCCGCGGGACATCGGTTACAAGAACCGTGCATATTTAGTCCCTCTAGTGCATTTTGGGCCGGGACTCCCGATTATCAACAAAATAGATCGCACCACCTAAGACAGTGTGAACTTTGGCCGGGACTCCCGATTATCGCAGAGTCTTTCACACCCTCCCCCGCAATGGTTTGAACCTGAATGCCCAAGGTTTGGTCACTTCCGACACCCGAGTACCGTTTAACTGGAAAGGTGTACCATTAGGTGGGTAGCACACTGATCTAAGATTTTTCTAAAAAGGATTTCAAAGTTTTTGACGAGAAAAACTTTAGTGCCAGTTTTTCTTTTAAAAAAACATTTGTTTAATAATTAACTATTATTAAAACCCTTCTTTTATTTCATCGTGATAATCACAACCACGCATATATAATATGTAAAGACATAAAACAACCACAAACAACTATGCTTTAGCCTTGCCCTTAACTAATGTCAGTTTCGTGAGCCACACGAAAAACCCGACGGTCAAAACCTAAGTGGAAAAGCACAACACATATGGCATGGCATTCTGAAGCTCCCACTGGCTCCAGCATCCAATCCTGCTCCCTGCTCCTTGCTCCTTGGTCCTTTGTAGCAGTTTCAAATCTATCTTGATAGTACTATTCTATTCTATCATAAAAAAAACTAGAAATAAAAATTACAAGATATTCAAAGGCACGCAGGCCCGCTAATCTATTACTTTTACATGATAGAATAGGGGTTGTAAGTGGCACGCAGACCTCCCCACACCATAGAATAGAAAAACCAATCACAACCACAAGTGCAGAAAAGTAAAACAATCCACAAGGTTTAGGGCTCGTCTATGACATCCCAAACGTGTATTAAAACGAATACATGAATGTAAAACAACAACTGATTTCTAATTATTCACCTTGATGAAAAATACTGATTTTAACAACCTGTTAAAATCCCTTATATTGTTTCCCTGTTATTTGCAATGAAATATATTTTAAGTTTCATACTTGATGTTTAATCAAAAAACTTAAAATAATATTTTAAACTTGAAATTAAAAAAAAAATAATAACCGTATTTTAACTCCACTTTTAAACCACGGATACCCGAACCACTAACTGGGCCAAATATATAAATCTGGGTCAAAAGATATGAACCGGGCCGAAAACCAAAATTTGGTTGGGCCGTAGCCCTCTCGGACGCAAAACCGCAACCGGGCCAGCCTTGGGCCGTGGTTCCTGGGCCGAAAATCAAAACTGGGCCGCAACCCTTCGGACCCGAGATACAGCTGAGCCGGCGGCCTTGGGCCGTGGCTCCTGGGCCGTAGCCCACCACGCTACTACCGTCGTTGCCCTGCCGCTATGCGCCACCTCTCGGCCGTCGACCACCCTGCCTCGGCTGATGTTGCCCGGCAACCGGCGACTACCGCCCCTGCCTGGGACCGCCATCGATCCAGTAACGCCGCCAGCTGCGCCGCCGCCGCCGACCACGGCCACCGCCTGAGGCCGCCGCCGATGAAGGTGGTTTCAGTTTGCCTTTTTACGCAAATAACAATAATAATAAAAAATAGATTTAATCAAAATTAAATCTAATAATCTTTTATCCAAAATCAAATAATTTATCCAATAAAAATCAAAACTTGATTTTTATTATCCTGGATAATTAAAAACTTTTTCTTGATAAAAGATAAAACCTTTTTCATCAGAATAAGAAGAAACCCAACCTAGTTCTCTACGAGGTTAGAAGTGGCTCTGATACCACTGAAGGGTTTTATAGGGCATAAAAACATGCATAGCGGAAATAAAACCCCCTCTAGTGATCTCATCTAACTCGTATAGAAACTAAAAGAGAAAGAAGATTAAAAGTTATACCTTTGAGCAAAACCAAAAACTTTTCCTTTCCAACTCCAGACAGCTGCAGGTTATCCACCGCTACTGCACCACCTCGAACTGGCTGCTAGACCGCCTAAGGATTAAACCTTGGATCAAAACTCGATCCTTATGTGTGTGTGTGTGTGCGCCGTCGATCGACCCCAAGGAGGAGGGGGTACGGCCGCCGATAAGAGAGAGAGAGAGAGAAAGAGCTTAGGGTTATCCTTAAGATTTGTAATTAACTTATGAGATTAATAAGGCTAAATAAGGTTTATATATAATAAACTTATTAGGCCCAAGCCCTTTTAATTAAAGCCCAACTTTAATTAAACTATTAATCAATTACAGAAAATACCCCTTGACCTTTTCTAATTAATTAATAACTATTAATTAACTTGTCTCGTTAATATTTAAACTAAATATTAACATCTCTCCTTTAAATAATAAATAACTATTATTATTTTTTCTCTTTCTCAATAATTAATTAAACTATTAATAATTGTGATACACAAACAGGTAAAATCCAAAAGGTTCTAATTGGGTGTGTAGCAGTGTGATCCTTTAGTGTCACATAGTATTGGACACGATGATACATGTATCTATCTCTGCACATAATCTAACAGACTCCCACTTGTGCAAGATAATTAACACTCCTTGTACATCGTTGGCCTAAGGAGGTCCCTAGCCAGACACTTAGGTTAACCAGACTATGAGATCTCTTATATCTAGAGACATAATCCACGCCTTGGATTATCTAGGCTTTTCCTTTTGCATCGCGATATTCCGTAATGTGAGTATTTGACATGGAGCATAGATCTTATTAAATACTCAGATTTTCTCGACTCTGATTTCGACACTCTGCAGTTACGGTTTACCGAACGGAAAACTATCATTCTAACCGAGCGCGGCCACGCATTTTCAGTAGTCTTAATCATCGAGGAGCTCAGAAAATATCTCTCCTAAAAAGGAGGTGCAAATTCCATCTTGACTATTTGCAATTTGAGCACATGGCTTCCGCTGCACCTAGACATGCCCCTTATAATCACCCTGTTACGGCGTGACGTTAGAACACGCTAAAGTACAGAAGTTACCATGCCCCAAACCAAATATCTCAGGTCTAAGGACAACCTATCAAGTTTACTTATGTTAATGCTCCATGAAGTAAACTCGATGCGGATCACCCCAATATTTATCCCCTGATAAATATCTATGAATATTTGGTCACAACCTTGTGCTTTTATTCATACTCGAATAAATCGTCAAATATCCATAATAGTGTTACCTCCCTAATGTAGCTCCCACTACATTAAGTAGCTACGGGCATTTAGACAATTCATCACTTGACTTATTATGGATAGGTTAAACATGCTAAAAATAGACAACTAGAAACAATTATGTAAAAACCTCCTATTTCAATCCCATGAAATGTAATTACATAATAAAAGAGTTCCAAGTTACATCTATAGTAGTAATAAAAAACACGAACTAGCTGCTATGTTCTAAGTACTGCATTCCTATAGAACTCGCATGCCTTTCATGCTTAGCCCTAGCTAGCGGTTTCGTCAACGGGTCAGCAACGTTGTCGTCCGTCGGTATCTTTTGCAATCTAATATCATCTCTTCCAATGATCTCTCGGATGAGGTGATATTTCCTGAGTACGTGCCTAGTCCGCTAATGATCTCTAGGCTCTTTAGCTTGCGCCACAGCCCCTGAGTTGTCACAGAATATATCGATCGGTCTAGAGATACTGGCAACAACTCTAAGATCCGAGATAAACTTCTTCAGCCAGACAGCTTCCTTTGCCGCATCACTTGCCACAATATACTCTGCCTCTGTAGTAGAATCTGCTATTGTATCTTTCTTCTGACTCTTCCATGATATGGCTCTTCCGTTTAGGGTGAAGATAAATCCTGACTGCGACCTGAAGTCGCCTCTGTCGGTCTGGAAACTAGCATCAGTGTAACCAGTTACACTGAGCTCATCCATCGAACCTCCATAAACTAGGAATATGTCTTCCGTCCTTCTCAGATACTTGAGAATATTCTTGACGGGCACCCAATGAGCTTCACCAGGATTTTGCTGATATCTACTCGTGACACTGATAGAATAGGCAACATCGGGTCTAGTACACAGCATGGCATACATGATTGAACCAACTAGGGTAAGAAACTTCCTGAGATTGCATATGTAGTGGAAGTGAAGTGCGGTTCTTCTGATATCAAGCATCTATCATCATCTGCAACATGCAAACGGCTGCCAACACTAACAAACAGGTTACAAGCACACAAGAACAGAAAGAAATAAACTAAAATAAATAAGAAATAAAATAAAGGCTAAAGTCAACCCACTTGAATGTTATCCAATAAGCATATCCAGAATAAAAGCATCTATAAAAAATTTGATTCCAATTCCCAAACAATAGAATTGGAGTACTCTATCGTGAAAAGACACAGATAGGTAGAGGGAATAAGCAAAGCTCTCAATTCCCACACAATAGAGTGAAAGTGTGAACTCTATTGTGTCCCATGTGCAAAATATATGAGTAAAGGCATTAAAGACCAGAAGTCAAACTGAAAAGTCAAAGGTTGACCCGGTGCATCATGGGTGGTCCTAAAAATTTCTGGAAAAATAAGTGTTTGAGGGGAAGCACTACACAAACAAACACACACACACACAACTAAAGGGAAGCACATAAACCAAACAAGGAAGGGAAACAAAACAAACAACCTAACTCACTTTCGTTGGAATCACGGTTGCATTCAGCATATGCAACAAGCCTTTAAACCTCTCGGTAGCCCGAGAGGACGAGTTGTAGTCTCGTGAGGGTTTCTAGGCAACACACCCACAAAGTTGGAACAGAAAGGAAACGCAATACAAAAATAAAGAAGAAGGAAAAACCTAAACTAAACTCGGGTTGCCTCCCGAGAAGCGCTTGTTTTTGTCCTAGTCTCTAGCTTGACTCCGAATTTATTCACTGCGAATTTGAACGAACAACCCCACACTTGCAATCAAGTGCGGGTGGTAATATTTATACATACCGGGCGATGTATATTGATTACTAATTTGTAACACTCCTTGGATCGCGTCCAACTGAATCTTCTCGGTCCCTATAGACTTCTCCCCTGCGTTCTGAAACATGGTTCCTCCCCTAGATTGTGAACTCGGTTGTGACTCAAGCATAGAATTCAACTGGCTCCCCATGCCTTCTAAATTTCTACCAGCCTGATCATTACCCCAACACGACAGGTTCCAATGTGTCCCTAGTGTCGGAGGAAGTCCATACCTAAACTCTAACTCCTTACTAGATTTCGTGGTTACCTCCTTAGCTAGTTTTGCAGTTTCCTCCCCGAATATTAGAAATTCTAGATAATTCAGGATTTTATCTGCACAATTTTCTACATCTTCTCTTTCAAGAAGGGAGGGTCCCCAGACGGGTTCTGGTTCTAAACCTAACGTGGGTGTCGGTTGGACGAGGGTCGATGTTTCATCCTCAGAACTTTCTTCTGGTTCCTCAAGTAGGTCAGCAAGGCCCTCCAGAATATCTCCATCATATTGAGCATCTTCTCTCGACTCTACCTCCACGTAGGGCTCAAAATGTAAACTCTCATCTGAATCAGAGTCCTCAAAATAGTATGGTTTAGGAAAAAGTTGTGGCTCATCGGGTGTGTCAATCGGGTGGTTATCCTCTTTCGCAATGAAGTGGAAGTCATCCCGTTCCATGCCATCGCCGTAGAATTCGTTCAACAAATCTTTAAAGAAGGAATCCCTACAAATCGTTGGATCTTCGGGGTGGTTCATAATCGCAGAAGAATCATCGAAGGAAACAAAAGAAACGAGTAGAACGACTAACTAAACTGAAACAAAAAGGAATAAAGCAAGTAACTTTCCGAGACATGAGGCCCCAGAAAGGGTCGATTAGCTATCGGTCTACTTAACTCCTGGCTTGTTACCGCTCCCCGACAACGGCGCCAAAAACTTGATGTGTGAAATCTAGTTATATAATTTATGTCAAATATTCACCTAATCTAGCATGCACACACACTATGCAAGTATGACTGGATCATGCAATAGTATATCAAAGGTAAGTAATTGATGTCGAATCCACGGAGAGCAGTGCAACACCAAGAATAATGATAAACTAATAGTAAACCTAAAGATGGGGGTTTCAGGTCTAAGAGGAGAAAAGAACTAGCAAGACTAAAGAAAGAACAAATAACTAAACTAATGAAGCAAAACAACTAAATAAAGGACAAGTACTCAGCTTAATCTCTCCCCCTAGTGTGATATATTTCAAGATCAGTTTAATTGATTGCCTGGATTGACTTAGCCATATTCCACTTCCTATTTCATACAACTATTGTGAGACGGATAAAGAATAACAACTTCCTATTGATCATCTAAATCCACACAACCTAGTGCATAATTCATCAAGCATATTAAACAAGTTTAATATAAACCAACCGTTTCCTCGATTGCAAAGCCCTATATAATTAGGTTTAGGTTATGGAATCTGGATTCTAATTACTTTTCCCAGTAAACCCTTAAACGATTCATATACAAACCATTTAAAGAGGAACATACATCATATAAACTTCCTATTTATACTCAATATGAACCATAAATCCAGAAACGAAGATGAAAACCATAAAAATCCAAACTTTAATTGAATAAACATGCAACTAGTATCAATCCATAAATAAACAAGGAAATCAAAGCATATCCCAACTAGGGTTCACTCATAAGATGAATACATAAGAACATCAGCCCATAAATGGGTTTAGAACAAACAAGAATCCCAAGAAACACATGATTAATCCAAAAATAAACATAGATCTAGACAAACCGAATGAACTTTGATGAATCTTGATGTTTGATCTTCAATCCTTGCCCTCCAATGGTGTTATGATGCTCCAAAAGTGTTTAAAAGTCATGCCCCCTGGTTCTAGGGCCGGCCAATGGGTATTTATAGTGAAAAACAATTCAAAAATTGAATTTAATTGAAGATAATGTCTGGCCGACACGAGCTCGCGGCGCGAAGAACATGGGATCACGGCGCGAGCCTTTGTCTGTGAGAGATGACCATCAAATTAAAGTTGTAGCCCTCTGATTCTAGTTTCCGTGGCCGCTTGAATCACCTCAATCCGAGTTTGTATGACTGAGATATGATCAAAACAGTGGAGGTGTGTCGGAGTTGACAACTTTTCTCATTTTCTTCGTTTTCGCTCTTTTTCCACCGTTTCTTCGAGTATTCCACCATATTTGACCTGTAAACATCCCAAAACATACATTAGTGTATATTTTTCTTATTTTCACATAAAATAGAGTGTAAAACTTATATTATTTACGGATGAAAACCTAGTTAAATCCGGAAATATCATGTAACACCGGTTTTCACGCGCTTAAAATTAGGGAAAATTTAAGCTTTTTAAACTTATATAACAAAAGCCAGCAGCGGAAGTAACCACGTTTTACAAAAGATAATATTGTTTATCTGACTTGGTAATGTAAAAGTACAACGCCATAAACCAAGTCCCAAAAATACTACCGCGTGTTACCCAACTAACCGACACTACCGACCATCGGATCACAAATAATTACAACGAGCAGTGTTCCGCAAAAGATATGTACAACAACTACCAACAAGTCCCGCCTCACCAGGCCAACAACTTTGCATCTGCAAAAAGGTAAATTAGGCACCGTTAGCTACAACTAGCTAGTGAGTACAGATTTGCACATAAGCATCAATAAGCAGGTTATCCCAACTATGGGACAGCACATAAGGCTATCCTAACATACAATGTCGCGCCAACGAGTCAGTAGGAATCATATCTCGCAGGGAAGGGAACCCCGCTCAACGATTCAAACTGGGGACCATCAGCAACAACTATCCGCAATGGTGGGGGAGCGAAGAGCAGTCCACCACACGCGTTACGAAGCTCGAAGCTCAACAACTCGGATCTCAACTAAAGTTAAGATCCCAACTCACGTTAAGGAGCGGCGGTTTGCAAGACCACCCCGGCGTGCTGCACACCGGGTACCGTTGATCCCCGTTATTCCATCAAAGGGATCCAGCCTTCGGGAAGAAAGCTGACCTTAACCATGCCACATCAGTCCGGACTAGTACCACATATACAACTACTACCCGTAATGGGTTCAACTATACGCATGCGATTCATAACCAACGTGTAAAGCAACTTAGCATGGCAACAATATATAGCAACATGTATAACATACCTCATACGCACGTGTGCGACATCGACAACATATTTCAACAAACAATAGACAACGCTACTTACCGAGACTCATTGGAAAACCGGTACTCACCTCGAGGTTATAAGAGGCAGATATGAATTCGGGAATCCCAGGAGCACACGGAATCGTCCGAATCACCTAACACATCATGTGTAGGTTCAGTCAACGTCTAAAAGTACTATCATTGCTTCTACGTAAACGTACAACGAACAACAAGCAACAAGCAACCTGGAACAGCTCCTACGGCCGCAGTAGATGTGTCCTACGGCCGCAGGACACCTTCCAAACACCTCCTACGGCCGTAGGAATACATCCTACGCCCGCAAGAGTTCCTTTTCAAGAAACCATACCCTACGGCTGAAGGGACCATACCCTACGCCCGTAGAAGTGATTCTTTGGGTACCAACGGTCGTAGGTTATGTACCTACGCCCGTAGGCTTCTTTCCTTCACCCGTAGGTGGTAAACCACACAAAATACCTTACTACGGCCGCAGAGAACCCTGCCTACGGCCGTAGTGACTATGATCACCCCCTACGGCCGTAGGTAACATCTGCTACGGCCGTAGGAACATCTGTTACAGCAGAATTCGTCCCTGTTCTTCGACAGCTTCTGTTTCTCGGATTTTAACCCCTAAATCGACTGGTTTTCACAATCAATCGTTACTACATGATATCTAACACACATATAAAGTTATTGACACCACTTGGACTCAAAACCAACATCAACACATCTCAAAATCGACTCAAAATGGGTTTTCACCATTTAAACCCAAAATCGAGTCTTAATCAAGAAACTTACTTGAAGAAGACGATATCAAGCTTATAAAACAGATTCAACACTTGTTTTCCCCTTATTGCTTAACCTCTTTCTTGATTCCTTCTTCAAAATCGCAAAGTGTGTGTGTGTATGAAGCTACGTACGTATGTATGTGTGTTGAATGTGTGTTTTGTGTGAGTTTGAACAAAGCAGGGGATAAACATCCCACATAAACCGACCTAAGTGATTTAATACCCCACTTGGGTATTTCGTTCTCCTATTCAACTTACAACACGACTTAGGTTTATCCGTTTCAACTAACGGAGATATTTTCGGAATCATTAACTGAAACCGTTCAACTATTAACCAACTCTATCTATTAACGACACATTTCCAATTTTAACCACATAACCCCGTGTACCAACAAATAACAACAATTAATCAACAAAACAACTTAACAACTTGGTTAACGTCAACGTACAACTACACAAACACGAAGTACAACTATTTACAACTAGGCCCTAAATTAGGATGTTACATATCAGGTAGGTATATTCTATGAATCGGAATTCCTCTTTTGTTCTTAGACTGATACATGGTTTCATGGTGATTTTTGATTATTTGGTTGGTCATATTTGGTTGTTCTTAGACCGATACATGGTTTCATGGTGATCTTTGATTACTTGGTTGTTCATGTTTGGTTGTTCTTAGACTGATACATGATTTCATGGTGATATTGATTACTTGGTTGTTCATGTTTGGGTGTTCTTAGACTTTCATGGTGGTCTTTGATTACTTGGTTGTTTAAGTGTGGTTGTTCTTAGACTCTGATACATGGTTTCATAATGATCTTTGATTATTTGGTTGTTCATATTTGGTTGTTCATATTTGGTTGTTCTTAGACTGATATACGGTTTTCATGGCGATCTTTGATTATTTGGTTGTTCATATTTGGTTGTTCTTAGATTGAAACACGGTTTTATGGTGTTCCCTGATTATTTGTTAAAGAGGAGGTGGAATTTGGAGTTATCACACATATATTTCTAACTTTGAGAGGTAATACTGTGATGTTAATATTATATATGTTGAAATTTGATGGAAATTTGGTAGAGATTATTTGTGATTTTGTGTTGAATGTTAGGTTTTTATATAGTTTTTTCATTTTTTTTAAAGCGACCCGTTTTGACCCGAACCCGTTTGAACCCGAACCCGTTTTGACCCGTTACCCAATCCGACCCTACCCGCTCGTTTTGCCACCACTATATACATGTATGTAATTATGAATTTTTAAAATCCTTAATAAATAATATACATATATTTAAGATTCGTATATTTGTCTTAAGTATAAAGTTTAATAAGAAAAACAATTTCATGATATGTGTATTCAAAATCAGATGTCTGAAAATTCAGATAATGATTTTTGATATTCGAAATATGTGTATAAAATTTCAGATATCGGAAATTTTAATATGTAAAATTTTGAATTTGGATAGTTAGTTTATGTAATAAAATTAACTCATACGATATCAGCATGGAAATAAAATTAAAAATTCTTGTTGTATTCATTAAAAAAAATTGTAAACTAATACGTTAGAATATAACGTAAAGGTGTATTAACAAAATGTTGTAAACTGAAATGTACTAAAGATACAAATAACTTGTTTTATTTTAGTTTAACAATAACTTGGTTTTAAAGATATAAAGGTGATAAAAACTTTTCATATGTATATTCTCTTAATAATAACTTTGGTTTATATTTTTCTTCAACCATAGAGTACCTTGATGCATTATTTTAGCATATATATACTTGTTAACGATTTTATCAACATACAAGAATTATATAATACACCCCATAATAAAAACCATGAAGATTTAAGATTTTGCCGTAAAAGTAATACACCCTGTAAAAGTAGTTTATTTAAAATATTAATTTTAAACTTATTGTTATCCTTTAAAATCGTAGAAATTTGATAACTTAATTATCCACGTTTTTGTTAACTTGGCAACAAACTCTCCTTATAAAAGGTTATTTTATGTGGTTAAGATTAGATGTTAATTTGATCTAATGGTCACAAATTATTAAAAAACCATTCACCGTGGGTAATATATATATAAAATTGAATAGAAAATATTTTCCAAGTAATATTACCGGTTTATATGTCTAACTAGCATGTTACCCGCTTAATGCGACGGTGATAAATTATGTATACTCAATAATATGTCCGTTTTCAATAATGTAGGGTATAGTTTTCATGTACTATGATGAGATCGATAATTTACATTCTCAGCGTGTTCATTTTCTTTCTCCCTTTTTCGGTTTATTTATTCCTTTATTATATATCAACTATTTCGTTAATTTCTAAGAAACTTTTGAAAAACAATAAAATAAGAAAAAAAATCTCTACTTATAAAATAAGACTAACATGTTACCCGCACAATACGGCGTCGATGAATAATTTATACTTGATAACATGTCTGTTTTCGATAACATATGGTATGGTTAACACGCACTATGATGACATCAATAATTTATATTCACGGCACGTCCATTGTCTGTCCCTTTTTCTATTTTATGTATTTCTGTATTATCTATCTACTCATTCATTAATTTCTAAAATAACTATTGAAAAACAATAAAATAAGAAAAAAATCTCGAGTTATAAAATTATATGATGAAAACATATTAATGATTTTGGAAATTGTGTTGATTTTAATGGGGAATTGTGTATGTATGAGATGGTAGTTTAAATATATGATAAATTAAAAAGCTACTTATATGAGTGCTTGCAAATTCGGGTTGGTTTATGAGTTATAGTTATACGAGTTTTCTAATTCTTAAATTAAAATATTTATTATATGATGGAATATTTAAAATAATATTTCTACGAGGAGTTTCTACTAATACGTCGCTATCGCTGTCGCCGTCGCTGTTGTTGTTGGTGTTATTATTATTATTATTATTATTATTATTATTATTATTATTATTATTATTATTATTACTATTGAAGAGAGAAGGTGGTTGACGGGTGGTGATGGAGGAGGAGGTGGTGGTGGTGGCCGCAAGAAAAGGAGGCGATGGCGGTGGCAGGTTGGTGGTGGAGGCCGCTAAAAAGGGAGGAGGAGATTGCAGCAAGTGCAATGGAGGTGGTGGCGATGGTGGCAGGGTGCCGGTGGTGATAAAGGCGGTAACTCTGGTTTTCTTCAAATGGGCGACAAGGTTTGATGGTGAAGTATGTATTATTATCTACCACACATTTCCTAGATTTTTTATTTTTTAAAAAACTTTAATATTTATAGGATTTAAAATGTAATTAAAAATTAAAGAAATCAAAAAATAAATAAAATAAGGGCAATTTAGTCTTTTTAAGTTGGAGAGGGACCAAATATGTAATAAAGTCGGATCGAAAGAGATCAAACCCGTAAAAAATCGTACCCAAGGACCAAATCCATAATTTCTAGTAAACCACATGGACCAAAAATGTAATTAACTCTATTTTATAATTTTAAGTGTGATTTATCATATTATATATGAGAAGTTATAAATTAATTTTTATGATTTTGATGACTATTGTGATCCGTAGTGTTTTAACTTTTAACTTTGAAATAGGTTTTAGGTAATATACCCCTATATGAAAGCAAAAAAGGATTTGTTTAGATTATGAAAATAATAATATGGTTATAAGGCCAAAATAAGAAGTCTTGTTATTTGAAAAAAAGTTAGTGATCAAGTTATGAATAATGAAACTTGGAGCGTTTTTTGTGTAAAATTGTCACGATAGTCAAAAGGGGTCAAACCCCCACCACCTTTTCCATTTATCTGCTGAAATATCATCTTAGAGAGAGAGAGAGAGTAGAGAGAGAAAGCTTGAAATCTTGAAGATGTATAGATGTATGCTCAAATTGATTACACATTCGAAGGTTTTAGCCTAAATCCTCCCATTGTGATTTGTTTTGCTTGAAGATTTGAACTTAGCAAAATTATTACATATCAAAGTGAGTTCTAACTCTATTTTTACAAATGATTTCAGTGTTCTATAAAGCTTATTGATGAATCCATGGTTAGGTATCTTTGAATTGAGTTTTATTGGATCAAAACCCACTTGCATCTAATAATCTTTAAGTTTTGATGAAATAGTAACAAATTGTAAGTTAAGTCATGTTAGAAATGTCATTTGAGGATTGAGAACCTAATTTATAAGTAATATGAGCTTCAATATTGAATTTGAGTGAGTTTGGATGATTTTGTGAAAATCTCGTATCTTACCCTGCGTAAGTTAGAAAACTATAGAAGGGTAAGTTGGAAGTATACTTTTTTGCATACAAGTTGAGATTTTAGATGATTTGGGCTATGTCTTTGAGGAGACTTGGGAAGCCTAGTGTCAAGTTTTAGTTAATGTTGAGAATCTATTATGCCACTTGATACCTTGGTCAAGTGTGTTGCTTCGTTGATTCAGGTATGAGTTGAGTTTGACTATGTAATGTTATAATACTTGTTTAGGCTTTTACATTTACTATTATTTGGATTTGGTTGCGAGTATTGGGTATTGATTCTCATCACACCAACACGTGAGTACACTCACTCTCTTAATGTACTATGTGAATATGTGCCTATTGTGCTATGTATGTGATAGATAACTGATGTTGATTGTTTAGCCTTCGTGGCGGGATACGACCATTATGGCTGTTGGTTTAGCCTTCGTGGCGAGATACGACCTTTATGTTTGTTTAGCCTTCGTGGCGAGATTTGACCTTTATGTTTGTTTAGCCTTCAGCTATTGGTTTAGCCTTCATGACGGGATACGGACTTTATGGCTGTGTTTAGCCTTTATAGCGGGATACAACCTTAGTGGTCATTGGATAATTATGTGGAGTATATGATAATGTGAAACATATATGTGCGTACAATTTGTACATGTATATTATATGATATATGTGTACTCACTAAGCCTTATGTATAATCAGTGTTGTGTCTACCTTTTTCAGATATTCCCGGCTCTTTGGAAAAAGATAAGAGAAAGGCTCCACCTTGAGCTGATGGTCAAAATTCTGTGTGCGCCCTATTTTGTTAAATCCTATAAATGATTTTGATAAAGTACACCATAATGGCGTGGTACATGTTTAAACATTTGTTTTGTTAACTATCTTATAGCTTATGTACCTAAACAAATTATGGTTTCTGTTTACTTGATAAATGACCATTTAGATGCAGTGGTACAAAGTACAACTTATGTTTTGATGTGAAACATGTTTTAGTTATCTTTATGTTTTAATGTGAAACATGTTTTAGTTATCTTTATTATAAAATTTATTGCTTTATGATTATATCAAGTCTTTGAATTCTTTTTTTTTTCTTTTTGGCAAATTAGGTGCTACAACTTGGTATCATAGCCAAAGTTTAAGAGGATTAGATACATCTGAGTGAGGTGTTTGAACTTAAGCCATGATGTTTAGTTGTTATGGGAATGTCAACTGGAGCCTAGCCGTAAAGTGAGCACATTTGATTACGTATATGATTACATTTGTGATGTGAATAATACATGATACATGATACTTGCAATTATAAGGTAAGTAGACAGATGACTCTAGTATGACCAAAATGAAATATGAAAATGTGCTACCATTTGATGACGTATATGATTAAATTTATGTAGGAAAGTTGTATTCCATGTGATTAGAATTTAGAAGTGGTAGATATTGTGTAATGTAGAATGTCTAACCCATACTTGTGAACTAAGATGGAATAGTATGGGGTCCGTGCTATTATGAATACATGGTACATATTAAACTCGAAAAAATCGCAATAGAATCTAATGAATCAAGTTAAGGGTGATAGGCTTCCTTAGGTAGTAGGAGCCTAGTTTGGAATGATGATGAAATAGCATGCTAAATGTTTATTGTTTTTCTAGAAATACATGAGTAGGAATCCTATGTTTAACCTACTTTATGCCTATTCATACATTTCAGAAATACAATACGTAGCCGAGAAGTAGTAAATCAACAAATTGGCAGTAACAGGCCCAGAGAGAGGAAGCTAGTGTAATAAATGAGAATAACCCCCTCCACGATAGGACCTGTGCTACAACCTACTGTGGATGCTACTCTGACCCCGTTGCCATCTCTATTCAAATACCTATAATTAGTGTATGAATTATACATAAAAACACTGCACTGTCCCTGAACAAATTATATAGAGTATTCATATGCTTCACGCTTGCTAATTCTTGATGATAAATAAGCCAGATGATACCTTCCAAAGAAAATGTGCCATTCATGTGATGTGAAGGACAAAGAATGGATCTTATACGTTGTATAACAATATTGCAAGTGATCTTAGCAATTGTAACGTATACACCACTGCAATGAATGTATAAAGGGGAAAATACTTTGTAAACATACCCTTATTTGACTTCCCCTGAATCAATGACTTGCTTCTCATCATCATATTCGTTGCTTTTGGTGAGATTTTGCATTTCAAGCAGCTTTTTTTGCTCCTCTTCTAGCTTCTCCTCTTGTGTCTCTACTAGTTTGGCATTGGCAGGCTTAGGCTTGTTGCTAGTAGATTGCTGGTACATGACCCCACCAAACATACAAATCAGAAGCCCAATTGTTCCTACTAAAGACGAGTGTTTATCCCAAACCATCAAGTTGATTACTACAGTTAACAATTTATTCACAATGCCAAGCACAGTGAAACCAGTGGCGGATATAGCCCTACGACAAGAGAATCCAAAGAAAGAAATCGCCAGACCAAACAAACATGATAATCCCACAGGCAAAATTACCTCAAACGAATACCAATCTGACTCGTCTCTGATTTCATGTTTTATCTTCTTTAGCTCTCCCATTATTAACAGCTCCAATGGAAAAAGTAGTAGAGCTTCAAGATTATTGTACAACACTAGACCCCAAGTGTTCAACCCAATCGTCATTACCACATGCTTTATGTATACAAAATCTATGGACATGCTTATCAAGTAAGCTAAAGCCCAACTATAAGCCATGAAAGTGAACTGGTAATCGGTAATGACATAGAGCACGCTACCACCAAATATTGTGCCAAGTGAAAGCCATGTCTTTAGTGAAGGCCATGGTTGGTGGAGGTAGAGGGTTTCTCCTATGGCAACAAAAATTGGTACTGCAGAGCGAAACACGATAAAGGTGTCAACATTTGCATGAAGGAGAAGCTCACTGTTTGTGAAGAGGGAAAGATAGAATATAACTGCTGCTGGAAGAAAACGCCACATTGTCAGCAGCTCCAAACGGTCATGGTCTAGAAGCTCAAAGTAACCAAAAAAGAGGACACCTGTTGCACTGGTCAAATATTGTAAAGCAGTCAAGGCTCCAGGGTAAGGGAATTTCATAACAGCCCATTTGTTGATGATGGAGAGTAATGATGCTGATAAGCAGTATCCAGCAGCTATACCATACACTGAAGCTTGCTGAAGCAAACCACTATACCAATTTGATTCGGCTTTGATAGCAGCATGAGTGGAAACAGAACTATTTGGCGGATTTTCCACATCACTCGACATCTAACCCTGCAAGTAGATCAATTAATAATATATGTTTTCAGTTACTATATACAATGAACATGGGATAGAAAGATTGACAGCCATGCAACAGTCTCTTTTGTTACGATACCTTTCCCTAGATTACAGAATTTAACCATCACTCTAACAATTAAGTTAAAATAATCAAGTCTTGTTTTATCAGCATAGAAGATCTTCATCCTACATTTTCAACAATACTCCTAAGTACCAGAGTATTCATAATGCTCATTATCTAAAAGTGAACTACACTTGAACAAAACCACTATTGACTATACCAGTAATAATTTATCACAAACAAGCTACATAACAACATAACTCCTTACTAACACCCATCATATTACTTGCTACAAAGTTTTTGAAACAGTCTTCAGTATATAAGTGCACTGAGCAACAATTCATGGTAATACATATTATTCCATATACTTCTGCAAATGAAGATAATGCATTAAAACATAGTGGTATGATAAAAATAGATACTATAACTAAACACTAAAAATTCATGTGACATTCAAAATTGAATCCTTTTTCCGGAATTTCAAATTCTGGCAACCATGAGCTAAGAACAGTGTGCTTCTATTTCTATTATATCTACAGTAAAACTGGTGAGCCAAGGATGGTTTTCTACTATAAACAAATAACTAACTTTTTGTATGCTGCAAAACCAAACAAGAGCCCATAGGTGTATCCCCCGATTATCAAACCACAAAAACCCATATTAAGTTATTTCACAGCACCAACAAATGGGGTTATCTCAAAACATACAATCTTGATAACTTTATTATTGTTTATCGCAAATCTCATAATCCAATACTTATTCTTTCACATCTATATATCGCAACACATTTGTTGAACCCAAAATGAAATTATTGCAGGACACATGTCCACTATTAACCCAATTATTGCAGGATGCTATCATAAGTTTGGTTATTACAAAGCTAACACCCACACAAGATAGTCATCACAGAACCCACAGGAATCCCTTCCTAGTTATAGCACATAACACAACTCCTATTTATACATTAGATTATCTCACAAACCTAACAAAAAAACCCCACACCAGGTGGTATAACAAGAGCCTATAAAATACCCCCATCCACTAGTCCTCTTTGTTTTCGAGCTGAAACAGCTGCCACCCCAACCCCACTAGATCTCCATTTAACCCATTAATTTATCAAGAAAATTCATACAATACTTAGATTACATATCACGAGTCAAGATAGGCATTATACTTGAACTCCATCAACACTATTTGAATTTATAAGTAATTACCATATTATGTTTGCTGTTCACGATGCAACACACTTCTAGACTTAAGTACTTAACCCATCAAAACCCATGAATTACTCCCTTGCCTCCAAACTTAGAAATCAATAAACACTTAACTCACTAAATCAAGGATTCCTTTAAGACCAGTTGAACTAAATCCATGGTTTTATCTCCTATAAAACCTTCTGCTCTGCTGCTCATACCATGGCGGAAACCACACCAACGACCAAAACCCACAATAATCACCATTAAAGTCAGAATTTAACTTGAAAAATCATTCTATGTTCTTTATAAGAAATCCACCCTATGTATCATTATAGTCCGTCCTTTAACACCAAATTTGTTTTAGCTGATTAACAAATTCGCATTCAATCTCTCGACCTCCCTGTCGAGTCAAAACTGACCAGCTCCCAGAAGGAACATTAGATATCAGCTACAGTGATCTAATCAATTATGTTTTCAATTGCAAATCCATATTACACCCTAATTGAAAGGATTCTCAGCAATCAATTGCATCATAAGATTTAATAAAAAAGGTAATAAACATACCTAGATGCTACTATGATTGATCTTCTGGAAATTCCAAGCTTCAAATGGAGAGTTCTCTCAAATCTCACACACAAGTATCCAACTTGAAGAATCTAGGAATGCAGAACCACGCACCAGTGACCACCCACATACGGTGAAGGTTTCGGCCCTAGTTCTTCTTCGCCGACACTCGTGCGGTCGTGCCTACTGCCTAGAGCTGGCGAAACTTGCCAATTCATCCATTTTTGGGTCCATTTGGCCCATTAAAATAATTGTTTAGATTAAATGGGCTTGGCTTTTTTTTACGTGGCTATTCAGTATTGGTCCTATTGGATAACAACAGAAACAAATCTTAAACAAACGGGCATACTAGGCTGCAAATAAAAAAAGGACGGGTCTTGTAAACGAGCCGAGCTGAGCTGAGCCAGACATTTATTGATCCAGGCTCGTTTAGGCTTTTAGCTCGAGCTCGGCTCGTTTAGAGCTTATGATATTTAGCTCGAACTCGACTCGTTTAATATTTATGAAGCTCGGGCTTGGCTCGTTTAGGATCGGGTATTATTTTGGTATTTTTATGAAAATGATATATATAATTATTAAAAATTAAACATATAAAATATAAATTATATTATATATGGAGCTCGTTTAGGCTCATTTAAGCTCACGAGCCACTCTTTGGAGCTCGAGCTCGACTCGTTTATTAAATGAGCTTTAATCTAAGCTCGAGCTCGAGCTCGTTAAGGATCGGCTCGTCTCGAGCTTTTAACGATCTGAGCTTGAATAGTTCGCGAGTAGCTCGGCTCATTTACATCCTTATTGAGCGGATGAAGATAAAGGCTACAGGTTGTATTGGGTGGGCGATTGCAGATTTGCAGACTTACCAAATACACTCTACACGAACACGGGAGACGCCATCTTCACTGAATCACCGCTCTCTTTCTCTCAATCTCTCTATCGTCGAGTGAAGGGCACTCGATTGAAGATTTTAAGCCTCCGATTGAGCCTCTGCCCTCGATAGAGTCACTCGATTAAAGATTTGAAGCCCTTTATTGAAGCTGATTTGCATTCGATAGATAGTCACTCTATTTAAGTTTTGAAGCCCTCGATAATTACCCAGTTAGTATGTCAAATCATTATTATTATTCAGTTTATCAAGTTTCAGTTAAAGGTGATGGATTGCATTCTTGATACAATATGGCTAATCTTCGAGTTTATGACCTGAAAGTGTTGAAACTGCTTTGTGTGTTTATGATAAACATTGTTGTGAGCAACTTGAATTGCACTCCTATTTATCACATGGGAGACTGAAAGAGGTGTGGGAGTTACTTGAATTGCAATAGGATACCTTTTGGCATATCTGGTGGGTGTAGCTTTAGTTTATACACATAATATGTATTAGTTAAATGACCCATGCACGTATATCATAAGTTATAAAAACCTGAAATATTTAATATGTAATAAATCATAAATAAAATTATAAAACAATTTTAACAAACAAAATCATATTCATAAATACATAGATAATAAAACAACATATTTATTAAATGTTCGAAGATTGAACTAAGACGGGTTTTCATATTTTCAGTGATACTTTTTTATATATTACAATTATAGTTTTATTTGTTAGTTTACTATCATTTTCACAAAGATAAAACCTCGAGGAAATTAAGTATATTCGGTGTGTACAATAATTCTTAAAAATGATATGAAAGTTCAATTAACATACATTATCTGAACTAAAATATTATACCTCCATAGTGTTTAGCATTGATACATGTAATCATTCATGTGTATAACCTACCAAAGGGCCTTTGGCCTAGCGGTACCAAGGTGTGACTAAGGTGTCTCTCCCTCTTAAAGGTTGAGAGTTCAAGTCATGTTAAGCACATAAGGTGTAAATTAGGTGGGTATGTGTATTTGTTGTTCAAAAAAAATGTGTATAACCTCGTCATTTGTTAGAGCGCAATTACTCTCTTCTAATAATAATTTTGATAGAATAGATGTTCACTTAATATCATGTAATCATTTATGTGCACAACATTTTTATTTGTTAGACGCTCATGTGATGCACGGTTTGTCAAAATTATTTTTATCAAAGGATGATTATAAAAAACATAGTATATTAGAGTCAATATCTAAGTATAAATAAATAATGCTTCTTAATTTTTAAAATATTAAGGATTGTTTTAAAATATAATTTAACCATAACTCTTCATTGTTATTGTAAGGTTAGGTGTGACTTTATCTTAAGTCAAGGGACCTAGTTGCAATTCTTGAAAAGCTGTAACAACCTTCAGTTGTTAGTTGCAGGAGGAAGCTCCAGATCACCTTGTTTAGTCTCTTATAGATAGAGCTGTGTATTCTCTAATACAAAAGACACAATATAGTTCATTCTAGTTCAGATACACATACACATAGATAGAGTTTCTAGTTCATAGATAGTTTAATTCTTTCTTCATCGTTAACGGAAGTTTAGTTCATCTTGTTCCTTTGATTCAATAGTTGGTGTTCTTGATTTTCATCTTTGATACTACAAATTGGTATCAGAGCTCCAAGGCTCAAACGAATCTGGGAGAAAGAAAGGTCTGTGTGTTTATCAAAGAAGAAGGAAGATCACGGTGGTTGTTTCTGATCAAAGTTGCAGAAATCAAGGCGGAGGAATAAGAATCTTGGGAAGAAGATCATCAGGAAGAAGATTCTTGAAAGGTTCTTGAAAGGCTCTCAAGAAGAAGAAGATTCACGGTTGTAAAGGGATGGCTACTCCCATGATTTAGATCGAGAAATTCACCGCTAAGAACAATTTTAGTCTATGGCGTCTCAAGATGAGGGAATTGTTGAAAAGGGAAGGAATATGGCAACCTCTGTCAGGAGAAAAACCTGTTGATGAGAAAGAAGCTACAGAGCTTAAACAACAAGATGAGAAGGCCCACTCTACGATCTTGTTGTCGTTATCAGATGAGGTTTTGTATGAGGTTTCAGATGAAGATACAACAGCATGTCTATGGCTGAAACTTGAATAACTTTACATGACGAAATCCCTCACGAACAAGTTGCTACTGAAGCAATGTTTATTCTCTTTGAAGATGAAAGAAGGCTAAGCGCCGAAGGATCATCTTGATGAGTTAAACTCAATCTTGATGGAGCTCAATAATGTTGATGTAAAGATTGAAGACGAGGACGCGGCGTTAAACCTCTTGGTCTCTTTACCACCATCGTTTGAGAATTTCGTTAACTCATTTGTCGTTGGAAGATATACGATTATGTTGGAGGAGGTGAGGTCAAGTTTTCACTCACGGGAGCTGCGACAAAAGGCTTCAAGTAATGTTTCTGATACACAAGCTGCAGGTCTGAGTGTGACCAGAAACGAAGGTCGAAGCTACGATCGATCAAAGAAAGGAAAATGAAAGCCAAGAAAAGGTAGATCAAGGTCAAGAACTAGAAAGCCTAACCCACGAGATGTGTGTCATAGGTGTGGGAAACAGGTCACTGGAAGAATGAATGTCACGAGATGTGTGTCAAAAGGTGCTTTGGTTGTAATGAAGGGAATAAAGGAGTCCACTTTGTATGTTTTAAAAGGAGAGACTGCTTTGGACAAAGGTACAGCTGCTGTTACACAATCAGAAGAAGCTAAGTCAAAGTTGACGAAGCTGTGGCACATGAGACTTTGTCATGTTAGTGAAAGGGGCATGGTGTTGCTTGGTGATCTTGGGCTCTTGGGTGGACATATGGTACATAAATTAGAGTTTTGTGAGCATTGTGTATATGACAAGCAACATAGGTTAAGTTTCCCTAAAGCTATTCATCAAACAAAGGCTACTTTAGATTACTTGCATGCAGATTGTTGGGATCCATCTCGTGTTTCTTCTCTTGGAGAAGGTCGATACTTATCGATCATTGATGATTATTCAAGAATGACATGGGTCTTTATTATGAAACACAAGAACGAGTCTTTTGATAAATTCAAGAATTGGAAGGTGTTGATTGAAAATCAAACGGGTCGAAAGATCAAAAGATTAAGGACCGACAATGGCTTGGAGTTTTGTTCGAAGGAGTTTGATGGGTTTTGTGAGAAACATCGTATTGCAAGGCACATAACTATATGAAACACAACTCAACAAAATGGGATCGCCAAGAGGATGAATAGGACGTTACTGGAAAGAGCTAGGTGCTTGTTGTCTAATGTTAGGTTAAGTCAGAGCTTCTGGGCAGAAGTTGTAAACACAGCTTGTTACTTGGTTAATCGAGCTCCAGCTACTGCTATTGGTTGTAAGACTCCAATTGAGGTCTGGTCTTAAAAACATGCAGATTACCTTGGGTTAAAGATGTTTGGTTGTCCAGCGTACTATCATGTAAATAAAGGGAAATTGGAACCAAGAGCAAGGAAGGTGTATTTGTGGGTTATGGTGACGGGGTAAAAGGATATAGAGTTTGGTCTCCATCGGAGAAGAATGTTATCCTAAGTCGGGATGTGATTTTTGATAAAAAGTCAATGTTTGCATTAAAAGGTCTTGATGGTACCTCCAAGAAGGTGGAGGTTGATGGACTGGAGGAGGAGTCCAGTGATGATAAAGAAGACTTGGAAGAAAGTCCTCTAGGCAAATTTGTGAATGTTGAATCCTTGGAAGAAGGTACGTCTAAGAAGGTGAAGGTTGCAGGTCATGGGGATTTGCAAGGCACGGATGAACAAAATTATGAACCAAGTTCAAGTGCAGGTCATAATTCAACGTTACAAGATCAAGGTGGAGCTGATGTTGAATCATCGTTGGCTCGTGAAAGGTCAAGAAGATAGATTAAGCCGCCGGTTCGATATGGGTTCGAAGATTTGGCAGCTTATGTCTTACAAGTAGCTGAGGAGATGGATAGTTTGTATGAACCTGGATCTTATCGTGAAGCTATTGGGTCTCGGGAGGAAGGTTTATGGTTAGGAGCAATGATCGAAGAAATTGAATCCTTACCATAAAAACCAAACGTGGGTTCTTGTCAAGTTACCTAAAGGTAGACGAGTAGTGGGATGTAAGTGGATTTTTAGGAAGAAAGTTGGATCAGTAGGTTCTGATTCAATCAAATTCAAAGCAAGGTTCGTAGCCAAAGGTTATAGTCAGAAGGAAGGTCTGTATTATAACGAATTTTTCTCTCCAGTTGTTCGACATACCTCCATTCAAGTGTTGTTGTCGATTGTTGCTCATGGTGGCTTAGAGCTGGAACAACTTGATGTCAAAACGGCATTTTTGCATGGTGATTTGGAGGAGGAAATTTTTATGCTCAACCAGAAGGTTTTGTTGAGCAGGGGAAGGAGGACATGGTTTTTCTATTTCGAAGGTCGCTATATGGGCTGAAGCAGTCGCCCAGACAGTGGTACAAAAGGTTTGATACTTTCATGGTTGAACATAGGTTTACGAGAAGTCCATATGACTGTTGTGTTTATCATCGAAGGGCTGAAGACAAGTCTTGGGTTTATCTACTTGTATATGTCGATGATAAGTTGGTAGCGGCGAAGGATATGAACGAAGTGAAGAAGGTCAAAGCTTTTCTTAGTTTAGAGTTTGAAATGAAGGACCTTGGTCCGGCAAGAAAAATCTTGGGTATTGAGATTTTGAGAGATCAAAATAAGAAGAAGTTGTTCTTGTCTCAAAAGAATTATGTTGATAAAATTCTTCATAAGTTTGGGATTTACAATGCAAAACCAGTAAGTAATCCTTCAGCTTCTAATTTAAAGCTTTGTGCTAGTGGTTCTTTAGAGGAGAAGGAGGAGGATACTCACATGTCGAAGGTTCCTTACTCAAGTGCTGTTGGAAGTCTTATGTACGTAATGGTGTGTACAAGACCAGATTTGGCACACTCAGTTAGTGTTGTGTCAAGGTTCATGGTTTCGGTACTTAAAAGGTTCGTCAGACGTAGGTCTGGTGTATCTTGGTGATTGTGATTGTCTTGTGACCGGGTACTCTGAATCGGATTATGCGGCTGATGTAGATCAGAGGAGGTCATTGACAGGTTATTTGTTTACTCTTGGTGCTGCATTAGTTAGTTGGAAAGTTACGTTACAACCTTCAGTAGCTTTATCAACAACAGAAGCTGAGTATATGGCTCTGACAGAAGTAGCAAAGGAAGTTATTTGGTTGAAAGGATTGGTAGGTGATCTGGGTATTGGTCAAGATCATTCATTGGTTTATTGCGATAACATGAGTGCGATTTGCTTGGCAAAGGATGAAGTCTTTCATGATCGGAAGAAGCACATCGACGTCCGGTATCATTTCATCAGGTCCGAAACAAGAGTTAAAGTAAAGAAGGTAGGAACTAAAGATAATCCAGTAGACATGTTGACGAAGCAAGTTCCGGAAAGGAAGTTCAGGCACTGCTTGGATCTGCTGAATATTGATAATTGGAAGTATGAATTGACTTAATCAAAGTCAAGGTGGAGATTGTAAGGCTAGGTGTGACTTTATCTTAAGTCAATGTACCTAGTTGCAATTCTTGAAAAACTGTAACAACCTTAAGTTGTTAGTTGCAGGAGGAAGCTCTAGATCAGCTTGTTTAGTCTCTTATAAATAAAGCTGTGTATTCTCTAATACAAAAGACACAATATAATTCATTCTAGTTCAGATACACATACACATAGATAGAGTTTCTAGTTCATAGATAGTTCAATTCTTTTTTGTATTTCTTCATCATTAATGGAAGTTTAGTTCATCTTGTTCTTTCGATTCAATAGTTGGTGTTCTTGATTTTCATCTTTGATACTACAGTTATTACATAAAACTCAAATTATAAAACATACCGAATACATAAATCACCTTATTGACTCATAATACCATTGTCTCAAAATTCGGATGTCAAACTGTACCTTCGATAGAGGGCCCAAAAGCAATACCCATTTGGCAACATGAACAACAGCAAGGGTTTTATACCCCCTCGCCTTGCGAGGGGAAGATACACATATGTTTCTAATATTAAATACATGAATATTTATTTAAGTAGAAAGCTATAAATTTAATTGTATTTAAGATAATTATTAAAATAATTTATATTTGTTTTATAAAAGTTAATATATATACATTAGGTCTTCCTAATGTATTTATTTTGTTTCTTTCAAGAAATTATATCACCTAATAATAATAGTATTGTTGTATCTTATATCATTCATTCATTTCATTAGGATAAACTTATTAGTTTGCTTTAGTAATTTTATTATAAACATACTTAATGGTAATTGGAAAATGTAAAAAGATTTCACCACCCAGCCCATCCTTGCCCTCTTTACTTGTGAATGTAGAGCCCACTCCATGGCCTACCTATCTTAAATATCATGAGAAATTAAAAATGCTTTAGTCCATTATATCATGATATATATGTGCTTTTACAAAAATAACCCTTAAAATATCATGACATTTTGATGCTTTTGTTTGCTAATTGATATATTTAGTAATTGATGACACCTCAAGCTTAATTTTCCCTTAAACAGTTGCATCCATACCAGTATTTGCATATTCATGAGTAGTTATTCCAATGAACCACATCACCACATAACCTAATTATCCACGAACCTGCTAATTAAACATTTAGACAGCAACAAAAAGACCCAAGGTTAATAACAGACAACTTTAAGCTCCAAATGAATTTTAAAAAAATCAAACTGTAGGTTAATGTTCATGCTAACCATTTTAAATGAAATAAATGCTGCCAATAACTTCACTTCCAAACTGTTGATCAATTCCACTCGGGCCTAACTCAATTAAACAATTCTTTGTTGCAAAAAACATACAACAACAGACTTGCAATACATTGTTCACACTGAGCTGAAAATATAAAACACCATTTTGTATTATTTACTGTTCCATTGATTATAAGCCTGCACACTTACCACTACACACCCTTTACAGAACCAAAAACAGATCCACCACTTGCTTTTCATCCATGAACAGTAAATAGTAAGCATGAACACCAAAATTAAGAGCCATGAACAGCAACTCCAACAAATAAATTCCATGTAATCTCGAAAGCTAAAACAGCAACTACAGCAGGTCAACATAACCACACATACACTTTGACCCATTAGGAAGTTAGTTGGGCAGAAAAGGCACACCCCAAGCAATGAACTCCGGCAGCTAATCTTTAACAAGATTTGAACCCAAACCAATACTGTAACAGATATGTAGTAGCATCAAAACACAAACAGCTGCACTTCAAATGATAGCAAGCAAGCTTAAAAACATTTTAAACAGTAATACACCAGAAACCATGCAGATCAATGACCATCAAATCAGCAGCAAACCCTTTATATCTCCAAACCCTCTCAAACACAAATAACCATATCTCAAAATAAGAATATCTCATAAATAGAGCATATGCTTGAAAGATAAAATCATGTTGCACAGACTTAAACAGGGACCAAAACAGATCATGGCCAAACAACTTGGCATCTCCCCACTTTGGCCTGCAACAAGATAAGATCCTTACACGACCAGCTCCACTACCAAAATAAGACCCCATATTAGACCAACCATAACACATAAGAAACCACAAACTCTGGAGCTTGAAATATGGATTTGCATCAGCTTTAGAAAAATGGCCTAGCAAATCAAAAAGGATTGGAATGCCCCCTTATCACACCTCAGTTGCAAAACAGCGTGCAAACCTCCTGCACATCATAATAGAATCCCAATTCTATCTTATGACCATGGTTAAGAAATGTAGGGAAGCAATGTGTGTGTGTGTGTGCAGTATATAAGTGCCACCAAATAACACCAATTTAAGAAAAGTTTAGCCACAACCTCTAGACCTACCATCACCACCCTTATAACACCATCCTAACCCAACACCCCAATATCATAATAACAAAGAAACAAATTTTGGAGCTTCAATAAAGGATCTGCAAAAGCAAAATCAAAATGGCGATGCAGATCAAAAAAAGGTTTCAGATGCTTCCCTTATACTTCCTTGGCAACAAACAGATATGCAAACCTCCTGCATAAGATTCATGTACCCTAACACTAACCTATGACCATGATTAGTAAGGTAAAGGCTGCAAAGTGAATGTGTGCATAGACAGAGTGACATTCAAATACACTAGTCAAACAAAGTTCTAATCACAGCCACTAAGCCTACCATCACCACCCTTATCTCTCCAACCCAATCAAGCACCCAAATAGACAATAAAACACAATCAAATTCTGAAGCTTCAAAATAATACTTGTGCAATCTAAACAAAAAATGCTGCACAAGTCTAATTGGGTTTGCAATGCCCCTTTATACTCCAAAAGCAACAACAAGAAAGGTGCAAACCTCCTGCACAAATATGAACCCCACTTCTAACCTATGACCATGATCAAGGATGTAGGAATTACAATGTGGGTGTGTGCAAATAATAAGTGCCAACCCATAACTCCAAACAAGTAGAAATTTGATCACAACCACTATACCTACCATCACCACCCTTATATCACCAAACCAACCCAAACCCATAAATCCCAAGAACCACATGCAAATAATAAGAGATCTAACCATCATTATTAACATGTTTAAAGGTTCTATCATCATCACCTTGAATCACCTTAAAGTCCCATATCTCCGCAGCTAACAGAACTTGAACCTGCTTTGACCTTCTCAACCTCAACCCAATCACCCTCAGTCTCACAGCTTCCTTGATGAGACTACACACATCATCAACACTCCTCTTGTTCTGAAATGTTCTTAGGTTCCTTTCTTTCCACATATAGTAGATAGCAACAACAAGCACCAGTGATATCACATTATTTAGATATATAATTTAGACCCTGTTTAGTGACTATAATAATTAAGGCCATGCCAGGAATAGAACTTTCAATTCAGAATTGAAGGCGTATATGTATGGTGTACGTTTCCTTCCAGCATTTTGATGTAATTGGATCAAATGTGTCACATTTGAATAAACAAGACTTGTGTTTAACTAAGATTCATGTTTTTTAACAACAAACGCACATCCATCTAATCTACACATATACTAATGATGAGACTTGAATACTTTAATCAACCCTAATTAATTAAGATTGTTGTTAAGTGGGGATGCATTTTATCCCGTCATATGAGAAATGTTCAATATAGTCCCTACTTAATGCATAGTCTTGAGAGATAAATTTCAGCCTTTGGATCAGCCCCATCAATGGTCCAGATTAAATTTTAAAAGTTTGGACGGAGTGACAATTTCGTAATTCATATGTCATGATTTTACAATCAAATGTGATTGTATACTAAATCACATGTAATTGAATATTAAAATTTCAGAACTATATTTTTTATGATCTTTTTTTAACACAACTCCCCATCATATTACCTAATTTTGGAAAGCAATAGAAAGAGATCGATCTAAAGAATCTTTACTTAAACAAAATGAGAGTCTTAGATGTTCTAGCTAGCCACTCCGATGGAGAGGATGACAAGAAAAGTCATTGACTATCTTTTACTTGAAACAAAAAGAAGAAAATACGTAAGAAATGTAAATGTAAATAAAGTATGATATTTTTTTATTAATGTATTTTATTTTGTTTTGAAACGAGTTTTGTTGTGTCACATATTTTAAAAATTTAGATATATTGGTTTTTATCTCATATAGTACATCATTCATCATATATGAAATTGATTAATTATCATATCAAATGAATTGCTAAGGAAATATAGGCTACTATCTATTTGAAATAAGAAAAATATTGTGAAAAGGTACGTGATGTTGGGTGGGTGACTTGCACTGGCGGATCCATGTTGAAGGAAGGGGGGGAGAGGCCCCCAATGGCCCAAAAAAAATTATTAATACTTATATGGGCTTCAAAATTTAGGCCCCCTCCAAAATAATTTGAAGGCCCCCAAGAAAGAGAGGCTAAAACAAAACGTCATCTGCAGTTTTGGGGGTGATGAAGGACAACTAGTGAGTAGTATTAGGTGGACAAATATGGTCCATGAGTTTGTCCTGGTGAGTGGTGAGTTCATGCTATTGAGTTTGTACCTTATGCTGAAATACTTGTAAGTGAGAATTATTTAAAGTTTTGATAATGAAGTACTTCTGCTAAAAAAAATGTTAACTGATTAAGGTATTTGAGTTAGTAATATAGTGCTTATATAATTATACTCAATTTTGACGGTTCTTTGATAGCCGGTCGGTTTTTTTAATGACAGTTTTTCGGGCTGCTTTAGACCATAGGCATATGTTTGGTTCCAGGTTGGACGGGTCCGACCGGCTGGTCCGGTCCGGTTTTGACTACTTAGAATATAGGCCCCCATTACCCCAAATTCCTGGATCCGCCACTGGTGACTTGATTAACGGTACGACATTTGAAACTAAAAGGGTGCTCAGCGTACACGATGAGAAACTATGATAAACGTTTTGATTTCGAAAGACTGCCATGAGCACACGACGTGGAACCTAGTTCACGAGGTGGATATTGATTGGAATTAATGTTTACATGGTTTTGAATTAATTTTGATAAAAGCATATCTCGAGGAGTATATATACACGTCATGGGGGTATGTTTGAATTCAATATGATTTTTATGTTTATCACTTATCTTGTGTTTCAAATATGTAATTAGGATTTTGTTGCCCGCGCGTTACGGCGAGTCTTATAAAATCTAATTTTAGTTACTATAATAAATGTATAAATAAGTTATGGCACAAACTTTAATGGATAATAATAACAATATTAACAAAAATCATGCAAAAATGATAATAGTAATAACAAAGTAAACGGAAGATATCAAATTTTGTAAATAAAAGATTGACTATCTGTTTTTGAATTAAAGACAATAAGCTGAAATCATATCTTAAGTTAGTAATTAGAACATATAACTAATATAAAGTTTGTAGGAAAATCATAAAATATCTTTCAATTATTTTTGAAATAAAATTATCCAAGTATTTATCCTCGTAAATATAATACAACATGTTGTTTACATAAAATTACAAAAGAGAAAAAAAAGAGGCATATAAAGAAAGGAATTATGCATATACATTTTTTTATTTGTCAACCCTTTTTTATTAATATGGCCAACATTCTATCAACCTTCTTCGAATTTTACCGACTCTCTTTTATTCTTAACAATTATACATATACATTTTCAAAAATTTACAATAAGTCTCTTTAACAAAAAAAAAAACTAAAAGACAAAGAAATAATGATATTATGTACAATTTCTCAATCGACATTCGTAAAATAGTTAATCAAAATGTTTTTTAAATTGTTTAACAATTAAAGTTTTTGCTCTTTTTTGTTTTAACACTAAAATTCTAATATATGACTCTTAAAATTTAGCTTATTTTGGTTAAATATGTAAATTTATTTTTTAAATAGTTTTATATATGTTAGCTTGCGTATTTGTTGATTGTGAAGATGTCGGCGGTCAAGTTCGATTTGGAGAAATTCAATGATTCCAACGATTTCATGCTGTTGAAGGTAAAGATGAAGGCTCTTCTGGTTCTGCAGGGTTGTGCGGTGGCGTTAGAAGAAGAAGATAAACTTCCGAAGGAGATGAAAAAGGATGTTATGAGACGTTCTAGCAAAAGCGTCTTATGCAATTTTATTGTGCTTGGCTGATGAGGTATTGAGGGATGTGGTAGATGAAACAACAGTTGCGGGTCTGTGGGAGAAGCTGTGTGAGAAGTATCAGAAGAATACCCGATGTTGTATACTTTTCAGACACGCACACCACGTAAAAGATCAATTGAATTATTTTAACCATATTACCCTTAATTTGAAGGTTGTGGATGTTAAAATTGATGATGAAGATGTTGCCCTGATTTTGGTGTGTTCACTACCGCATTCGTATGAGAATTTGTTGATACCATGTTGTATTGTAGGTAAACAATTTATGTTGCTAAAGTAAAGTTTGCCTTGTTGTCGATAGGAACTCAAGCATAGGGTTTCTGGTAACGAGGGAGAGCCCGGTTCAGGTCTATACGTGGGTTAGCGAAAGACACATAATGGAATGGGTGGACTGGGTGAGTCGCGTTCGAAAATAAAATCCACGATAAAAGTAATGTGTTATCACAGATGGAGGGCAGTTCTACGAGTGGAACGACGACTGTACCGACCTTGGCGTGGAAATTTGAACAGACGAAGTTGAGTTATCACGGATGGAGATGGTCTCCGGTTAAATCGCGTGATCCTGTCCCTTCGGGGCAGGTAGGAGACGGTTATTTGGTGATGATGGTTGACGTTGAAGACTTAAGTCATGAGAGATTGTCGGATCTCAGTTGACTGTTGAAGGGTACTAAAGTCAAGGTTTGTTTTATTAATTTCTGGCCATGTAGAGAAAGCGTGGACTCCAGTGAATAGATACGTGTTGAATCATGTCACTATATCAACTCGTTCAATTAAATTCCAGCCATGGAGAGAAAGCGTGGACTCCGATAAATTGATACACATATTAAATTTTATTCTTGTTATATTACCCACCACTTGTAAATCACTTAAAGATTGTTAGTTAGTTGTTGGTTTTATTAATTTCCGACCATGTAGAGAAAGCACGGACTCTGATTAACGGATACATATTGAATCTTGTCACCATATCAACTCGTAGACTCAAACCCTCTTACACTTCCATGATTATAAACCCTCTAAGTGGTTACTCTTCCCTCCTATGTGGGACACATTTCCACACCCACTTGGTTTTACCAAATTCCATTCCAAATACCCAATTTTTAGTATCGATATATCATTTATGCATAATTCGTTTTAGATACATTATAAATCATTTCGAAACTCTCATAATGGAGAATACAAACCCACTACGGATTGAAGATATATAACACTTATATATGTATATAAATGTGTTCAGAATTAGTAAAAACACATTATATTACTGAACTTTCTAACAATCCCCCTAAATATAGGACAAGGGCTTGAGGTTGGTTGAACGCTGAAGGGGGTGTTCTCAAGGATAAGTTGTGGTCTCGGTTCCATATATAGTTTTATGAGTAATTAAATTGGATATGGTTGTGGTAGTGAGACGAGGTGGTCTACTGCTTCAAAGCTCGACAGTTGCATATTCTATACCAATTGAGTTTAATCAGTGCCTTGTAACTACATTGAGTATGCCCAACGCCTTGTGTTTCCACAATACAAAGACTTGCCCCAACATAACGTGGGTTGGAAAATTAAAATTACTCGCTAGCTAGCCTTTCTTTCTTTCCTTTTTTCTTCCTTTGTGTTGAATTAGCATGTGGTGTACATATGATTGGAATGCAGGTTGAGATGGTTCATAGACAAGATGAATTTGAGGCGGGCAATGCGGATAAAATATGAGAGCGTCTCAAAGGATCAATTAACTAGGAGAACTTGATTGTATGATTTCGTCGTCACAATCCAAGTTTTGTATGTGTGTGAAGTTATGTCGTTAGTAACTATAAGTAATTCACCCAACTAGCATCTTTACCCACACTTATGCCTGTCCATATTTAAATTAATTCCCAACTTCCTTCCTTCAATGATATGATGTATTATTCCTCTAGAAAATTGACAAAAGAGGAAATTATAACGGAAGACTTGAGAATGACTTGTCCTAGATCATGTTGTTGGCTTTAACTTGAACCCAACCTTAGATTTCTCATGTGAAGTCGACTTTCACTTAAGATGCCAGTCAACCTAAACCCTAGAAACATGTGGGTAGGCGACAAGCTTAATGCTAAAAACACTGGTTAAAGACGCGTAGGTCCACGATAGCAAGTATCAATTAACGATTAACGAAGCAATCAACAAAATTATCAAACTCTTAATATATGTATATATGAACGTGATGAACGAGAGGATATGTACGGCTGAATTTAATTGCTTAATTAGATTAGGGTTGATTACAAAGTTTATATACCCAAAGGTATTTACTAACTTACCCTATACTTCTAGAAAATACAACTAGAAGCAAAACTATTCTAAAATAGTAAAATGAACACAACTTGGTACTAACATTCTCTCCCTTTGGGTTCATTATACAAATAAAACATAATAACGAAAAATATCTACTTCGGTGGATACATAACCATCTTTGTGTTAATTATACAAATAAGCTTAATGTTCATTATACATTCTCCCACCTTTGTGTTCTTCAGGCTAGGTGGGAAGATGTTTAGCATTTCAGAATGGTCTTGTTTGACTAACACACATAAAAGAACGAGCAACACGATGAGGAGTAGCACGAGAAACATAACCATTATTGTTTTGCGGAAGACGACGTTGTCTCATTTCTTCAGAATTAACTTTACTTTCGTTCCAAAGCTTTCTCCGAAGTTTGACCTTGATTATTATTTCTCTGTGTAAGACTTGAGTGTAATATGATCATCCTTAGAATGGGTGTTTTTAAGATGGACAACACTTTTTGATGATTCACCTAGTATCGACTGTTACAAGAACCACTTTGATTTCTTTCATTTTGGAAGACTAACACTTTCGAACTTTTTCTGAATAAGAAAATATCACAACCTTTTCTTCTACAAAATTTTGTAAGTATTGTTCTAATTTTTTAATCTTAAACACAAAATGATTTCGTTCTGTCTCAAAATTCATACATTCTGAATGCAACTTGCTCTTAATATCCAACAATTGTTGCTCAAGATTTGTTATCTTGGCACCTTCTTTAATCTTAAACTCGTGATACTTGTTTTTTGGCATGTGAAGCTTTTCGGTCAAGTAAGAAAGTTGTAGAGTAAGTTTGATATTTTCTTGTTCTAAATCATCTGCTCTCTTTTTTTGTTTATTGGCACAATCTGCCCAAAGACTAAGAGTCGATTCATGATTTTTTACCTCCTTTGATTTTGTAACTTCTTATTCTTTGGCATGAACATGATAGATACTTGACAATGGATTTTTAAGCTGAAGCTAAATGTAAAGGTAAAAATTTAAAGTACTGGATGTAAAAGTTTTCAATTGTGGTTTTTCAATAGAAATTTTGGATGAAAAAGTTTTCAATTGAGGTGGTGTACTACTGAAAGGTTTTAAATTGGGAGGGAACTATGGTTTGCAATTCCAAGGTTTTCAATTGAAGATGTTTTCAATTCCTCACAGAAGGTTTTCAATTCAGCTCCACCTAAGAAAAGTTTTCAATTCATCTTGGAACAATGAAAAGTTTCCAATTCAGCTACAAACACAGTGAAGTTTTCAATTCTATCTATATATGGTTCCAGGTGAGTGTAACTGTCACTACACAACTTTCATTTTTAGCCTTTAGATCACGTTACCTTTTAATCTCAGTTGTATAAAGTCTTGAATTTAGCTAGCCATTGGATCAATCTCTCATGCAATCTAGCCCCTTGATTATTAATGTAAAACTACTGTAAAGAAAAACGTGGTGCATTGAGCAGTTAAACAAAAATAGCTGACCTTATAGTGGGGTAGTTTTTTCTCACAACCCATCTCCCCAAACCCTTATATAGCTAGTGACGTTTTGGCGGAAATCACCACCGGTCACCACTAAAAACTCACACCTAAAACTCGAAAGTAGAAACCCTCGCCGGAAATCACCACCACTTGAACACAGTCCAGGATTGAACACCATAATCCCTTGCCGGAACTCTCAAAAACCCTCGTGGAACGCGGACACACACACACGCATGCGTGCGCTGAAATCGCACATACATAGACACGAGGAAACCCCTAGTTCTGCAAAACACACACGCATGGGACCGCCTTCCTAGATCTGCAATCGTACACACACAAGGACACACACAGACTAGTAGGATTAAGGTAATTAAGTTGGATTACATTAATTAATTGGTTAATTAATTGTTTTTATGTGTTTAATTAATTAATTTAATTTAATTGTAAAAAAGTGGTTATTTAATTGTGATTATTTGTGAGTGGGTTATGATGTGTCCTAGACACATAACCCCTAAGTTGCCACCTAAAACACCATTACATGCAATTGAATTAAGGTGTAAGTGAGTGTATTGTGTGCTACGGCCGAAAGAAGAAGAAAGAAAAGAAAGAATTGGATTGTTGATCTTGGATTGTGTTAATTGATTAACTGAAGTTATCTATATCATCAAGAGGTTAGATTTACTGTATCATATGCTAATTGTTGATTAATTTCAGAATTTATATGTATGTTATGTGAGAATCCGATTAAATGCAAATATATGATGAATTGATGATTTTAGGTTGCATGTATGTTAGATTATGATGTTAGAATGAACAATACATGTTAGAATTCAATTCTGGAAACATATATGTTGTTACATGCTTAAATCAGATTGAAAATTGAAGTTAAAGATGATTTTGAATGAATCGGATTTCTTGAATATGAATTAATCGGATTTAGAGTTTGAATGACTCGGATTGTTGGAAAACCGACTAAAGCAATCGGATTTGATAGGAATCCGAGGAGATTGGAACTGTTGCCCTAACATTTTTAATCGGAATCTGACTCTCAGTCGGAATGTGCCTTTACTCGGATTGTAACTAACTGCCTATACTCTGAATCCTTATATTTCCTCGGATTGTATAGTTAGTCGGATTGAGACTATAAATGGAAGTAGTATGCTCGGATTTGGACAGTTAGTCGGAATTCGACTAAACCAGAAATACTTTTACTCAGATTTGGTCTTTGCTCGGAATTGGTATGTTTGGGAGGAATCCGATTGAAGATTAACTTTGATGATTTGACTTGTACATCAAGTGTGTCCTTTGCTTATAAAAGGATGTATGATTTACCTAAGCTAAGTAGTTGGATAATATTCACAGAATTACAGGATGTAAAGGGTAATGGTGAATAATGGTATATAGTTTGAATATACATGATTTGATATGTACTTGTGGTTTTATATGTACATTTATGTTTGATTTCAGTATTTTGCTTATTGTTTGTTGATTAAGCAAATACTGATTGTTAGTTGTTTGTCCAGGTGGGGACAAGACTCGGTTGTAAGAAAAGGCTGAGTTGCTTTGCTTGTTGAAGATATCGGTGAGTGGATATATATCTTGGATGTATAAGATATATCACCTGATTGTTGCTCTTTTCTGTATATATACATGACGTTGTTGTGAGATCAGCTTGGCGGTTGTTATTCAGCTGGGCCTGTGTTTAGAGATATACAGTATTAGTAGTTGTCTTGATTTGCATTTGTTGTAATCAAGAAGTACTATTATTGTTGTTTGTTGTAACTGGGCTATCGGTAAACCTATGCTTTGGCCGGCATTTGGTTGTAGGTGTTGCAACACCGCCGGTTCTCTTGTTTGTTTGAGCATTGTTGGTTTGGCTTGATGCCTTGTATGTTTGTAGTATCTATTCTCTCACTTAGCTTTGTGCTAATTCCCCACTGTTGAAATCTTTTACAGGATACACCTGGTGAGTGGATGTGGTTGAAGCTGGAATTATGGACTGATCATACTCTGATATTAGATGTTTTGTTTAGAGCCTGTTTTGTAATTAACACCGTGGTTGTTTTTTGTATAGCTAAAACCAGCAAAGTTGTATTTGAATTACATATATAAATGTAATTATGTTGTTAGCTTCCGCGCGTATAGTAAAGATGTGTTTTAGAAAATACGGTGTTACACTTGAAGTCTCTTGGTCAGGAATGGAAGGAATACGCAAGACTGTATAAGCAAATCAATAAAGATCTAACCACAATCACCTTCCACAACATATTTGAAAATCTCAATCAATATCAGGAGGAAGTTCTAAAATCTCTGTCCAAACAACTAATTGTTGATCCTTTAGCTCTGGTTGCAGCTGATCGACCTACCAGAGAATCATCATCCAGGTCTTTGCACTACAAACAGGTTGTTCTTAGTGAATCTGAACCAGATGACGATGATGAAGATTCAATAGAAGCTGCCATTCATGCTCTCTCAGTGGTTGGAAGAAACTTCAGAAACCGTTTCAACAAGACAAACAACAAACAACGGTTTACCTCCGGCTCTCGACGTCCAGAAAAGTTTGTGTCTGGTGACAAGCCAAGGTTCCCAAGGGAGGAGAGAAGAGAAGAAAGAAGAGAAGAAAGAAAGGAAGAAAAGAAGACAGAGTCTAAGTGCTACAACTGTGGCAGGTCCGGACATCTAATCAGGAATTGCCCTCCAAAGATGCTGAGTACTATCGGCAAAAGTACCGTCTGTTCAAGCAGAAGAAGGCTGGGAACGTGCTGGTGGTGGAAGAAGATCAGTTCCTGGAGGACACATACTCGGATAGTGATTAGGATGCTGAGGAGCATGCCCAATTTTGTCTGATGGCAAATGTAGAAACTGGTGATGGAAATGAAGGTGACGATGATGATCTCTCCGATGGTGAGGAGAAGATTCATGAAAATGAAAAGGTACCTTCTAACTCTGACTCATTTGCTGGTATTAATTTTGAACATGTTCAAATCATCTTAAACCGCATGAAAAGGTTAGAGCAAAAGGTGACTAAGCTAACAAACAAAAATAAGGTCTTAAAAGAGGTCCTTCATAAACAAGATACAGAGGCACATAGTGTAATTGAACAACTAGAAAATGATGTCAATGGGTCCAAAGTTCAATTACCCATAAAATAATCTGAATTCCTAGAGTTAACTGATAAAACGAACATCATCATGCCCGATCTCAGAGCAGAACGTGCTAGTGCAGAAAAGGATTCAGATATTCTTAAAAATGAACAACGTGCACTTTATACCAAAATCAAAGAACTAGAAGACCTACTGATTAAACGTGGGCAAAGTGAACAAACCATATTTTAATATAAAGAAAAGGAACGTGAATTTTCTAGATGGACATTCGAAGGACTTGGTTTCGAAAACCCAAGTGTCTTGAGTAAAGTCACTGCCAAACAATTTTACAATGCCAATCCTTTTTTAGGAAGGCCTCACTCAACGAATGGTGTTTGTTGGTAAAGAAGAGGAAAGCATTGAGGAGGAAATCAAACGATCTTTACATCTTAAAACTAAAATTCCTTTTGACTACTCTGACCTAAACATCACCTACTTTGTTCAACCACCCACCACATCTCTCAAAGGTCACCTCTCCTGTTGTTTATACTGATGAGGAACTTTATGCACCAAGTGTACCAAAACCAAAATTCCAATACATTCCTCACAAGCAATTACAAAGCAGGTTTCACACCTTGCAAGAATTTTGCTACACCACTCAAGTGACCAGAGATTTACTACAAACCTTTCAACCGGTCTCTACCTCAGCATCAACTCCAGTCACACCACTTTCTCTTGCACAACTACAAAAGGACAATGCTGAGCTCACTCAAAGAGTGAAGAAATCTGGAGAAATGATGGAAAGATAATCGACTCACTCTGCAAAGACAAAAATGAGTTAGAAGTGAAACTCAGCACACTGCAAAGACAGATGCAAGATACAGCTCCAAGCACTTCTCTTCAAATTGAAGAACGAATTTCAAGCTCTCAAAATGTTTCAACTTCTGATCAAATAATTGAAAAATACAAACAATCTATGACCAATCTGGTAAATATTGAATTTAAACAGATTCTGAAGCCGAAACATGCATTCACAATCAATCATAACTCTGGCCCGCACCCTGATATTCTTGAAACTTCCACAACTGGTGCAAGTCGCCCGAGATTGAATACTAACACTTTCTCTTCTACTGCAGATGTGAAGCAGATCGTGTTAGATGAGAGTAAAATAAAGCAAACATGGAAGAGAGTCATTCCTCAATCAGCTAGGAAATGTTCAAATTTGAAAATCTCATGTGAAAACCTTTTGATGTTTAAACAAGTTTGTAATCCTTTAAATTCACATAATTATATAGCCTCTCAAATGTTTTGCATTAGTAATGGTTGTCTCCATGGCCACTGTGAGTTTAATTGCACATACGATAAATTAAGAAAATCAATATGTATTAAACCATGTGAGCAATGGACATATTTTTACGATAACCAAATCAAGGCGTCTGCTGACAACTCGTCAGTCATACGCACTCAAACGTCTAAACAAATCAAGGCGTCTGCTGACAATCACTGAACTGGAGATTTACAGAAGGTACGGGTATGATGCATTCAAGAAGGCATGGATCGCTCAAGAGAAGCAGTTGCATTCCAAAAATCGATCACACAAATCTACTCCCAAGCAAACCAAGCCACCGTCTAAACCTAAGTCATCATCCAATCACAAGATTGTGAAACCTACCAAATCCAAAGCTCTAGTTCATCCAAAACAGGTTGATGTGCCGAGGCATCAAAGACATCAAAATCAGTCTAAGACATCATGGATACGCAAACACAACGCTTCCGCAACTCTACCGAATCCTAAACCTCGTCCACTATCAACTATCAAACCAACAGTGGCACCGAAACTTCTGACTAAACCAATTCTGTCTAAACCTATTCTTTATCACAAGAAGATAACCCCGACATGGTTACCTAAGAATAGATCTTTAGGAGTTTCCCCACTACCATCATTAACAAATAAGACTCAACCAATAGGAACTAACATACAAGGACCCATTAACACATGGGGACCTGAACTTGCCATGTTTCTATTTTGCAGGCACCTAACCTATGGTACCTGGACTCTGGTTGCTCCAAATATATGACAGGAAACAAGAGTCTTCTCAACAACTATGTTCCTAAGTACTATGGGAATGTACGTTTTGGGAACGACAATGTTGCACCAATACTGGGGTACGGGGACATAGAGCAGAAGCATATCAAGATCAAGAAAGTCCCTTATGTAGCAGGGTTGGGTCACAATCTGTTTAGTATCAGACAGTTTTGTGATAAACACCTAAATGTTTTATTCAAAAAGAATACATGTTCAGTGTTAACTGAAAATGGAGACGAGCTACTCTCGGGTTCAAGGAAATCCAATCTTTACTCCATAGATTTGAACAAGTATGACTCACCAACATCGGTCTATCTTCTGTCCGAAGCCTTATCAGATCTCATGTGGCAATGGCATCGCAAGCTCTCTCACTTGAATTTTCAAAATATTAATAAGTTGGTTACTGGTGACTTGGTGAGAGGGATACCAAAGCTGAGATTCAACAAAGACCACCTCTGTGCAGATTGCGAGAAGGGAAAGATGAAGAAGGCTTCTCACAAAACAAAACAAGTGTTCAGCACTAACAAGCCGTTGGAACTTCTGCACATGGATCTCTGTGGTCTGATGAGGATACAATCTAGAAATGGGAAGAAGTATATCTTAGTCCTGGTGGATGACTACTCCCGGTATACTTGGGGTCAAATTTATGCGATCTAAAGATGAAGCAACACCAATGATCATATCTTTCATTAAACAACAGCAGAACAAGCACAATCAGAGTGTGGTATCCATCCGTTCTGACAACGGAACTGAATTCAAGAACAACACTCTAAAAAGCTACTGTGACCTGGTTGGGATCACCCATCAGTTCTCTACAGCATATACACCACAACAGAATGGTGTAGTGGAACGACACAACAGAACTCTGGTTGAAGCTGCCCGCACAATGCTGTCATACTCAGGGCTCCCACCTTCCTATTGGGCTGAAACTATCAGCACTGCCTGCTATACGCAGAACCGCTCTTTCATTCATAAACGTTTTAATAAAATTCCTTATGAACTGGCAAATGGCATCGTACCTAATATCAAATACTTTCATGTCTTTGGTTATAGATGCTTTATGCTTAATGATAAGGATAATCTGGGAAAATTTGTTCCTAAAGCTGATGAAGCTATTTTCTTAAGTTATTCTACAGAATCTAAACCATATAGGGTTTTAAATAAATGAACAAAGAGAATTGTAGAGAGTATAAATGTAACATTTGATGATTCATTGAATGTTGTAACTTTTCCACCAAAACCAATAGATAACACTTCTGAACATACCTGTTCAGGACCGGTGCTTCAAAACAAAGAATCAAACATTGCATCCAGTTCAAATACTAACCTTGATTTCAAGTTTGATTACTTTCGGTCTGAATCTCCTCCTGTTCTAACTGATAACAGGAACAACACAGAAGTACAAGCAAGTGTTACTCTAACAGCTCATGCGGTTACTGAGACGAATCCATTTGCAGATCTCTATAATGAGGATTCTACATCTGATTCTGTCAATCGTCCCCCTATGACATCTCAGATTACTGAACCAGAGAGCCCACCTGTGTTTGATTCAGATCCAAATTTCTCTCCAGAAGATGAAGAGGAAGCACAACACTTACAAGATCTTATTCCTACCTCTTCTACTCCTAATGAGATAAAATGGACCAGACATCACTTCGAAACTGATATTATAGGAGACCCTTCAGTTGGCGTTCAAACTCGTGCAGCAACAGCTAATGAATGCCAATTTTCAGGTTTTCTGAGTATCATTGAACCCACCAAAACTTCTGAGGCACTGGATGATCAAGATTGGGTAATTGCAATGCAGGAAGAACTACACCAATTTGATCGCCTTAATGTCTGGAGATTAGTTCCTCTTCCTTATGGTAAATCTGTTGTTGGAACTAAGTGGGTATTCAAGAACAAACGGGATTCGGATGGAGTGTCCGTTAGAAACAAAGCTAGATTGGTAGCTAAAGGTTACAATCAACAAGAGGGCATTGACTATGACGAAAATTTTGCCCCCGTTGCTCACATTGAATCCATCAGATTATTTCTCGCCTATGCTGCCTCTCGAAGCTTCCGTGTCTTCAAAATGGATGTGCAGACAACTTTTCTCAATGGCGTTCTTAAAGAAGAAGTATGTCTCACAACCGGAGGGCTTCATCAACTCTAAGCATCCAAATCATGTGTACATACTCGACAAGGAATTGTACGGTTTGAAACAGGCTCCACGTGCATGGTATGATGTCCTCTCTGAGTATCTAATTGGTGAAGGCTACTCCAAGGGCAAGAAAGACACCACTCTGTTTACCAAGACCAAAGGCAGAGACAAGATCTTGGTTCAAATATATGTGGACAACATCATCTTTGGGTCTACTAATAAAAAATACAGTGATGAGTTTGCTAAGACTATGGCAAACAAATTCCAAATGAGTATGATGGGGGAAATGTCATTTTTACTTGGACTCCAGGTTAAGCAGTTAAGTCATGGCAGTTTTATATGCCAATCCAAGTACATCAAAGATCTTCTCACGTAGTATGATATGATTAACTGTACACCTTTATTGTCAGGATCGGATATATATTATATCAAATAACAAGAACTAACTTTTAAATAATAAATCAGAGTAATATAAAAGTTAATCTTTAACTATGATCACAATCAACTAAGAAGTTGCGGAATCACACTTAATTGATTAAAGAAGGTTTTAAACAAAGATTAATTCAATCAAACAGTAGTTTTATTAACCAACCAGAATGATTACAAAAGCAAACTTCACCCCCAATCTAACTTATTCTGTTAGACGATATATATATTATATCAAATAACAAGAACTAACTTTTAAATAATAAATCAGAGTAATATAAAAGTTAATCTTTAACTATGATCACAATCAACTAAGAAGTTGCGGAATCACACTTAATTGATTAAAGAAGGTTTTAAACAAAGATTAATTCAATCAAACAGTAGTTTTATTAACCAACCAGAATGATTACAAAAGCAAACTTCACCCCCAATCTAACTTATTCTGTTAGACGAAGAACACAGACTGTTCTTAGGTTTCAACAAGAAACTTAGAGGCTAAAACACTTTCTGAAAAAATAAATAACAATAAGAACAAATGCTTTGAATAATGAGATCAAGTCGTCGTCATCAATTGATCATCTAATGAAGTATATATAGACTCTTGATCCTCCTTGAATTGTTGACAGTTAGGTAATCTTCTATCTTCTGAGATAATCTTGATAATCTTCAAAGTATTTCGAGATATCTTCTAAGATAGGATTTTCCAAATATAGCTCAACAGAAACTGTTTAATGAACACAACAGTTCTTTAGTCTTCTAACAGTCTTCAGCTTCAAGGTCTTCTAACAGTTTTGACTTTGCCAACTAACAGTTCTGAACTTTTGAACTAACAGTTGTAAACCTTGCAGCAATTGTTAGTTACAACTGTTATCACCAAAACACTCTAACAGTTTTTTACCTTTGCATGTTCAACAGTTTCAATAACTTAGCGAATATCCCAACAATCTCCCCCTAACTTAAAGTATTGAACAATACACTTAAGTTGTTTTATAGGGTTCAACCATAGAAACATTCACATAAGCAAAGAACACATTAACATTAATTTTGCAAAGTAAAATTGTTATAATCAAAATATGAAAGAAAAATTACATTTTCTCTTTCTCTATTAGCTCCATTCTTTCTTTCAGTCTTCTTCCCAGATCTTCCCTTAACCTTACAGGACCATAGAACCTTGCCTTTACCATGTACATCAGCTTGGTCCTACTGTGATCAACAAAATTAAGATCAAACCACTGTGTTTTAGCATTGTTTGTCACAAGACTATACACCCTTGATCTTTCAAAAACTTTCACAGTCGATATAGGAAATCTTTCATCACTTGTCAGTATTGACATTACTCTCTGTGGATTACATATACTCGATAAATGTACCAAAAATACTTTTATCTCAATTTCAGCATCCTTTCCAAAATGACTTACCCCATATTCATACATTTCTTGTACATCTCTCCTGGTCACACTATCCATCATTGCAGAGAAACTGACATAGCTTTCAATTGGTTCCACCTCTCTAACAATGGTGACACCCTGCTTTCCAGTTTCCACTCTCAGCATTTCAAATCTCCATTCTTTGATATGAGACTTTTGAGCTTCAAATTTATCAATTCTTTCTTTTATCTCTTTTGAGAGTCTATCTTGCAAAATAGTTTTGACCAACCCTGTTTTGACTTTTTCTTCAGACTGTTGGGGTTTTTGGACTGATTGGGGTTTCTTCTTTTCCACTACTGGCTTGGGAGGTGGAACTGTTTTCCTTTTTACAACTCTTTTTCTTTTTACTCCCTTACCAGCAGCTTCCTTTACTTTCTCTTCTTCATCAATCTGAGTAGTAATCTCATCAGCCAGCTTCTTTGCTATCTCAAAATCAGTCTGTTCTTGTTCTTTTAGCTCAGCTGCTAGCCTTAATGCAAATTCATGATCACGCTCTTCTTGTTGCTGTCTTGAAAGCTTGAGTTTAGGACAAACAACAACAATTTCTTTACCTTTGCCTGAAACAGGAGGCAACTCAGATTCTTTCTTTTCTTCTTTCTGTTTCTCAGCAAAAGCAATGCCTTTAAATCCTGCTTTAGGAGGAAGTGGTTCCAACTTCTTTACCTTTCCTTCTAGCCATCCATCATCGATCCTTTGAGCCATTTTAAATGTGCTGATGTTGAGAATTTGAGCACCTATTTCAATTAAGTAATTTTGTTTGACTTTGGACCATGATCTGAAAGCTTCAGTCGTTGGATAATCACCTTGCATAACCATTCTGTTAATCATCACTCTATCCACCGCTGATAACCTTTCTTCTTCAACTACAGCTGTTTGCACATCTTCAACAACAGTTTCATCAACTACAGCAACTGTTTCAACAACTTCAGCAGCAACTGTTGGCTCAATGGTTGCAACTGTTTGTTCAGTTGTAGCAACAACTGTTTGTTTATCCTGTGGAACTGTCTGTTTAACTCCTTCCTGCTTGGATTTTCTTTTTCCTTTAGCTTGAGCAGTTGAAGAGGTTTTCACCAAGGATTTGGGTTTAAGCAGCATCTCATGAGTATGAAGAACATTAGTTGCCTTCTTCAGATTCTCATCAAGAAAGTTCAGCTGCTTATCTTGCCTTATTAGCACCTCATTGTGAATTGCTACTACCTTGAGTACTTCAGTTGCCTTCTCCAACTTTTCAGTCAGTTCTTTTATCTTCTCATCTTGAGAAACTATCCTTTTGTTTTGAAGAGCAATCCTTTTCTTTAGGTGTATATGAGCAGCAAGGTAAGGTGCAAAGTTAGGATCCGTCAATGCATGTTGTTTCAGTCTAGTCTCAATGTCAGTTAGTGTTTCCACTGTGACCATATCATTGACATTTTTCACTGGTGGCTTACTCCCCTGAGTATCACCATCAGTACCCCTCTTTTCTTGGTTCTGGGGATTACCAGAAACTGTTTTACTAGTCTCTGTTGCCATGGTTGAGGTCTTAGCTATGTTAACACTGTCCTGTTTATCCCTTGCGGATAAAACAGTAGTGTCAGCCTCAAAGACCATATGATCACCCTCTTGAGGAATGATCACCTCCTCATTGTGCCTGGGAGACAGCACCAAAGGTTCCCTTTCGATATTCTGCACAGGTAAATGCTCCTGTGCAGGGCTAACAGTTTGGGGTTCACTAACTGTGGTGGAAGGAGCACCAACAGTTTTCCTCTTCTTTCTAAATATTTTTAGTGCAGGGGCTTGTGTTGTAGCTCTTTCAAAAGAAGCAGGTTGGAAATTTTGAGTATCTTGGACTGTGGGTTCCAGTGTTGGTGGTGTAGCAATACGATGGGTTTCATGCTCAACACTGGCAGTCCTGTTTCTTGACAGAAACTCCACCATTTCAGAGAGTGGAGGAGTTATGGCACCAGAGAAACTCTTGCCATTAATCAACAGTTTGCTCAAAGTGGAAGCCACATGAGCAGAGGGAATAATGACCCTCTTGTGTGTTTTCAGATTTGGCAACAAAAAGTTTAACAATACTTGCACAAATCGAGGATACATCAAAAAGAGACCATACTTGGTCCCTAGATGTTTTACCATGCCATTGAAAATTAATTTTGAGAAATTGAAGCAACGATTGTTGGCCAAACAGATTAAGGCCAAAGCAATGTTGCTTCCAAACTCGTTCCATCCTGTTCTTTTAGGACTAATGCACTGCTGGAGAGTATGGATTAAATACTTCCAGTGAGCACAAAATTGTCCCTTATAGAATGTACCCTTCCCTGAAGGACCCTCATACCCAAGCTTAACAAGCTCGGCATGCAAAAAATCTAGTGAAACTGAATCAGAATACTCACCCTCACTATCATTGAGTTGTAGAATTTGGCGAATGGTGTCCTCAGAGATTGAGACGGTCAACTCATCAATGGTAGAATCAATCCATTGCACGTCATCAGTTGTTCGAAGTTGAGCATGTTTCCAAAACTGATCAATGTAAGAAGTGTATATAGTAGGATTGATGGTGAGTGCAGTGTTGAGATCGGACAATGAGAGATAATCAATCATATCGTGAAACATGTGAAGATCATCAGGTTTTGAAAGAAAAGCAAGCATGTTATGTTCCTTGACGAATGGAAGGGGAGCCATGGTGATTTGATAGCAGAATTCTAGGGTTTTAGCGTTCAAACGAAGTTCAGTATGCGTAAAGAAACCTCTGAGGAGAGAATGGTTTATATATGTTTCGATTTTTGAACGTAATCCAAAGGCTTTCAAAATCCTGCAAAGACCAAAGCACCCTTTAAAAGCTTAACAGTTGACGGACAAAAATGAACTAACAGTTGAGAAACTGTTTTCATAAGATGTAACAACTGTTATTCAAATGTTCACTCCCTTTTGTTTGATCATTTATATGAATTGACAGTTGTTTAGGATTTACAACTGTTCTTTATTTCTCGCCCTTAGTTGACGAATTTCTCCCCCTCAGTTGCACATGGACTTTGTCTAACAGTTGCCGAAGCCATATGCTAACAGTTGAAAAACTGTTAGTATTGATTGAAACAGAAATGTGCAACTGTCAAACAAACTTTCGGCTCACATATATCAAATGCTGAAGCAATAAAAATAAAACATTAGAGAACACAGTCATCAACAGAAGATATATTTTATTCAAGATAATCACAATTGAGCTACAATAAGTTGAAAAGAAAAACAAAACAAAAACTGTCTTGTACTATAGATCTAAACACAGCTTATAAGAACTGTCTTAACTCCTAGATCTACATATGACAAATGATTGATAACAGTTTGTATCATCAAATCTGAACTTTAAGGGAAGACAATCATCATCACATTCACATTCTTGCTCAAGACTGTCTTCGTTATTTAAGAATCGAGTTCAGAATAGCCTCTACAGTGCCACCATCGTCTTACTGAGAAGCCTGTCTTTAAAGAATGGTCATGGAATACACGAGCCATTGTTGGTACTGCTTATCTAATTGTGCAAGGCCGTCTCGTAGGTGTGGGAGAACAATGATCTACACCGTAAGTGTAGACAACTTTCTCCGTCAACTGTTGATAAGCCTTAGACAATTGTCAAAACATACTTCCTACCAATGGGTGTGCAGTAGACCTTCTCATCTTATGCATCACCAGAGACTATTGTCATAATTTGCCTCGTGGGTGTGCAGTGGAACTAGTCATCTAAGACAGTGACTTCCACTGCCTCATCATCTGAGGCCCTCTGGTGGTTACGAGTATTATATCTTCGAACATTGAACCACACTACGGAGTTTGTAGTGCCTGCTAGGTTCAAGACGAATCTTAGACAACATGGTGTAGGCAATTCATGAAAGAGAGTGAAATTTTCAAAATCACCTCTTATACGAATATGATCAATTTGTTTATCTGGCCTACGTGGATCTGGATGTTGTGTCAAGGGAAACCTATCCCGATCATCATGCATCCTAAGAACACATGATGAGTGATGCCAAAGCTCATGCATTCTTACAAATGGGGCAGGGATGGTTACATAACTTTGTCTAACATTAATATCTTTGAGGGTTATTAGAAAAAGTTAGTATCCATTTGCAGAGAGAAGAGTGTGCAAATGTAGGTGTGATTTGTGAAGGATGGGTGCAAGACTATTTATAGAGAAACTAGGAGGCATTAATGTCCGTTAATAGCCATTAATGACCATTAATATCCAGTAATTCCCATTAATAGCATGCAGTGACTGGTCATATCAAATGCACTATAGAACAAGCAAAAGGACTCACCTTTATCAGTTTGGAACTGTTGATTCAAGAAAGTGAATTTACCTTTACCTCATAACAAGGACAGTCACGAGTGTGAAGAACTGTTTGTGAGACAGGTCAGCAGATATGTCCAAAACTGATGTGTGAAATTGCATTTCCCTCTCTGAATACTTAAAGGATAACAGTTGTTAGAAAACGTAACTAACAGTTGCAAACTGTTAGTGTGAAAAACATGGAATAATGAACAACTGTTAGTCCAAGTTAATCATTCCAATGTTGGAAATCAAAAAGTTGAATCTGCTCACATCAAAAGCTTTAGTGAACAAATCAGCTAATTGATCATCAGTATGAATTTTCATAACTTGGATTAATCTCTTTTCATTGCAGTCTCTTATGAAGTGAAATCTGATTTCAATGTGCTTGGTTTTAGAATGCTTCACTGGATTATTAACTATGCTAATAGCACTGGTGTTATCAACATAAATAGGAGTATTTAAGAAAGACAAACCATAATCCAGAAGCTGATTTTGGATCCATAATACTTGTGAACAGCAGCTTGATGCAGCAATGTATTCAGCCTCAGCTGTTGAAGTTGAAACGGTTGTTTGTTTCTTGCATTGCCATGAGACCAGCCTTGATCCAAAGAATTGACATCCTCCAGAGGTTGATTTTCTGTCCACATTGGCTCCACCATAGTCACTATCAGAATATGCCACCAAATCAAAAGGTGAATCTTTAGGATACCAAAGTCCCAATTTTGGTTGGCCTTTGAGATATCTAAAGATTCTCTTTACAGCAAACAGGTGTGACATCTTCGGACTGCATTGGAACCTGGCACAAACACAAACAGCAAACATTATATCAGGTCTAGAAGCAGTTAAGTACATTAATGAACCAATCATTGATCGATAGAGGTGTATATCAACATCCTCCCCCTCAGAATCTGCTCCCAACTGTTTGTGTGTTTCCATTGGAGTACTTGCCAGCTTCACATCTTGATAGCCAAACTTGTCCAATATGTCCTTGACATACTTAGATTGGCTTAGAAAAATACCAGTGGGCTTCTGTTTGACTTGTAATCCCAAGAAAAATGTGAGTTCACCCATTGAACTCATCTGAAATCTTTTGTGCATAATGACTTCAAATTCTTTGCACAAGCTGTCATTTGTGGATCCAAAGATTATATCATCAACATAGATTTGAACAAGCAAAATCTCTGTTTTAACAATCTTTGTAAACAGTGTTTTGTCAATTGTGCCTCTTTTAAAACCATTCTCAAGGAGATAGGATGACAATGTCTCATACCAAGCTCGAGGAGCTTGATGTAGACCATATAGGGCTTTATCTAACCTATATACCTTGTCAGGGTACTTTGAGTCTTCAAAGCCAGGGGGTTGACACACATATACCTCCTCATCAATAGTGCCATATAGAAAAGCAGACTTGACATCCATTTGATACACCTTAAATCCTTTGAAGCTTGCAAAAGCAAGAAATATCCTAATGGCTTCAATCCTTGCAACAGGTGCAAAAACATCATCATAGTCTATTCCTTCCTCTTGTGTGTAGCCTTGTGCAACCAGTCTTGCTTTGTTCTTGATAACAATTCCTCTTTCATCTTTCTTGTTTCTGAACACCCACTTGGTGCCAATTACTCTTTTACCTCTTGGAAGCTCAACCAACTTCCAAACTTGCTGAATTTGAAATTGTAAGAGCTCCTCTTGCATTGCCTCTACCCATGAAGGATCTTTCAATGCCTCAATTGCTTTCTTTGGTTCTATTTGAGACAAAAAGCAAGCATTCACGTCAAATTGGGCAAGATCCATACCACTATTTTCATTTTGCAGCATATTTCTTGTTCTGATAGGAGTGGTTGGATTTCCAATTATTTGTGATATTGGATGAATCTTGTGAACTCTTGATGTAGGAATGTTTTCTTCAGTCAGTTCATCCCCTAGATTAGACAGATCAAACTCACATTCACTTGAATTTTCAGCGTTATCACACACAGAGTCAGTGTGATGTTGAGGATCATGGGATTCCATGTCCTTTAAAGATTCAGCATCCATCAATGGATCAACAGCGTTGGAGAACTCTTGTTGAAGCATAGGAATCACAACAAAGTCTTCAGTAACTTTGTTTGAACCAACAGTTGTTGGTTTTGAGCTAACAGTATCAAAACTGTTTGGGCTGGAGGAAGATGTTTGATGACTTTCACCAACAGTTGTTGGGGTACCTGTAGCTGTTTCAGTAGAACACTCAAAAGAAAGAGATTTAGACAATGCATCAATATCAAATAACCAATCAGGTCCATTACCTGCAATATTGATCCTATTTTCATTGAAAGAGATATTCATACTCTCTTCTATGATTCTAGTGACATTGTTAAAAACTCTATAAGCTTTACTTTGAGTGGAGTATCCTACAAAGAAACCTTCTTCAGCCTTACTCTCAAACTTGCCTAACTGTGACTTGGTATTAAGGATAGTGCACGGACAACCAAACGGTTTGAAGAAGTTGATTAAAGGTTTTCTCTTGAGAAACAACTCATAAGGAGTTTTCCCTTTGGACTTGACTACTTGTACTCTATTCTGAACATAGCAGGCAGTGTTCACTGCTTCTGCCCAGAATGTCATTGGAAGTCTAGAATCTGCTAACATTGACCTAGCAGCCTCTATCAAAGTCCTATTCCTTCTCTCAGCAACTCCATTCTGTTGGGGAGACCTAGGAGCACTAAACTGTCTTTCAATACCTTTACTTTCACAAAAACTGTTTAGCTCATAGTTCTTAAATTCAGAACCATTGTCAGATCTAATGACTTTCACCTTCAAATCAGATTGATTTTCAATTTTAAGAATAAGGGACTTAACTAACTCAGCTGTTTCATCCTTTGTTCTAAGAAATTGAACCCATGTGAACCTGGTGAAGTCATCAACTATGACTAAACAATATGCTTTCTTCCCTATACTCATCACAGATGTAGGACCAAAAAGGTCCATGTGTAACAATTGTAAAGGTGCAGTAATAGAAGAAACTTCTTTGGTCTTATAAGAAGTTTTGTGTTGCTTGCCTTTAAGACATGCCACACAATGATCATCACATGAGAACTCTTTTTGGGGCAAACCTCTTACCAAACTGTTTTTAGCTAACAAGTTCATGGTTTTAAAATTCATGTGACACATCCTTCTATGCCAAATGGCAGACTCATCATGAGATGCTTTGGAGAGTAAACAGCTTAACACATTCTGTTTAGCAATCTTTTGTGGATCAAGACAATATACATTATCTTTTCTAGGTGTTCTTAAAAGAACATCCTTCTCATTTAATTTAAAATCTTTTGAAAGAATAATGCATTCTGAATCTGTAAACAAAACTTTGTTTCCATTGTCACAGATTTGAGATACACTTAACAGATTGTACTTAAGCTGTTCAACAAAGAAAACATCATTAAATGTAAGTGTACCTGCCTCAACAGCTCCTTTACCTGTGATTTTTCCTCCCTTTGAATTTCCTCCAAATGCTACAAATCCTCCATTGATTCTTTTGAAATCCTTCAAACATTGTGGATTTCCAGTCATGTGCCTTGAGCATCCACTATCCACATGCCAGATAGATCCATGATTGGCCCTATGAATGCTCTGCACAAATAAAATCAGTTAGTAGCAGGAAGTACCCAGGCCATGCAGGTCTTGGGTACACCGTTCAAGTTATAATACTTAAACAGAGTTTGGTTCTTTTTGATTTCATCCAACTTAGATTTCTCTAATTTGTGTGATGAATACTTTGTAAGAACATGTGGTTTCCAACTGTTGTGATTAACAGTGGATACCTTTGAACAAACAGCTGGTGGAGTTGGTAAAACAGTTGAATCAAATTCCTTTTGAGTTTTAGTTTGAAAAACAGTTTTACCTTTTCCAGAATCAGTTTGTTTCTGAATTTTTATCCAAGCCAATCCAACAGTTTTTGGTTTTGCTAAAACAGTTTTGGAACTGTTAGTTGGTTTGGATGTAACAGTTTTAGAACTGTTTGCCAGTTTTGGCTTAACAGTTTTAGAACTGTTATTCTGTCTTTTGGGACTTTTGTTTTGAGTGCCATTGATCTGTGGGTTATAGTAACAGTCTTGAACTAAATGATTAGATCTTCCACAAATATAGCACTTTTTGGTTTTTACAATAGGTAAACCAGTTCTTTGTGACCAGAATTGGTTCCTATTTCTTTGATTTCCTCTAACAGCTGCAGATTGAGGAAACTTTTGGACACCATGTTTTTGACATGTGCATGCAGGCACTTCAGTATCCCTTTTCTTAGATTTGGGTTTAGCCTGAGGTTTTGCAACTTCCTTCTTCTTCCTAGTATACACAATTTCACCAACTTTCTCCTTTCCTTTGGCTTTGATACTAACAGTTGGGCTTTTTAGCTTAGAACTGTTTGGGTTCTTGTTGGAACTGTTAGTGTAAAGATGAGGACTATTTGTAACAGTTGTGGAACTGCTAATAGAGTTAACAGTTTTTGAGGATTTTGGCTCATTGGTGAGGGGTTCAGTGGATGCTTTTACAAACACCACAGGTTGTAAAGATGATTTTGTGGGAATGGGCTCACACAAGATGTGATTTTCATATGGAATACCTTCATCCTTCTTCACAACTTCCTCATTATCTTCAACACTTACTACTGACACAACTTCATCTTCATAACTCTCAAACTTTGGATCAGCTGACTTAAGTTCATCTTCCAAAGGTTCATTAACATATCTGTCAGCTACCTCAGACATTGGAGTTATGTAGTTTTGGTTGTATGGAGGTGGGGTTTGTTTGTATCCTAGGCCAGTTTTCACCTTGTCTCTCACTTGAGATTGTAGCAGAGTCTCAAGCTTAAGGTTTGCAGCCCTGAACATTCCAAGATCAATGTCCACACCCTCCAATTTCTTTGTGAGTTCATCCACCTTGCTTTCTTTTTCCACTAACTTCTTTTTCAGACTATCAATCTCATCTTGAAACTGCTCTTTCTCCCACTTATGATATTTTCTATCATAGTCCATTTGCAGTTCATTAGCCTGATAGTCTTTAATTTTCTTTTCAAAATCTTCTATCACAGCAGTATACTCATACCTTCTCTCCTCCATTTTACTTAGAGCAGCACATACTTTCTTATTGTGCTCTCTAAATCTCTTAACAATAGCTCTACATTCACCAGGACATAGTTTAGAAGATACCTGTATGTCCTCAGATTCTGGAGAATCCATCTTGATGGAGGAGTCAGTCAATGCCATCAAAGCTTTGTTGCTGGTAGCCTCCTCTGCTTGATCACTCCAATCAAATCCATGGCCTTCTTGTGAGACCAATGCTGAGGAGGTATGGTTCTGAGTTTGCCTCTGACCTTGATTCTGAACTTGTCCACCAGATTTGCATTCTCTTGCAAAGTGGCCAAGTTGTTGACATTTGAAGCATCTAACCTTTGATTTGTCAAATCCAGCCTTGCCATCAGCTCTGAAGTTCATGTTTTGCCTTCCAGTTCTTTTAATGAATCGCTTGGCTCTAACGGTAAGCATGGCCATCTGCCATTTGAGATCCATTTCCTCAAGATCATCAGGGTGCACTTGTTCAAGATCCTCATTGGTGAGGGTTGAATGAGCATGGCTGGCAAGAAAAGCTTCAAGAACTGCATCTGGAGTATTCATATCTAGTCCAACACCAGAACTAGTACCTGCACCACTATCAAGAGAGTTAGTTAATGAATGGTTTGATTCCATACCTGAGGAAGATAGGAGAGCAGCATTATGACTAGGGATAGCAGTTTTTCTTTTTCCCTCTATCTCTCCCTCAAACACTATCAAACTATTATAGAGGTCATCTAACTCTATGTCTTCAAGAGAATCCTTGGTTCTCCATTGTGCAGCAAACACAGTCCATTCATCACCTAGAGACCTAAGAAATTTTCTATTTATCTCATCTTGATCAAGCCTAACCTTAGCACTCTCCAGTTGACTCACCAGTTTGTAAAACCTATCAAAGATTTGGGTGATACTCTCATTTTTCCCACTGGTGAAGTTCTCATAGGCTTGTTTAAGAAGATCTCTTTGGTTTCTCTTAGAACTAGCATTCCCAGCAAACCTCTTTTCCAGAGCATTCCAAAGTTCATGAGCATCATCAAATTTCTTGAATTGATGTTGATACTCATTGGGAATTGCAATCTGAAGGATGCTGAGGGCTTTCATCTCAATCATTCTACTTTTCTTTTCAGCATCTGTCTTTGGTGGTGGTTTCTTCTTTGGTTTTCCATTTTCATCCAGTTCAATGGTATTAGTAGGAACAGTTTCAATGATTTGCCAAACATCATAGTCCATTAGTTGGACATGCTGTTTAATTCTTAGTTTCCACATCTCAAAATCAGATGGTTTGAGCATGGGAACACGAATGTTAGACCCTGATCCACTGTTATCAGAAGAACCTCCCGAATCCATTGAAACAAATTGATTTAAAAAAAAAACAGTTTAAAAAAAATAAAGCAAGGTAAAGCAAAGACCTTCAACTGGTGATCAAAGGAACCTTAATGATAAGGCTCTGATACCACTTGTCAGGATCGGATATATATTATATCAAATAACAAGAACTAACTTTTAAATAATAAATCAGAGTAATATAAAAGTTAATCTTTAACTATGATCACAATCAACTAAGAAGTTGCGGAATCACACTTAATTGATTAAAGAAGGTTTTAAACAAAGATTAATTCAATCAAACAGTAGTTTTATTAACCAACCAGAATGATTACAAAAGCAAACTTCACCCCCAATCTAACTTATTCTGTTAGACGAAGAACACAGACTGTTCTTAGGTTTCAACAAGAAACTTAGAGGCTAAAACACTTTCTGAAAAAATAAATAACAATAAGAACAAATGCTTTGAATAATGAGATCAAGTCGTCGTCATCAATTGATCATCTAATGAAGTATATATAGACTCTTGATCCTCCTTGAATTGTTGACAGTTAGGTAATCTTCTATCTTCTGAGATAATCTTGATAATCTTCAAAGTATTTCGAGATATCTTCTAAGATAGGATTTTCCAAATATAGCTCAACAGAAACTGTTTAATGAACACAACAGTTCTTTAGTCTTCTAACAGTCTTCAGCTTCAAGGTCTTCTAACAGTTTTGACTTTGCCAACTAACAGTTCTGAACTTTTGAACTAACAGTTGTAAACCTTGCAGCAATTGTTAGTTACAACTGTTATCACCAAAACACTCTAACAGTTTTTTACCTTTGCATGTTCAACAGTTTCAATAACTTAGCGAATATCCCAACATTTATCCAAACCCATGGCAGCTAAGACAAAGCTGTTAGCTAACCTTGATGGATCTCCAGTAGATCTCAAAACTTATCATGGGATGATTGGATCGTTACTGTATCTCACCGTCAGTCGTCCTGACATCATGTTTTCTACTTGTCTCTGTGCTCGGTACCAGGCTAATCCCAAAGAGTCACATCTCCAAGCCGTCAAGAGGATTTTCAAATATCTCAAAGGGTTCATGGATCTTGGTCTATGGTATCCAAAAGATTCAAATCTTGACCTCCATGCTTACTCCGATGCTGACTATGCCGGTTGCATGATTGATAGAATAAGCACATATGGCAGTGCACACTTCCTGGGTGATCGCTTAGTCTGCTAGGCCTCCAAGAAACAAAACTGCGTGTCCACTTCTACTGCTGAAGCTGAGTATGTTGCCGCTGCAATGTGTTGCTCTCAAAGCCTCTGGATATGCACACAGTTATCAGACTCCCAATCTGCTATAGCCATCTCATGCAATCCGGTACACCACTCTAAAACCAAACACATTGATATCCGTTATCACTTCATTAAAGATAACGTAGAGAAAGGTCTAATAGAGCTCCAGTATGTTCAGACAGAAAATTAGCTGGCTGACTTGTTTACCAAACCATTAGACGAAAGTCGATTTACTGAACTGGTTTCCAAGTTAGGCATGTTAAATTTAAAAATATAACATACTGTTGCTTTCTTTCTCCTTTCTTTCTTATTGCTTAGAGTAGGTATTATACAGTTTGTTTCTTGTGCAGATCACAGATACTTTATTTAGAGGAGTGTCTATCTGGATATACACATACTGCATATGTGTAGGGGGAGAAATACAAAAGACACACACAAATAGAAACTCTGAACACAAACCTTTTCCTCAAAATTTTACTTGTTCATAGCAGTGAGTTTCCGATTGACATGTTTTACATGTTCATAGCAGTGAGTTTCCGATTCACAGGCTTTACCTGTTCATAGCAGTAAGTTTCCGATTCACAGATTGAAGAAGTGAAGCCTCCAACAGTAACTCCACACCCAAGTAACACTTGTAACTATAGCAAATCCAGCGAGCTAAAGTGTGTGCTTCAGGAGTACCCAATGGTACCTGAATAACCCTGTTTGGAGATAAAGATAAGGCTGATGCTACCCTCTGAACCCTAAATATAATGTTGTAGTCTAGGAGGAGGATGTTTAACAAAAGTCAAATCAAAATATCTGGAAAATTATTTTTTTCATTCTAAAAAACTCAGATATTTTGAATGTTCAGAAAAATTGCTAAATGTTTGGTTCAATAGAAAAACAATCGCACAAAGAAGTTTTTATCGCATACAATCTATTTGAATCAAAACAACCAAATTTTTCTAAGTATTTCACAAAACAAGAAAGGCTTAATCGCACAGAGGTCTATCGCATGGATTTTCTAAGCATACATGCGATAGAAAGTACTAGCACACTTGGCTAGTTAGTGAACTGTAAACCTTCTTTCAATCGCATGCGATAGAGAACAAAAAGTCAATCGCATAGATTTCCAAAACAAACAGTTGAAGTTCAAACCTTGAACCGTTGTTCAATCGCATGCGATAGTAAAACCAAAGGCCAATCGCACGCGATACATCAGTGTTAGCACATTCAGATACGAATTTCAGGACAATCGCATGGGTCTATAGACCGCATGTTTTTACCATGCGATTGCCTCAATAGACCGCGTTTTTACCGAGAGTGGTCCAATCCGAAGGTGACACGTGTTATTACCTTTATAACCGTCCCATCCCTACCATCAGTTCATTCAAACCCATCAGAATTCAAAAATCAACTAAGTGCTCTCGTTTTTGGTTACTCGTTTTCACGAATCATCTCGTTACTCTGCCAAAATTTGCAATTTTAGTCTCAAAAAACTTACATTGATCTAGGTAATAACTTGTACGGATTACTTTGTTGAAATTTTGAGTTAAAATGGTAAATTTTGATCCTCAAACAGCCGAAAACGTGGGTTTTCTCGGACCTTAGGATGAACTTTTGGGACACAAAATAAACTTATTTGACAGATCCAAGGTTACGATGGTGATTGGGGTTACATAAGGAACACTTTGATGCAAAAATATTTCAAAAATCTCACAAAGTGTTCTTCGTGTTCTTGGGGTGTATGAACTTACACTTAAAATTCACTTTTTGGTTCAAAAAGGGGTGTTATGATGATTTTTTTTTTGCTAAACTCAAGTACTACAAAGTTGTTTATTGATATCAAATTGATATGTTACAAGTGTTAAAACAACTTTTTTATACTTAAAATCATCATGTACACAATGAGGTTTTTCAGAGTTAGGGTTTTTCAAAATTTTCAGCTTGATAGTTTTGGTCAAACTCGGTCAGCCTTAACTAAACTCCTGAACTTTGACCAAACTTCAAAGGTTTATCAATGTATATAGAGTCTTGTTGCTTATCTACATATCTTAGACTTAAATGATTGATTTATTTGTACAGATAAGATGGCACAATTTGTGTTGCAACCTGATGAGATCATGCCCAGCAATGAGTTTCTTTCAGTCAAGACTCATGAAAATAACCAATACATTGATCTTGCCACTTTCAAAAATCATACATTCCCAATCGTTACTGAAATCCTCAAAGTCTACCCGTTAAACCACCTTCTAACATACAACCCTGCTACCACTGGCACCCATGTACCTGAACTTTATGCCCAACAATTCTGGAAAACATGTGAAATCCGTACCAATGACGGGGGGAATGAAGTTATCCATGCTGAGGTTGACGAATACACAGTTGACATTCTGATCAGTCGACTTAGGACAATTTTTAGACTGCCAAGAGCTAACAGCAGACCTTCTGCCACAGCTTTTGATGACATTCCATGTAACACCCCAAAATGGGGCCTAGTTGTAAACTGTAGTACATGTAGCTTTAACAGTTGTACGTTGACTTTAATTGGTGTTTTGTTGCTAACTGTAGTATAAATGTTGTTAAATGGTGTCTTAAATGTTAATTGGTGTTTTAAACATGAATTGGTGCTAATTGGTGTAAAATGGTGTTAACTGGTGTTAAATGTGGATAAAAATGTAGTATGATGAAAAGTGTCATAAGTTGACCATGTTGACAAATAGTTGAACGGTTTTGGATAATGGTTCCAAAAATATCTCCGTTAGTTGAAACGGATAACCCTAAGTTGAGTTTTAAGTTGAATAGGAGAACGAAATACCCGAGAGGGGGTATTAGGCACTTAAGTCGGCCTATAGACTCTTTCTTCTTTACTGGATAAGCTTAAAACACACATACACACACTACAAACACATACATGCGTACGTACAACCATCCACACCCATTTGCTTGATCTTTTGAAAGAGAAATCAAGAAGAAGAATCAATTGCTAGTTGATTTCAGTAGAGATTCAAGATTATTAGACCTGTGTTCATCTTCTTCAAGTAAGATTTATTGTTCTAAACCTAGTTCTTCATGTCCTTGTGTGTGTGGTGTCAAAGTGAAGATTTAGAAGTGTTTTAATGTTGTTCTTGTGTCCAAATCATGTTAGTAAGTTAGTATATATGTTAGAAATGTTGTATAAACACTTGAATATGGATTCAAGTTGGATTTTGGGTCAAAAACTCGTAAAACAGCGTCTGTTTACGAACAGAGCAAGAACACGCTGTAAATATGGTTCCTACGGGCGTAGTATGATGTTACTACGGCCGTAGGGTGTTGTTTATGTTACTGCGGTCGTAGGAAATGGTTGCTACGGCCGTAGGATTGAATTTATGAGGATTACCACCTACGGGTGATGGAAACAAGACTACGGGCGTGGGTATATAATCTACGGCCGTAGTTGCCCAAATGGTACCTACTACGGGCGTAGTGAATGGTTACTACGGCCGTAGGCCATGGTTCTTTGGCAAGAACTCCTACGGGCGTAGTGCATATGTACTGCGGCCGTAGTGCGTGTTGGAATGTTGTTCTGCGGGCGTAGGAACATGTTCCTGCGGCCGTAGGAGGCTGTCAGAAGCCATGTTGACCTTTTGTTGAGACTGTTGTTAGTGCAGTCTGTTGTAGTGTATACTAAGGGGTGTTTATCTGTGTTTATTGGTGTTAGGTGACTCAGACGATTCTGTGTGCTCTTGGGATTCCCGATTGCATATCTGCCTGTTGTAGTTTCGAGGTGAGTACCGGTTTCCCATGAGTCTCAGTAGGTAAGTTATCTGTAGTACATGTTGACACATGATTGGTGTATTGATACGTGAAAATGGAGGTATGTTATGACAAAGTTGTACAAGCATGCTTAGTATTATTATTGTTGATATGAAAGATATTGTTGTGATTATATGCGCGCATGAACTGGATCCTTATTGGATCAACTAGTTGTTTATGAAGTTTTGTCCGGACACTGAATTGGAGAACACGGAGGTCAGTCAGGTAGACGGGTGTCAATACTTGGCTGGGTCCTCGGGTAGACGGGTGTTAGTACCCGGGCACTAACGGTACTCAAGTAGTATACGCTTGGGTGATGGTCCTGCAGGCCGCCGTTCCTCTAAGGAGTAAGGTTCCTTGATAGATGGGAACCAACATGATAGATAATTGGCGTACTATGTGGACTGCTTTTGGGTTGTTGAGCGGGGTTAGCTCCCCTGCAACATACGACTACTGCTGACACGTTTGTCACGTCACAATATGATAGGATAGCCTTGTGTGCTGTTCTGATACATGATAGCCTGCTTATTGTTGCTTATGTGTAATTGGTGCTCACTAGCTAGTTGTAGCTAATGGTGCAAGATTTACCTTTTTCGCAGGTTGATGCTAGAGGCCTGGTGAGGCGGGTACCGATGGTAGCTTTTGTTGTATATACCTTTTGGGGAACACGTTGTTGTTTTTGGATCCGATGGTCGGTAACTAGTTGGTAACGCTTGTAGCTTTGAACTTGGCTAACCTTTTTGTTGTAATTAATTAGCCGAGTCAAACTGGTTGTTTTTGTAAATGGTGTTTAATTCCGCTGCAACACTTTTGATAATCGATGTTTAAAAAGTTTAAATTAACTCTAATTTTAAGCTCGTTAGGGGTGGCGTTACATTCCAGACGAGGAGACTTGCCTTGTAGCTGTCAGGGCAATGGGATATGATGGAGAACTAACCAAGAAAAATCAGTTCAAACGCACCAACCTACATCCAATGTATAACACTCTTTTGACGGTGCTCCAGAAATGTCTGACTCCAAAGCATTCTGGCTATGAATTTCCAACTGAGATTCAACTCAAAATCTTTGTGGCGGCTGCCAACCACCTACATGTGGATTATGCACACCTCCTCTTCCATGATATAAAAGCAACAATGCTTAAGAAGAATTCTCAAAAGAAGAGGGATGCTAATCTTTTTCCGTACCATCGATTCATACACATGATGATCCAGTACATGATGGATCAGAATGCTGATATTCCCCGCCGGACAAGTTTACCTTCTATAACTCCTAAAGTCTTTAATTATATCAAATCTGCAACTCCGGCCAACTTACCTGTACCTCAACATTTTCCTATAACACTCTTGGATCTATGTGCACAAAATGAGATTGTTGTGAGTTATAGGACGAGTGTAGGATTACCTTCTATGGTTGTGCCAGCACCGGCCATACCTACCCAGGGAGAAGTAGTACCTGGTGAGGAGATAGAACATAGGACTCAGCCATCTGAGGGAGATCCTGAACGGGTCATGCAGAGAGAAAATATTGAGGATAGGAGTGGAGAAGTTGGTGAAGGTGGAGAAATTAGAGAGGGAGGGGATGCTTATGATCCCGCCACCGTTCAAACTATAATCCAATCTATTTCTCAAACCACCCAAACCAAAACCATTCTTGAAGAACTAGGTCTTCATATATCTGAGTCAACCAGTTCCGAATCTTCCAGTGCTGAGTCTGCCTCTTAACCAGGTGGTGTCCCCTCTTTTGAACCTATTCAATCTCCCCTGGGCACCCCTGATCGACCAATTGAACAACCAGCAGAAATCACCCCTTTTTTCATGAAACTTACAGACCCAAACACAACATCTCCAGACTTGATACACTGCCCAAACAAAACCTGTCATTCCTCAAACAGGTGGTCTTGTCATAATTCTAAACCAACCTACCCAACAAGCTAAAATCCCAGTAGTCCAACAAGCAGTCGTTGCTCCTGATCATAATGTGCCATCTACTTCAGCTCATGATATATCATTTGAGACCGGCTCTGTCACCCCTGACTCTCTGTTGCCTCCTATTCAATATGCGGGGTTTGGACTAGGTAGTGGTGAAGAAGGAGATAATTATGTTATTAGGAGTGATAGTGAGAACGAGAAGGTGAGAAAAGAAAATGTGAGTGCTAAGGGACCTCCAGTCCAAGAAAGCCGGGAAGCCACATTTGCTGCTAGACCTGACATTGTTGGGTCCAGTATTGAACAAGTCACGGTGATCCCACCCGTGCAAGTTGTAACCCCTCCTAGCCACTTATGTGCTTCTCAACAATCATCTTCTTTATTGCACAGGGCTATAGCACAAAAACTATCGGCCTCCCATTTGGGGACGGCTGGTATTGAAATCAGAGGACCGCCTCCCTCGTCCTAGACCGTTCCTTCAATGCACTTCAATATGCCGCACATATATGCATATCTTTCACACCGGTCTGACACTATCACATGTTTGGCGGAGACCGGTGGTCTAACGCCCAAAACTTCCATAGGTGGTACCTCTTCTGGTACCATGCTAGGATTGGAAGGAAATCCTGCTGGAGTCAACATCCCTACAGCTCCAGTAGGTGGTTCTGCCTTTGTGGCTGGAACCATAACCGGTAATCTCAACCTTACCGGGTATGTTACACGTGCGGAACTTCAAGAAACAATTCAACAAGCCGTGACACCTCTCCAACAACAATTAACAGATACAAATCAAAAGTTGGATAGGATTAAAGCACTTCTTGCTGGCAGACATCCAGCTCCTCAACCACAACCACAACCTGATCCATCAAGCATGTCCATAGATGCTCTTAAAAGCCTTCTGTATGTGAAACTTCTTGAGCAAATACCCGAGTCTGCTCATAACCAAGATCTTCTAACAACACTCCAAAACAACCAAATGCCACAGGCAATCTCCTTGGCTGACTTTCAAGAGTTCCAAGAAGATGTCATAAGTAAGATGGATGGGATTACCAGAGGGTTTTATACAACCATGGAGAAGGTAACTGATAAACTGAAAGTGGTGGAGGAGTCTTGTCAGGCTCAAGCACAAAGCAGCAAGAGGAGACGGGATGATCAGGATCCAGATGATCAACCCGAGGGGGAGAAAAGAAGAAGATTGTGCATGTCCTCTCCCTCCTGTGGTTGCAACTGTACCTGTTACACGTTTAAGCTCAGACTTACCTGCAGGTACATGCTTCACAGGGTCTGCCAGTCAACAACAACAACAGCCAAGTGCACAACAAATGGCCGATGACGTTTATGAACAACAACGTGAAAATGCTGACAAATAAATTGTACTATATGTACCACAGCATGAATCTGAACCGAGGCCGGTTGATCTTGAGGAAGGAGAAATACAACAAGAGCAGTCCCATGCTGAGACTGAGTGGGTTGATCTAGGTGCTGATTCTGATGATGAAATGTTTGATCTTTATGAAAACCTGCATACATTACCTACCAAGCATGCGGAAGAAGGTGAAACTGCTCAGGCAAGGGAGCTCCAGTCTGATACGTTTACTGAACTTAACTGGGGACAGACTGATGAGGCTCAGCCAGAGGAGGAGACAGAGGACCTAGAACTCAGCAACCTCTTCAAAAACATAGACAACTATGTTGAGATTGCAACACGTCCAGATTCCCCTAAAGTGGTCCGCAGATTTGACCAAGATATAAATGAAAGAGAACTTGCAGCAAGAAAAAAAGAATAAGCAGCAATGTCTAGAAGGGAAGCAAGAATGAAACCAGCAAATAAGAAAACTACCTTTGACGTGTCTAGGGTCCTCAGAGGTATAAATATAGAAGTTCATGAACACTTCCCTCCTCCTCCTGGTCAATTCCAAATCTCTGCAGTGATATTATTCAAAGAAACATTCAAGAAGAAGCTGCAGAGAAATCAAGATAAGATGTTGAGTGGCCACTGCCACCTAATTATGTGATTCCTACAACACCTCCAGTGTATTCTGGCGACAAGGGATTAGACAACAACAACATTGTTAGTGCATACATGGTCACACATTAAGAAATGCACTCCTTATTTTGATGATGATAAAAATATGAACAAGTAATATTATTGCTTATCAAATTTATTCATATGTTCATATGCTACATTCTTTAAAGATCAACAAACCTAACATTAATGATCAAGTGAAGAACAAATAATTGAAGACTTCAATTCAACAAGAAAAGAAGAAATCAAGATAAATCAACATTCACGGTCGATACCACGGTCGACCGTGAATCAACCGTCGCTGCTCAGCTCACAACTCTTAAATGTTGTTCTTCTTCAAGTCAACCGAACTCGTACTCAACAAGTGAAGATGACATCTTCAAAGCCGATGACGAAGATATCTACAAACAAGAGTTCGAATTATATGAGCTTACAAATAAAATAATTAAATTAGTTTATGCTTTTATAAAATTATTTTTATAAAAACTTTATAAAAATGACAAAGATTTTATAAAACACAATTGTGTTGGTTGATTAAATCTAAGACTTCCTATTTTAAGCAAATAACAAACACAATCCTACTTTGAAACAATACACCACCATAATTAGCAAAGGAATCTCCCAAAGGGGTAAAATTCCAACATGCTTTGTGTATTGGTTTCCAAACTTCCATATATGTGTTTAAATTCAAACTTTAAGAGTATGGGATCAACCAACCTTTTGAACATATACTTTTCAGTTGATTTTTATGGTAAAAATGAGTTGAGTGTGGTTTTAAATAAAGTCCAACGTCTACATTGCAAAGAACAAGAAAGTTCAGGTACCTCACGGTTTTATCCACGGTCGACCGTGGATCGACCGTGAGGGTACTGGACAGCTTTTGGACTTTTACCTTTTTCCTTATTTAAACCAACTCAAACCTCATTTTTTAGCATCTCTTGCACAAGCAAAAACACATAACATATATTCTTATCTTGTGAGCTCATATTCTTTGATAATTCATCTATCATTCAAGATCAAGAATCAAGCAAGAGCAAAGCTTTCAAAGCTTAAACACTACATCATCTTTCTATATATTTTGTAATAGTGTAAGGATCAACTCTAGCCTTTCTAATTAGAGTGAAGTAAGGATAATCTCTAGCCTTTAGAATTAGAGAGAAGTAAGGATCAACTCTAGCCTATAGAATTAGAGTGAAGCAAGGTTATCTTTACCTTACTTGCAAGTTTGAAGTGTTAATTCTTGCAAGTGAAAAAGAGAAGGTGTAAAAGGTTTATCTCTACCTTCAAAGAGAGAAGCTAGTGGAGCAAACTCTTGGTGGGTGAGGCCAAGGAGTGGATGTAGTGCAAGTTTGTTAACACTTGCATGAACCACTATAAATCTCTTGTCTACTAATTGGTGATATCTCTCTACCCTTACTCTCTTTATTTCAAGTATATATATTTGTTGTGTTATAAACTTCAAGAAAAATATTTTTAACACAACTTACAAATTTTTATTTGTGAAAAATTGGTAAACTAAGTGAAATAACCTATTCACCCCCCCTCTAGGTTCTAACAATTGGTATCAGAGCAAGTTGCTCTAAAATTTTTTGTTAAAATTGTTTTTGAGATAGAACTTGCTTTATAAATATTTTGAGAAAACAATTTTATACAAAAATCTTGAGTTAGATCAATGGACTTAAATGATAGCCTAAGTTTGGGGGTTTATATGGCTACTTTACCTATGTTTATTGATTATACATTTTTGGGTTGGAAAGCCTACATGTTGACATTCTTAAGATCAATAGAATATGACATGGGTGACTTTATTGAAAATGATCTTGATGAAGATATGTCACAAAATGAACAAGCATTGATATTTATTCAAAAATCTCTTAAGGGAAGTAAATATGAATATATGTGTTCTTACACTTGTGCCAAGAGATTATGGAAAGATGTAGGTAAATTTGAAGAGCTTGAGGCAAGAAGAATTGAAGAAAAAGAAATATCAAGAGAACAAGCTTGCTTCATAGCTTTTGAAGAAAATGAGGTATCCCTCACCAATAACCTTTGTAGTAGAGATAACTCATACAATTCTTATGTTGAGCTAAAAGATAAAAATAATATGTTACTTGATATCAATTCAAAACTCATTACCAAGATCAACAATTTGAAAAATGTTGAGAATGATAATTTCAAACTCAAAGATCTAAATGAAATCTTGGTCAAGCAAATAAATGAGTTAAGAAAATCATCAAACGATGAAGGAGGTCTTGAGTTTTCAATTGAAACAAGCAACATATTATCCAAATCTATCAATAATGTGAACCAAGAGGCAAAAGAAAAAATCCAGGAGCCTCACGGTCGAACCACGGTCGATACCGTGCCTCGACCGTCGGCACACTGGAAGGTTGAGAAATTTGAAAAATGCAATATTGTCTCTCGTTCTTCCATATATATGCCTAAGGTTGCAAGTTATAAACAAATGATGAATTCTTATACTCCATCCTCAAGGCATGAACTTTGTTTCAAGAGACCTAAATCAAAAGTGTTTCAAAGATCAAGATGTTCTCATAAAACAATTGATTCTATGAACACTTGGTATTATAAAGGTTTCAAGATAACACAAAGATGGATCAAGGTAGGTGTCTTTGATACTAACAATCCCGGACCCATGAAAAGATGGGTACCACACACATAAAAAATGTTTAAGTTATAGGTTACATTGGAGGTTGAATATCATTCTTGATGCAACTTGAAGTTTTGTGTGGATGAAAGACTTGGATGATAAATCATCAAGAATAATGCTTTTGAACAACACTAGTGAAACACAATCAAGATAAGTTTCTCTTTCACTTCTCAAAGCTTTATATGTTGACATCTATGTGTTGAAAGTGCCATGAGAACTTATGTGAAACTACTTGACATGTTTAAATGTGTTTATAGTATCTAGTGCTTTACATAAACTTGGTTTGCCATAAAGAAATAAATGGTTGCAAAAACATTAATAAAAGACATGAGAAAATATGTTATGTATCATAAAATGCTTTAGCAAATATTAAAATTGTCATGGCTTATTAAAATGATTTAAAGTCACACTTTGTACTAGAATAGCATGACGAAATCTTAGGAATTACTTAGGATTGAAATTTTTATAAAACACATCATTTTAAATTAAATCTTGGGATCCATCAAGAAAAGATATATTTATATCCAAGATTTTATTGATATGTGTAACTATTGAAAAATTCCTAAGATATTCTAATAATGATGTGTGTGAAGATAATCATTTAAATTTGCCATGAAAATCAAAAAGTATCGATATAAAATCAACTTAAGTTTAAATAAATTGTATTGCATGAGAAGGTAATTAAATATCAAAGACATAGAAATACTTATCAAATGCCTAAATGTCTTGCAAAGGTAAATTCACACTCATGTAAAATGATTTTTGATTGAGTTACAAAGTTGAACTATGTGGTGCTATAACGACATATTAATTATACTCATATCATTTGGACTTGTGTTTTACATCATACAAATTTAACTTGAAGTCCTTCTTGATATAGGCAAGACAAACATTAAACTATCTTGAAAATCATTATATGTCAAAACTTGTGAAACTTGATAGTTGATCAATAATTCTAGATGTATGGTTTCATAAAGTTAGAATATTTAAACTATATCTAAAACAAGAGTATTTGCTTTTGAATGTGAGAAATATTGTGCTTAAAGTTAAAATTGCATATTGATGAACAATATTTTAAAATTTGATATACCATGTTCATGTTCATCATATTGTCTTAAGTGATTATATGCAAAACTTGAATTTCTCACAAATCATGTTTTGGCTAAAAGTCTCTAAATGATATGGAAATATATTTTATATATGTCTATATATATTGAAATGTATAGTCAAATAATTAATCATTTGTCAAAGAATTAAAGGTTTGCTTAAATCCCATGGATTTTATTTTCACATACACTATTTGGGTTTAAGTAATTAAAGAACCAAATTAGATTTTATCATAAGTAACATTGTCTTAGAATTTAAAAGATATCATATTACAAATTAAGACAACTTACTTTGATAAATCATAATTGTGACTTCATAAAAAGGGTGCTTAGAAGTTATATACATATTTTAAAAATAGTTAAGGTATATTAAAGAAATAATATTTCGAACACACAAAAGTTCAAAAATATAGCGACATATATACTAAACCACTTAAGAAAGAACTAGTTGATACAATGAGATTTGGTTTAGAAATGATTGAACATGTTCCCTTGGAAATAAAGTTTGATTATGTGAAACTTTTCAAAATTGTGATTCCAGAAGGTTCACGGTCGAACCACGGTCAAAGCCGTGTATCGACCGTGGGTTCACTGCCAAAAAATCAAATCCAAAGAAAACCCGCGGTCGATGCCACGGTCGACCGTGGATCGTCCGTCGGGTACCTGACGGGTTTTAACCCTATTTTGCCTATTTCTATCTCCTCTAACCACTTTATCACTCTACCCATCTTCCCCATAGAAACCCTAGCCGCTATTAACATTTTTAAGCTCAAGATTTGCGATTTTTACAACAAAACTTCAAACAAATTCAAGATTTACCTGAAGATTGAAGCTACAAACGAAATATCTACGGTGGAAACTCAAGATTTCGTCATTTTCTTTTCCATTTCGAGTTCATCGAATTCCTCTCGGGTTACCTTCCAAAATCACGAAATCTTCATCTTCAAAGGTAAATTTCTTCACAAATCTTGCTCTCCTTCTCTTTAGGATATCATTTTTGCACAAAATCTCATGTGATTTTAGGATTTGTTTTGCTATAGTTGAAATTTTTTTTGGAGATAAATCTTGAATACTTGAGTATGCATGTGGGTTGTAGGGTTATTATTTGGAATGTGGGTATGAAATGCGGATGTGGGTTGTATGTATTAAACTTATAAAAATAAAAAAAAAATAAAAAAAACAAAAAAAAAACTGAACAGCAGACTCACGGTCGAACCACGGCTGATACCGTGGTAAAACCGTGAGCTTGCTGGAAAATTTTCAAACTTTTTAGTTTTTGATTTTTAATTCGCAACTTAATTTTATTTACATCTATTATAGTATAACTAAGCTTAGTAATCACATGATGCACTATTTTGCCAAAATCTTAAAACATTTAGGACACATGAACCAAATTGGTATACACATACATGTTAAGTTTACATTCACATATGTGTTTCAAATAAAATGAATCATCATCACTTCATCACCTATTACTTTGAGAACTTATACAAACTTTTTGAACAACATCGTAAACAAATGAATAAAAGCATGTTTATGGTACTAAAATGCTATGCCTAAACATTTGTGCATTAAATAAATTATATTACCTTGGTTTAGTGCAACAATATGTTAACATGCAACTCTCTATGATGTTAAAGTTTGAATATCTTGTCTTGGGCTCAAATTCTAAGAACTTAATTCAAAAAGTTAAGACTATTAGTAAAAGTGATAAACTAATTAAACTTGCAAAGTCATAAAATGATTATTATGAAGTTAAGATAAGATTACATTAAATAAATTAGAACTTGCTTATATCTTATACACTTCACAATTCAAAGTAATCACAAATTAAAAGTTGAGTTATGACATAAGAGTTTGAAAAACCATCTTAGTCAAACATTTCATGTGTTACTTTTATAAGAGCTCATTAAGTAATTGCATACATGGAGAAATAAAAATAATTTACACAAATCTTATGCCTAAATTCTATATCTTACATGGTTTGAAAAGGTAAAATGATTGTATGCAACTTCTATGTGATGCTCATAATATCCTACTTACATCAACAAGATATGTTACCAAAATAACAATACACGCTAAATGATAATACTTTGGTTCATGTTTGACATATCCTTGTTCTTAATGTTATCAAATTACATATGTGATTCTTACATGAAATATCACTAAACATATGTAACATTATGATATGTCATTCATGCTCATCAAGTGTTGAATAATTATTATGAAGATGATTACATGGTGAAGAAATATAAATTAACATATTAATTGTTGCAAGTGGTTCTCTCTTACTATCTTGTCATGGTACTTAATGAATTACTCTTTGTAATCAAGATAGTTAAATTAGATGACAAGTTATGCCTCATATAAGAAATCATGTTATTTGTCATCTCGATTTATGCTTGAGTATACCTATGTTCTTAAATGACTATCTCATGTGTCACACGCTTATTTACTATCACACTTGACACATGAATCTATGAGGTATACGTGCATAAATAATGATTATAGTATATGTATTGCACGCTTTTTGTACTCATGAGAACACTTTTCATCTTAATCTTGTTGAATATATAATACACATAAATGGAAAAACAAATTTGAACATAAGATAAAAGAACAAGTAAACTTATACTTAAGCTTATTTTATCTATCAAAAGAAGATAAACTTAAGTTATCATGAACCAAACATGTAATTACTAAATCTTTGTTTGACTTACTTGAAATTAGAAAACTTTTGTGTTGCTATAATAATGTGAGTATATTTTTGTGTGTATACGTGGGTATAGAATTAACTTAAAATATGTAATACTTAAGATATATACATATCGATGTTGATTGTAATCTTGAAAAGATCAATTCTATATCAAATGTGTCATAATATGTTGATCTAAATATACAATGAATTATTCTTTGAAGATCAAGATATTATATATAAATGACATCATGTGCTTCTTACATAAAATCAAAACAATTGTCAATTTTGTGCACACATTGGTCACTTACTTGATTAAAATCATAAGTGGGCCTACATGCATTAGAATACTCATGAATGTATAAACAAAGGTTGATCTATAAGATTATGGTCCAAACAATGTTTAAACCTTTACTTGCTACATAATGTATATGAATAAATATCAATTAGAAATGACTAAACTAATATTGAAATAATCTCCACAATCTTGAGCTAAAAAATTCTTTATATTTAACTTATGATTATGATTGTGGATTTTGATTGTCCCTAACTTAATTTGCATATTTTAAGAGGGAGTCACCAACCAAAAAGAATATTTCATATATATTTGTTCACACCCTCACTTCCTATCATTAGTATAAATACAAGATAATGATGCATAAATATCTCATGCTTCCTACTTGAGTTTATGCATATACTTTTGTATATCTTGCATTTGTGTTTTGTTTTGTCTATCTTTTGTCAAGGGCTAGAGCAAAGGGATCATAAATCAAGGGGGAGCTTTGATCAAGGGGGAGCTTCATCACAAAAGGGGGAAAAGAATATTCCTTTTTGTGCAAGATCAATAGGGGAAAAGAATTTTCCTTTTTGATTCGACAAAAGGGGGAGAAGAATGTAGATGTGCAACATTGTTAACATGAATACATTTGTGTAGCAATATTAATTAAATGTTGCATATTTTGTCATCATCAAAAAGGGGGAGATTGTTAGTGCCTACATGGTCACACATTAAGAAATGCACTCCTTATTTTGATGATGATAAAAATATGAACAAGTAATATTATTGCTTATCAAATTTATTCATATGTTCATATGCTACATTCTTTAAAGATCAACAAACCTAAAATTAATGATCAAGTGAATAACAAATAATTGAAGACTTCAATTCAACAAGAAAAGAAGAAATCAAGATAAATCAACATTCACGGTCGATACCACGGTCGACCGTGAATCAACCGTCGCTGCTCAGCTCACAACTCTTAAATGTTGTTCTTCTTCAAGTCAACCGAACTCGTACTCAACAAGTGAAGATGACATCTTCAAAGCCGATGACGAAGATATCTACAAACAAGAGTTCGAATTATATGAGCTTACAAATAAAATAATTAAATTAGTTTATGTTTTTATAAAATTATTTTTATAAAAACTTTATAAAAATGACAAAGATTTTATAAAACACAATTGTGTTGGTTGATTAAATCTAAGACTTCCTATTTTAAGCAAATAACAAACACAATCCTACTTTAAAACAATACACCACCATAATTAGCAAAGGAATCTCCCAAAGGGGTAAAATTCCAACATGATTTGTGTATTGGTTTCCAAACTTCCATATATGTGTTTAAATTCAAACTTTAAGAGTATGGGATCAACCAACCTTTTGAACATATACTTTTCAGTTGATTTTTATGGTAAAAATGAGTTGAGTGTGGTTTTAAATAAAGTCCAACGTCTACATTGCAAAGAACAAGAAAGTTCAGGTACCTCACGGTTTTATCCACGGTCGACCGTGGATCGACCGTGAGGGTACTGGACAGCTTTTGGACTTTTACCTTTTTCCTTATTTAAACCAACTCAAACCTCATTTTTTAGCATCTCTTGCACAAGCAAAAACACATAACATATATTCTTATCATGTGAGCTCATATTCTTTGATAATTCATCTATCATTCAAGATCAAGAATCAAGCAAGAGCAAAGCTTTTAAAGCTTAAACACTACATCATCTTTCTATATATTTTGTAATAGTGTAAGGATCAATTCTAGCCTTTCTAATTAGAGTGAAGTAAGGATAATCTCTAGCCTTTAGAATTAAAGAGAAGTAAGGATCAACTCTAGCCTATAGAATTAGAGTGAAGCAAGGTTATCTTTACCTTACTTGCAAGTTTGAAGTGTTAATTCTTGCAAGTGAAAAAGAGAAGTGTAAAAGGTTTATCTCTACCTTCAAAGAGAGAAGCTAGTGGAGCAAACTCTTGGTGGGTGAGGCCAAGGAGTGGATGTAGTGCAAGTTTGTTAACACTTGCATGAACCACTATAAATCTCTTGTCTACTAATTGGTGATATCTCTCTACCCTTACTCTCTTTATTTCAAGTATATATAAATGTTGTGTTATAAACTTCAAGAAAAATATTTTTAACACAACTTACAAATTTTTATTTGTGAAAAATTGGTAAACTAAGTGAAATAACCTATTCACCCCCCCCCCCCCCCCCCTCTAGGTTCTAACAAACATGTTTACCAAAACAGCCATGCGTCAGCCAATATGGAAAAGGTACTTCGTAAATGTTGCTCATCTGACATCTACAGCAACGAAGTTACCGAGCTCACACCTCCAGAGCTGAGGGGCTTGGATGAAAATCAGAAAAGAAGATATGACAAGATCTTAAATGATACCAACTCCCCAAGGCATGTCGTCACTTCTGACTACCCAATTGTTGAAATCCTTAACGTTTATACAGGAGTTTCTTATCAATACAAGTATGCAATCTTCGAGGTAAAGCGAGCTCAAGGAGAAAAGATTCAACTGAATGAAGCCGATCTGAGACATGTGAAAATTCACAACATCACATTCATATATGACACACTGTCTTGGAAGCAAGGCAAAACTCCACATGAACAATTTGGAAGATCTCAACTAATGCGGTATATGAGAAACTTTATAAGCTTTGTTGAGGATCATGACTTACAGCTTGGTGCAAAAAACAACTATCTCAAGGTCAATCTTCTGAAGCCAAACCAGAATCATATAGATCTTAATCAATTAGAAGAATTGACCTCAATCTATGAAGGTCACCCGAACTACAAAGGAGATAGAGGTGTCGTCTTCCACAACGAAAAGAAAAAGAAAATATTCGTAAGGGTGGATGAGTGTATGGCCTACTCAGATGGCATCTTAAAACTTCTGCACCATGCTCTACATGAAAAGGTGTGGACTACTCGCAATGAATTGACTGAAGAATATCAAAGACAAGCCTTCAGATCAATCGAGCAAATGAAAAACACACTAGAAAATAGGAAACAAATGAGGCACTGGCAGGTGGCCCTCGGGATTCACAACAAGTCAAGACATGATTTTTAATTATTTATTTCTTGTTGTAAATCATTGCACACCTCACTTAGGGGAAGATTGTTAGACTTGTAAAAGTGATGATGCAAATATGACAATATTGTAAAGTTGGGCAAAGCCTGTAAAAGGCTTTGCCTTTGTTAATCAATGTAAGCTTTGCATCATATTACTTTACACCTTTATGTGTGTATCTTGTTCTTCCTCTCGGCTCTCACTCTAAACTGAACACACTACACACACATTCAAACACTAGCATTGCTTCATCCGTAGATTTACGAGACCATCACTATTTTAAAATAGTAAAATGAACACAACTTGGTACTAACAAGACGCACAAACGAGACACCTTCAACTTTAATTGAACATTGATAATACATCCATCCATGTATCATCCATCTATCCATCCAATAAGCTTGAACATGATACATTATGTGATAACCAAAACCATTATTCATCTCATGAGTTGGAGGAAGTGGCAGCAGTCATTAATCCTGAACTCCTGACCGCTACTTTTACAGCACCAACAACGCTAAGTTGCCTCATCTCCGGCCTCAGCAGAATCTGGTCTTCATGATTCATATTCATCTGATCAGACTGAACCTCAACAAAGTAGGCTATCTGTCACCCATTATAATCAACTATAATTAGAGTTACCCTGCAACACTAACAAATACAACTTAAGCTACAAAGCATAACTTGTAAAACCTGCTCTTTCAGCCCAACCCCTGTTATTTTAAATGATTTCTACCCATACTGTTCGACAGATTCAACACCTTTTTATATACATAAGTATAAATCCATGCTTAAATTTTTTCTAAAATGCATTTACAAAAACACAACAGAGCAAACCACACCACTAAAGTTGTTTTGTCAAGTCATAATAGATGACTATTACCTTGCCAGAAGCATTTCGCACAGGTGACATGTGCAACGAGTTCCAAAACGGGCTCCCATCTTTTCTAAAAGCATGAGCAATCAACAACAATTGTAATCCTTATAACACGTAACTTTTTATACATATACAATGTGAAAATAGATGCCTACCTGTAATTTAGGATGCACACAGTGCAGCCTTTTCCAGATTGAATGCTATTTCTAATCTGCAAATCAGTTCAAGTTTCACAATCTAATCATTATGATATACAGCCCTGTTATTGTTTCATAAAGTTCAAATCTGACAAGATGGTTCTGAATTTCTAACCTGTAATTGAGTTGAGGCATTTGTTTCCTGCCCGCTTAAAAATCTACTACTTCGTCCCAATACTTCATGCCTACCGTATCCTAGTAACAATTATATGTCGAAAACAAACTTTTACACAAGTACGAAAAACACAAGATCAACTAGCAGAATATCATCATGTTCCCACCAAGAAGGCATTGGACATCGTAACTACTTGGATCAAGCAGATCAATTCAGACTTAAAAATGGATAAAGAATCTCAAAATTAGTCAAGTAGAGTTGGCACTAAGTTTGTAAATATAAAATGAATGGGTGGCCGGGTGGTCTTGCTAAAGATTAAAACTTAATCAGCAAACAAGTTGCAAAAAGTAAAGGGGCTGATTGAATGTGCATTTTGGAAATGATAATTACAACTTGAAGAATCAGATATTCAACTGATTCGAGATAGCATATAATATATGCAATCATAGGTTGATCTCAACAATCAATTGCTTTATAAATACCGCAACTGCTTCTCCTAATATGATTATTTTGGCCCTAACTGATCAAAAAGCGAATACAGAACCATTTTTACAACAAAATGTAAAAGATAAAAGAAGGATTATTGCAAATTTGCAACAATGATACACCCCCATGAGATGTTGACCAATATTGAATGCAAAAAAGTATTTTACGTGCTTGATATCAACAACTATCTATTGACGTCATTTCTTGGTCCTTTAGTCATGTACCTGTCAATTCTAGGAAGGCATCACTGGCATACACGATGGGGATATCATTTTTATGTGGATCGGTCCTGACGAGTAGATTGCATAATGATTAGAAACGTTCATATGTGTTAGAAGATGTGCAAAGCAACATAAATGAAGGAATAACTCACAAGACAAAGCTTTGTTTTATTCTACCAAGAGATATATTTAAGGTTGCACCAACATGGCTCATGTAACTTGAGCAGCATCTCTTCTCAGAAACCAATCTGCCTGTTAACTGGCTGTAGTGTGTCAGCATTGAAAGTATGTTGTTTATAGCAGTGTCGGCTCTTTGATATTCCAGATCACTCGCCTTGCATACGGAGTTCGTTACTTCTGTACAACATAATAAACCCATGTTTCGAGAGAGATCCATATTTATAAAGGTAAGATTATTAATGTTCAAGGTCAACCAGACTATTTTTTAACTTCAACAAGTCTATGTTATTTTCTTCAAAAATATTATAACTACACTCGTACATGCCTTTCAAATAAAATAAAAAAACTACACTCGTACATACACCGTACAGAAAAAAAAAAGTCTACCGCAGGAGTAGTTGGTAACAAGTTATTCTTTTATAACTGGAACATTAAATGGTAACCTAAGGTTTATTCACAACCAACAGTACACTTACCCAATTTCTGATTGTAAACCAGTATAGTTCAGCAACAACAATAAGTTCATCGCTTGGATTCAAAACTATGATGGTGAAGGTCAAGATTCAATTCAATTTAACATGCTAGGAATCAGATCAGTCGAACACTCCAACCAATGGGTCAGAAACATCACATGGCAGAACTGAACTAAATTAAGAAACGAACAGGTTGTACTAATGAATTGCAGAGATCAAACCATAGTGGTTGGAACTTGCCAAGTCGAGAAGAGAACGAAAACTAACCAGAAGTACGCAAAATCAGTTTTACTGCATCCTGGATTCCAGTCTTCGTTCGTTGGTTTCGTCTCGCAAGGGTAGTTCCAATCGCTGCCCTAGTCGCTCCCTCTCACTCTCGAATTTCTGACCTCACGTCTACAACTGGATTTGCTTCGAGGGTTGCAGCGACAATCGGCGTTTATCGGATTGTTTTTGAAGTCATCCAACGAATCGAACACACAGATATGGTTTTTAGGGCGTGTGGGTCTTCGGCTAATACATTAGGATTGGGTCAATATGCTTTAGTTTAGATATTCCAATTAAGTCCACTTATGTTTGTGATTATTGACAGTGGCGGATTCGTTCAATGGGGATACCAACCGATAAGATTTGGGATAAAAAAATTGAAAAAAGTAAAACTAATATACATATCAAAACGGGTCAATCGCCCATGAATCTCAATGACCAAGAATTGGCAATTGACGCGGGAAGAAACTATAGAATACCTGGAATCTCACAGAAAGATTTTTTTTTTTTCAATTGTTCATTCAATGAATTTATAATAAGTCTTCCTCAGACCAATAAAGAGATCTGTATAGTTGAAGACACCAAAACCGAAATAAGTAGTTATACTCTAATAGGCATAAAGGAGCTAAATGAGATACGTTTTTATATAGTTATAATAACTAGAACTCTTTTAAAAAACTTACCTAAGTTTCCAGATTCGAGGATAATAAAAAATACCAATTGACAGTTTTTTATAATTCGGAGAAATTATTTCTCATTCCCCTGCTATGTAATGTTTTCATAAACTATATAGGTATCCAATAACTTGTAATAAATCCCCACCGTCCCTTTTGATAACTTATCTCATACTACCCACATTGAAATTTGATAGATGAGAGGTATTCATCAACCTCTAACTCTAATACGAAAGATACACAAAACTTCATATTCTCGAGGTCCAAACAATGGCTTTATCATAGTTAGGGAGGCTCACATAATATTTTAGACAAGAAAGTAACAAGCCAACAAGGTTGGGTTGAGATATCCTTTCTTTCCTTTTTTTTTTCATTTTAGGGAAGCCTTACATAATTTAATAGGGGGCATTATTTTAAAAGCCAACATATATATACTAATTTTTTTGGAAATCATTGATGTATATACTAATTATTTAGAAACCATTGGAAGCCTTCCCCCCTCCCCTCCCCTCCCCTCCCCTCCCCTCCCCTACATTGGATCCGTCAGTGATTATTGGCCCACGTAATCAATTATTATTATTATCTTTATTGTCATATTTTGAGGTATTACAATGTATGTATGCATATGTTGTAGCATATCCATATTAACAGAAGAATTACCATGTTCTTAGAATAATAGCTAGGCAGCTAGCAACAAAAGGTAAACTACGAACATGTCACATAAGGTGGTAAAACTGATGTACTATCCATACTCAACCCACCCATACAATTTTATTAAATTTCCAGCATCATATTGGTAACAAAAACTACATGCAGTATGAACCAGGAAAGCGTAGGTCAAAATGATAGGTATAATCATGGTTATTACTTAACGACTTAACGTTCCATGAACATAATATACTAAAACCAGCAATAGGGTGTGAAAATGGAAACAAGCACCTTATATACATAAACTTGTAGAGCAAACATTTATGCTTCTCGGTTCATTATAGATGCAAAAAATCTGATTTTTCCTACTAAGTGTAAAGATAATCGTATCAACTTTAAAAACATTAACAATCAATATCAAGAACCGGAATCTACTCATCAAGTATGGTTGATAACTTGATATATAAGTCGTAACCTGTGTCATGTGCCAAAACTGAATCCAAATTCGGAATCCGACCCAACTCTGCCACTTTATCAGAACACACCTCCCTCCTACAAAATCCAACAACGTTCTCACACAAATTCACCTCAGTCCTCGAAAACTCACTCCCAGACCGCCTTGGTTTAGGCATAATTGGGACTTGAACACCAACGAAGTGGATCACTCTGCCATCTTCCTGACTGAAAACAGGAAACATATGAAATAAAATCCAAAAGGGTGTTCCATTCTTTTGATAGTTTAGTAAGGTAACTTGTGTACTCCTCTCTTCTCTAATGGCGTGTCCAATCTCCATCACTCTAATCCCCTGAAACATTCTCCCATTCTTCCCAATAACCTCTTCTCTTGAATATCCAGACATTTCAAGAACTCCCTTGAAGCAAAAAAAAGGGTGACCCAAAATTGACGGGTTGGTTATGGTGAAACTGTAAGGCAATTCATCAAGATATGATCCAAAACAAGTACCTGTTATTAATAGATTGTTCAATAGCAATACCCATTGGTTGTTGCTCCATAAAGATTGAACCTTTTCTTAAATTTTAAACTCAAATTCACTAATTACAAAGATTAATCCCAATCCCATGTGGTACATTTGGAGAGTTTTGGGCTTTTTCAGCTTTCAATCGAGGAAGAATTAAAACCCCGATTTTAAAAGAAGAGGGGGGGATAGAAACGCAATCTTTATAGCGTAACAATTGAATACCTAAAAAAAACCCATGGTTAGGAACTCGAGTTACAAACTAGAAGAATTTTTGCTAAAAAAATTACAACAAGTAGAGGTTTTTATAACACAAAAATTGAATGATTCACATATGTGGGTTAAGAAATGAAGTTGAGTGGAGAACTTTTCTTTGTGGGAAATATATGAGGAAAATTACTACTATTGAGTGAAGATGTTTGGCTGAGAGACACCTATCAGATGGACGTACCGCTGAGAGGTGAATCACTTAAAGTACGGACATAATAAATAGAAAATTTTAGAGAAAAGATTTTTTCCCCTAATAAAACATCAAGTAAATCATACTTTTGGGGAGTATATTAAATGTTTAGACTGGAAAACGGGTTTAGATAAAGGGAAAAAAAATACAAGAGTTAGGGAAAATATGAATAATTTAGTGAGTTTTCTGTTTTTATAGAAAAAGAAAATGGAAGTGAACATGTTTTCTAAATTTCAGTTTCTTAGAAAAATTAAAATTTCTAGAAGATGGAATTTTTCTAGAAGTAAACGCAACATTAGTTCTTATGGTGTGCTACTAGAAGATGGAATTTCATTTATTACATTAGGGGTCTATGTACACTTCTATAATACCCTTTTTTAATTTATACTTTTATTTTAATCTTGATTTGGTTAATAATAATAATTAGTATATTTTAATAATAGATAAAATGTGAAAATTCCTTATATATAATTAATAAACTATTCATATCCCCACCATCCCCGACTTCTACCACCACCGCCCACCACACCACTGTTTACTGTCACCGCCCACAACCACTACCCAACTATACTGTCTACCACCTTTCTCTGCCTCCGACAAACACCACCTAATCACCAGCCACAAATCATGACCACTTGTCTACGTCAACTGGAAATCAGATACCAAAATTAGAATCAAACTCAAAATGTGAAACCAAATCTTTGACACAAGAACACCAACACCACACCAAACACATGAACCTTAGAAGAGACTCAAAATAAAACATGAACCTTGAACTGGACCTGCAAACTTGGAAAACACTTACTCAAGGTAGGTTCGCCAATTTGAACAAAATGAAAGTGCGATGTATGGTTTTATATGTGGTTGTTGTAGTAGTCGCAGATTTGAACAAAATGTCAGATCGACCACAACTTCGTATCTCTTGATCCTGCATTAGGATAACATAGGAGGGAGAAACATAAAGGGGGATCCGTGTCGGGGTTGGTTTTGCGGTGGTGAAGAGAATGAGGGGGAAGAGGATGATGGTGGTGGTGAGGTGAAGGACTCAAAGAGAGATTCGGGTAGGGAGTGACGGGTGTTGGAGAGGTGTAGAGAAGATGACGAGACCGTAGGTCGGTGGTGGTGTCATTTTTCTTCTACGATAAGGGAGTTGCTAATGTAGAACTGAGGCAAGGGTATAGGGGGAGAGAAAGATCGGAAGAGGGAGGGTTTGAGTTATAAATATCAGAATTAGTTACACAAATGGTCCATGTTGTAACGACCCAAAATTTTTTTTAATTATCATAACTTATATCATGATTACAAACAGATAAACTAGAATAGCATATATGTTATAATAACAAAACAACTAGAAGTCTTTATATAAACATTCTGTAAAAACATGTTCCCAAAGGTTTGTAGCTATCTTCTACATTCATTCATTCATGGAGTCAGGCCTCGCCTTTGTCTTTCTCTTTACCATTTGTTTCTTAGTGAGCATACCCAACAATCAAATACATAATCACATAAGTATAGTTATTCACCTAATAAATAATCTCAAATGATCCAATAACAAAATCCCATCTCTATACCCGGTACCGAGGCAAATACTCAAATGCTCAAAGAGCACAAGCACGTATACATATCATCCATACAACATGATCATTGTAAGAGAAAGTCAAGTATACTCACCTGATTACCGGTCAATTAAGATTTTGCTGATTTATGTTTCTCTTATCACTTCTATGATTACCATTGTTCTCCTACAATAATTAATTAACTGTTGTAAAACTCAACAATTCAAATCATACTCCAACAGAATGCTACACGGCCCGTGTAGCACTACACGACCTCGGTACATGACCCAAACAAACTTGATAACCAAATATTAGTCCATAAACTCAATTAAATAACCTCGATGTTGATAATCAATGAAGAACTGTGATGCACAGAATGATAAAACAGAAACCCACACTTGTTTGAGAATTATAAACATGGATTGAACGAACTCACCTTTGATTTACTCCATGCTTAGATCCCAATTGTAGGTCCACGATATCAAGTATCAATTAAAGAATAAAGAATCAATCAACACCATGATCAAACTCTCAATATATGTATATACGGACATGATGAATGAGAGGATATGTACAGCTGAATTTAATTGCTTAATTAGACTAGGGTTGATTACAGTTAAACTTGGTAATCGTAATTGTGATTTATTCTAACGATAGAGTACAAGAGATATATATAGAACATATTTACGCATTGTATCCCCCTACATTAACATATTTATATAATTGTCTAATATTCCCCCGCAAGCTAAGGCCAGGAAACGACCTGCAGCTTGGACCTAAGATTCTCAAAACGTTGTGATAGCAGTGGCTTAGTAAAAAACATCAGCAATCTGATCATCTATAGAGATAAACTGCACGGAGAGTTTCTTTTCAGCGACCTTCTCTCTGACAAAATGGAAATCGACCTCAACGTGTTTTGTGCCAGCATGAAAGACTGGATTGGCTAACAGGATATGTGGCTCCAAGATTATCACACCATAACACCGGAACATTATTCATAGGAACTTGAAGTTCGCGTAGTAACGCCTCAAGCCAAGTGAGTTCAGCAACCGTATCCGCTAAGGCTTTGTACTCTGATTCTATAGATGACCGAGAGACGGTCTTTTGTTTCCTGGCAGACCATGACACAAGATTTGTGCCAAGATAGATAGCATACCCCCCGGTGGATCAACGGTCATCTGGGCAACCAGTCCAATCAGCATCAGAGTACGCATTGATGGATGGTGCACGAGCATCAGAATAGGCATGTAAGACGGAGCCTGAGTTGTGTTTAAGTAGAAGACCATAGTTAGATGTGCCATGTAGATACCGAAGAATGCGTTTAACCGCAGACCATGATTTTCTGACAGAGAATGCATAAATTGGCAGACCTTGTTGACTGCATACGTAATATCCGGCCGAGACAATGTGACATATTGTAAAGCACCAACAATCTGACGATATCGAACTGGATTCTCAAACGGTGGGCTATCACCGAGGGTTAAATTTGTTGAAGTGGTGATCGGGGTGTTAACGGGCTTGGCCTGTGAGAGACCAGCTTTTTGGAGTATCTCCAAAATATACTTCCGCTGAGATAATAGCAGATCAGGGCCTTTGGAAGTAACTTTAATGCCAAGGAAGTAGGAGAGAGGACCCACATCTTGAACAGCAAAAGTCTAACTCAGATTGGTGATGATCTGACCTATAGCTTTAAGATTGTTACCTGTCAGGATGATGTCATCAACATATACCAACATATATAAAAGAGTGCCCTGAGAAGAGTAAATAAAAAGAGAAGGATCTATAGTAGAGCCTTTAAACCCAAGTGATAATAGGGCCCTTGATAACCGGTGAAAACAGGCACGAGGGGCCTGCTTAAGTCCATACAAGGACTTGTGAAGCAGACAAACGTGATCCGGTCTTTGTGGATCAGTGAAGCCGGGTGGTTGGCGTAAGTACACCGTCTCAGTCATATCACCATGTAAAAAGGCATTCTGAACATCTAATTGTCGGAGTGGCCATTGTTGCGAAACTGCAAGAGAAAGAACCACACGAACGGTGGTAAATTTAACCACAGGACTAAAGGTTTCCTAATAATCAATACCCGGTTGCTGGTTGAATCCTTTAGCCACAAGACGAGCTTTGTAGCGTTTAATAACTCCCGTTTGATCTCGTTTAATTTTGTAGACCCATTTACAATCCACTACATTAGCATTAGATACCGGCGGAATAAAGACCAAGTGCCATTCAGAATTAACGCAGCGTACTCTTCAGCCATGGCCTTGCACCAGCGAGGATCGTTGTTGGCAATAGAAAAGGAAGTAGGTTCAGTTTCGGTAGTGGTGGAGGTGTGAAAGGCGGATGGATTGTATGGTACCCTTTGTTTGGGATTAGGGCGAAGCGTGGGAGGACGAACACGAGGTGGAGGGGAGTTGTTCGGTTGTGGGGCAGGCGGAGGTGAAGTAGTGGTTGCAGGGCCTGGTAGATTGGAAGATTTGTTGCGCCTGCTATAGGAGGGTCGGTGAGGATAAAATCAGATGGGTAACTGGAGACATAAGGAGAAGGTGAAGGAGATGGTTTAGGTGATGATGTAGAGGAGGGGCATTTAAAAGGAAAGCATTGTTCATTGAACCGAACATGTCTGGCAATGTAAAGACGATTAGTGATAGGATCGAGACAGCGATAACCATGATGAGAGGGACTGTACCCAAGGAAGACACATACGGTAGAGCGAAAGTCCATTTTATGTCTATTGTAAGGACGAAGATGTGGAAAGCATTAAGACCCAAAAACCCGTAGGAAGGAGAGATCAGGTTTGTGGTTAAAGATGTATTCAAAGGGTGAGGTGTTGAAGGAATTACGAGAGGGCATACGGTTAATAAGATAGACTGCTGTGTTGGACTAATTGTCAAAATGTATTTTAGCATAAGTTTTTATTATTGTATTTGTAATTTATATGTGACATATTGTATAAACTGAGCCACCACCGCTGACCCGGCCGACGGCCAACTTCCGCCGTCACTTGACGGAGAACTGCTTGTAACCGCCGGTTAACCGCCTCGTCGGAGGCTTATAAATGTAAGACGAGATGTACATTTCTAGATGCGGTGTGTGTGGTTACCGGTGCCCTATGTGGTGTCCGGATTTGTACCAATATGTACAGTAGATTTCAACATTAATAAAGATGAGAATTTGTGAGTTTGCATGTGTGATTCCTATGATCCAGTGTTAATGGGACCAATAATTGGTATCAGAGCCGAAGAATGAACCACGGTTCTCATCATTTACTGGAGACCGGAAACCCGTCGGAAAATCCAAGATACCGAGAGGCGGCCCCGAATGAAATCTACCACCGTCTGGCACCCACCGAGAAAGGAACTTACCTTATCGGAGAAGATAACCGGAGAAGATGACCGGATAGAGGGACAACAACAGAGAACCACCACCGCCACTGCCGCCACCGCCGAACATCGAGGGTATTACTCGATAGCGACGAAAAGGAAATCGAGGGGTACTCGATTTGAACGGGCGACAGCTAGAACCGGAGAGAACACCGGTGCAACGATCGTTAAACTTTCAGGCGACGATCGAACGGAGATAACCAATGAGTTTTTCCGATAAACCCAAGCCACCGTACAGCGGATACCCATCAAAGGGACTGTTGAAGCGGCGCTGAGGGTTATAGCCCTGGTTCTATTGAAGAACGGAGGGGAGAAACCACCGAGAGGAATGGTGCAAAAGAAGGGAGAAAACCGTGAAGTTTTTCCCGAGAAACCCTAGCCACCGTACAGAAGAAACCCATCAGAGGGGCTGTTGAGGCGGTGCATGAGGGTAACAACCCTGGTTCAGTGAAGAACAGAGGGGAACAACCGAGAGGAGTGGTGCAACAGAGGGGAGAAAACCCTAGTTTTCAAACGAGAAAGATAACCGGCACAAAGGTCTAAGAGACGGTGCTTTGGGAAGACAAACCACGATTGCTTTTTCTGGAAAATTGATGCGTATGGGATAAGCAGATGCACCGTACAACACAAAAGGGGAAGCAACTCTTTAATCTTTTTTAAATTATTAGTGTAGTTAAGTGGGTGCAAAACCTACCGTATTTTGTTTTGGAAAAGAAGCCCACGTATTATTTTTTTAAAACAACAGTAGATCAAAATTGTGTTATCTAAATAAAACAACTTTCTGTTTTATTAAAACTAAAATCCACGTTTTAAAAAAAAAAACAAGAGAAATTTTTTTCTTGATTGTTTTATTTTTAATAAAAGTTTTGGTTTATTAATAAACTTTTATTAAATTATTAAATGGTTTTACATCCTAATGGATATAAAGATGCTTTTAAATTTTTTGTTAGTTCCTAAAAGGTTTTAACAAGTCTAGTTTAAAGGAGATTAGCCCGGGAGACGAACTTGTTTGAGATGGTCTGTGTGACCATGAGTTTTGTTGACATGGATTTGTCAAGGCAGTGTTTGCCATAGCGACGTTGGGTTCGCGGGAGTTCGTAAAGCTAATGAAGACTTGTACCAACATGTGGTTATTGTTGGAGAGAGAGAAGACTTGGAACAACAATTGGTAATCATTGAAGAAGCATCAGATTGCAGTGAATGCATGAGTTGCAGTGAGTGCACAAACCAATCAAATTGCAGTGAATGCAAAGAACCGATCACGAATAAAGATTGAAGACCTTTTGACAATTAAGGGGGAGACTGTTGGGCTAATTGTCAAAATGCATTTTAGCATAAGTTTTTATTATTGTATTTGTAATTTATATGTGACATATTGTATAAACTGAGCCACCACCGCTGACCCGGCCGACGGCCAACTGCCGCCGTCCACCGCCGTCACTTGACGGAGAACTGCTTGTAACCGCCGGTTAACCGCCTCGTCGGAGGCTTATAAATGTAAGACGAGATGTACATTTCTAGATGCGGTGTGTGTGGTTACCGGTGCCCTATGTGGTGTCCGGATTTGTACCAATATGTACAGTAGATTTCAACATTAATAAAGATGAGAATTTGTGAGTTTGCATGTGTGATTCCTATGATCCAGTGTTAATGGGACCAAGATGTTGTGTCAAAGGCAAAGTGCCAAAACTTGGACGGCACACCAGATTGGGATAAAAGAGTGAGAGCGGTTTCCACCACATGGCGGTGGCGGCGTTTGACAGACCCATTTTGTTCACTGGTATGAGGACACAAAAGGTGGTGGAGAATGCCGAGGGAGGTGAAAAATTGTGATAGATTTCTAAATTCACCACCCCAATCCGTTTGAACCGATTTGAGTTTAGTAGAAAATTGACGTTCAACAATAGTCAGAAATTGTTTAAACACATTATAGACATCAGATTTTTGTTTTAAAGGAAATAACCACATATAACGAGAAAAATCATCCACACATAATAAAAAATAACTATGTCCATCAGCAGAAGTTACGGGTGTTGGACCCCAAACATCACAGAATAACAGATCTAACAAGTGAATACTTTTATAATTAGAAGATGACAAATGCAGTTTCAAAGATTTCCCAATGTAACAGGAAGTACAAAAGGAATTCGAACTTTTATTTAAAACAGGAAGCTTATATCTAGATATCATAGCTTGCAGAAGTTGGGAGTGTGGATTAGGGTTGTCAATGGGGCAGATCGGATCGGATCTTTTAAAGATCTGACCTGACCCATAGACCCATTTAATTGGATCTGGATCTGACCCATTAGCATTAAGATCCATTTAATTGGATTTAGATCAGATCTATTATTAATGCGTCTTGACCCAAAGCGACCCATTTAATATTATTTATTTATTATTATTTATATAATAATCCATCAAATATTTTTACAAACCCTATTACTCCACCTCATCTCATCCCCTACCTCGCCTACACTACCTCTACCCCCCACCCCTACCCTACCCCCACCCCACCCCACCTGATTTTTCTGGCCACCGCCACCACGTTCCTCGACCACACCGCCACCCTAATCTTCCTCGACAACACCATCGTTTAGTTCCAATTCCATGCATCACGATCTCATGATTTTAAAAAACTCTAATATTTAAAACTTCCAATTCAAATCACCGATTTCCATACCAAATTTCCAATTTCCATATTTGATAAATGATCTATACATTTACATAGTTGATTCATCGTTCTAATTCACCGATTTCTATTGAAAATTTTCAATTTCCGTATTTAATAAATGATCTACATAGTTGATTCATCAGATTTGTCATCTTAGATCGATGATATAATTTGAACTAATTCTTGTTTAACTGAAAAACGGAACCACAAGAATTTGAACTAATTCAGATCAACTACAACGATGCTCACGTTATTTGAGCTCCGGCGAGCCAAAGCTAGTTTCATAAGAAGGATACACGCATCCGCCCTTGCCTTGTCAAAACTCTCGCCGTTGGAAACATTGACTTCGCTTCCCGGCGACCGATACGGAAATGGAGGTTTGTGAAAGCGGAGACACATGCACGCAACACTACATGCTACGTCGTTTGAAACCACGTCCCAAAGCCCGTCGCTGGCCAAAATTAAACACTCGTTCTCCGCCGTCCGATCCATTACGGTTACTTCCGGTTTCGGTATACGTAACGCTTTAATTATATGTGAGCGGTGTCGGCGACGGCCGTAATGGTGTCGGCGGTGGCTATCTGTGGTTGCCGCCGCCGTCGGTGACGGTGGCTACAATAAAGGTGGTGACGGCGGCGGTGGCCGCGGCCGGTGACGACGTTAGGTGGTGGGGGTGGTAACTGGCGGCGGTGGGTGGTGATTATAAAATGATGATAGTTAGTGGTTTTTAAAATTGAATTGTAGTTTAATATTAAATGGGTCGACCCAGACAGATCTTGGATCGACTCACGTAGTGATCCAATTAAATGGGTCGACCTATTGGATCTCTTATTGGGGCGATGGATCCAATTTTTATACCCGTTGGATCATTTAAATGGGGCAGATCAGATCGGATTTGGGGCAAGATCTGACCCATTGACTGGCCTAGTATGGATGACCAAGTCGTTGATGCCAAATAGCAGAAGAAGCACGAATGGCGGTGAAGGCAGCTTTAGGGAGAGACTGGAGCTGAGGAAGGCGGATAGAGTAGAGCCCGTTGTTACTTGGACCCGTGAGGAGGGTAGTGCGTGTAAACTTGTCCTTCACAGCAAAAAAGGTAGCGTGAAATTCAAAGTAAACATGATTATCTTGACAAAAATTTTGAACAGAAAGTAAATTGCGCTGGATTTGTGGAACGTGAAGTATGTTAGAAAGGGAAATGGTTTTGGAAGGAGAAAATAAACGAGTGGAACCAATGTGAAGAATGGGTAAACTGTAAAAAACTTGTAATACAATAACCACAAACTATAGAAAGACTTTGATTCATACAACACGAAAGAAAGAAACACTCGATCAGCAGATCAAAACACCATCGTTGAACTGCTCCCTTTTTTCTTTTCTTAGAAAACTCTCCTTCTTGAAGACAGCAACGCAGACTTGTACAGCAACAAATAAAAGAGTCCAAATTTGTTCAATTTTACTCTCTACACCCTTGAACTTGTCACCAGATCCATATGCACCCCTTCACTTCAAGTCCACCTTAAGTCCTTGTTACCAACAGTTAATAAACTATAAACCTACAATTGACAAACAAACCAACATTAAAATAGCACATGATTTTCAGACTAAAATTGACCCTGATATATTTCAACACCCCCCTTCAATTTTAGCGTGGAAAAGATTCAACATATTCAATTTTTTACACAAAAAAGTGTGTTGACCTGAACTTAGACTCTTAGTAAACAAATCTGCAATGTTAACTACGGAGTCTATTTTTATAGTTTTTATAATTCCTGCACATACTTTTTCCTGAACTAGATGCAAATCAATTTCCAAGTGTTTGGTTCGTTCATATAACACTGGATTAGTAGCTATTTGTATAGCCGCCTTACTATCACAGTAGACACTTACTAGAGTCAACCCATTTAAATTCAAATCACTGAATATATTTAACAGCCACATGACCTCACACGTAACTGCTGCCATCGCTCTATATTCCGCTTCAGCAAAAGAACGGGCAACAGTTTGCTGTTTTTTACTTTTCCAAGAAATTAAAGAACTCCCCAAGAAAATACAAAACCCAGTGATAGACCTCCGAGTAGATAGACACCTACCTCAATCAGAATCAACAAAAGCTGAAAGTGACAAAGACTGACCTTTACTTATATGTATACCCTTACCTGGAGCACCTTTTAAATATCTCAAAACCGAAAAGCCAATTTAAGATGAGTTTGAGTTGGCGCATGCATATATTGACCAAGAACATGAACCGAATAACTAATATCAGGTCTAGTAAGAGTAATATAAATCAACTTCCCAATTAGCTGTTGATAAACTGTAATATTATCTAACAATTTTCCATGTAAACCAGTAGGCGGAATTGTTGCATTCATCTCCAACGGAGTATTCATAGGTTTGCTACCTAAAAAACCAAAATCATTTAAAAGCTCAAGACAATATTTCCTTTGAGACAGACAAATACCAGACTCAGTTTTCAAAACTTCAATTCCAACAAAATATTTTAGCTCTCCCAAATCTTTAATCATAAACTGTGATTTTAAAAAAGACTTGACTTTATTAATCTCATCCAAATGACTACCGGTAGTGACAATGTCATCCACATACACCAATAAAGCTACGAACACACTTTCAGATTTCTTCACATACAAGGAGTAATCAGATTTGCTTTGAGAAAAACCATTTTCAATTAAACATTTTGACAATTTTTCATTCCATTGTCTAGGAGCTTGTTTTAAACCATATAAAGACTTGACAAGCTTGCAAACTCTTTTATCACTTTTATCAAAATAACCTTGAGGTAATTCCATATAAACTTCTTCTTTCAAGTCCCCGTACAAAAAGGCATTATTAATATCAAGTTGGTATAATGGCCAATTATTATTAACAGCTAGACTAATCAAACATCTAACCGTTACCATTCTGACAACAGGAGAAAAAGTCTCCTCAAAATCAACACCTTCTCTTTGAGCATAGCCTTTCGCTACAAGACGCGCTTTATATCTCTCAATTTCTCCGGTTGATTAATATTTTATTTTATAGACCCATTTACAACCTATAGCCTTCCTACCAGGGGGTAAAACTGTCAATTCCCAAGTTTTATTTCTATAAAGCGCCTCCATCTCAAGATTCATGGCATCAACCCAGTTTTGATCCTTAGACGCATCGTAAAAATTCCTAGGGTCGACACTTTTATTCAAACTTGTAGCAAAGCTAAACAAATATGAGTTCAAACTAGAGTAGTTCACCACTTTATCAAGCCCGTATCTTATTTTTCCTTCTATAACAAAATCATCAAGTCTCTTCGGAAGACTTGAGACTCTATTTGACCTCCTAAGGCTGCCATTTGTCTCTACTTCAGAGGTTGCCTCTTGACTGCTTAAATTTTTTTGCCGAATTACTACCCTCAGGAGGATCTTTCTCATAGATAGAATCATCATAAGATGTTTCAGTTGTTTGATCTCTAGTAGCTATATCAGAACTGCCGAGAGATCCAACCAAACTGCCATCACCTTGAGAAGTCCCTTCCTCCTCATCATTGGGATTTTTTAAATGGAAAAACTCAAAATCAAAATAGGGAGTATCAAAAAAAATTTAACTGTATAGAGAACTTTCAGACTCAGAAACACCTTAATCAGAAGCTTGCTTGTTCATAGCAAGAGGGAAAATGTCTTCATAAAACTTCACATCCCTTGAAAATAAAACTGTTTTGTTTTCGAGACTATAAAGCTTATAACCTTTCTTTGTATTAGAATAACCAATAAGAATATGTTAGTGCATACATTGTCACACATTAAGAAATGCATCCTTATTTTGATGATGATAAAAATATGAACAAGTAATATTATTGCTTATCAAATTTATTCATATGTTCATATGTTACATTCTTTAAAGGTTAACAAACCTAAAATTAAGATGATCAAGGGAAGGACAAATAATTGAAGACTTCAAATCAACAAGCAGAGAAGAAAACAAGATAAAAGCAAACATTCAACTTTCACGGTCGACCGTGAATCAACCGTCGCAGCACAAACGTCATCTCTTAACATCGTCTTTCTTGATGTCAACCGATCTCATACTCGACAATTGAAGATGGAATCTTTAAAGGCAATTAATAAATATAAGAGTTCACAAATAATTTTGACAAAAGAATATTTTATCAAATCTTTTGTAAATATGTCACACATATAGTTTATAAAAGTAATTCCAAACTTTTATTTAATTTGTCTTGTAAGACAAATTATAATAAAACAAATTATTTCTTATTGTAGCAAAAACTAAACATGATTTTGCATTGAATTTCCACAAGACTAAAATTAGAAAAGCATCTTCTATATGTGGTAAATATCCAACATCATTTTTGCAAATCCTTCCAACCTTCCAAATTTGCATAAAGAATTCAAACTTTTTTGGTAGGTCAACATGGGACTTTTCTAAATGTTTTTTCTAATGATTTTTTATGGCAAAAAATGTTTGAGTATGGTTTTATACAAAGTGCAACGTTCATATTTTGAACTTCCAAAAAGCTGTCCAGACCTGCGTGTCAGGATCGGATATAGATTATATCAACTAACAAGAACTAACTTTTGAATAACAAATCAGAGTTGAATAAAAGTTAATCTTTAACTATGATCACAATCAACTAAGAAGTTGCGGAATCACACTTAATTGATTAAAGAAGGTTTTGAACACAAAGCAATTCAATCAAACAGTAGTTTTATTGATTAATCAGAATGATTACAATAGCAAACTTCACCCCCAATCTAACTTATTATGTTAGACGAAGAACACAGATTGTTCTTGGGTTTCAAAGAGAAACTTAGAGGCTTAGCACTATTCTGAAAGCAAATTACAACTTGAAGAATGAATGTAAAAACTTAAACAATGAGTACGTATATATTATAAATTCTAATCTAGCATTTATATACTCCTTGATCTTCCTTGATTTGCTGACAGTTAGGTAATCTTCTATCTTCTGAGATAATCTTGATGATCTTCCAAATATTTCAAGATATCCACAAAGATAGGGTTTTCCATATTTAGCTCAACCGAAACTGTTCATTGGATGCAACAGTTCTGGTTCTTCTAACAGTCTTCGGCTTCAAGGTCTTAAAACAGTTGTAGTAGTTTGTACTAACAGTTCTGAACTCTATATAACAGCTTTGAAGTTCACAGCAACTGTTGGTTACAACTGTTTTCACAATCTTCACTAACAGTCTTAACAGTTTTGATTTTTGCATGTATAACAGTTTCAATGACTTAGCCAATTTCCCAACAATCTCCCCCTAAGTTAAAGTATTGAACAATACAATTAAGTTGTTTGTTTTAAGGGTTCAATCATAGACAAATTAACATAAATAAAGAACATATTTATCATTGTATGCAAAATCAAACGGTTACAATAAAAAATTCAAGAGATAGAAAAATTACATTTTCTTTGACTGTATAAGCTCCAATCTCTTCTTCAATCTCTTCATCAGATCTTCCTTCACTTGTGCAGGACCATAAAACCTTGCTTTCAACATATACATTAGCTTTGGTTTACTGTGCTCGATGAACTCAAGATCAAACCACTGAGTTTGAGCATTTCCCATCACCATGTGATACACCTTTGATCTTTCATATACTTTCACAATAATGATTGGAAATCTTTCATCACTTATCAACATGGGCATCACTCCCAGTGGATTACATATACTAGATAAGTGCATCATCAAGACTTTTATTTCAACCTCAGCTGCCCCTCCATAGTGACTTACTCCATATGCATACATCTCCTGTATGTCTCTCCTTGTCACACAATCCATCATATGTAAGAAACTGGAATAACTTTCAATTGGTTCCAGTTCCCTGACAATAGTAAATCCTTGTTTTCCAGTCTCTACCCTCAAAAATTCAAATCTCCACTCGGTAATGTGGGATTTTTGACCAAGCTGCTCTTTTTCTAATTTTTCAATTCTTTCTGCAATCTCCACACTTAGTCTGTCTTGAAGAATGGTTTGAACCTTTTCAGCTTTAGCTTTTTCTTCAGACTTTTGGAATGTTTGGAGCTTTTGGACTGTTTGGAGCTTTTTCTTTTCAACTGGCTTTTTCTTTTCAACTACTGGCTTGGGAGGTGGAACTGTTTTCTTCTTTACAACCCTTTTTCTTTTTACTCCCTTACCAGCCTTCTTCTCCCTTTCTTCTTCATTCAACTCTTGTGTAAATTCAGCAGCTAGTTGTTGAGCTAGATCATGATCTTTCTTTTCTTGCTGTACAAGCTCAGCATTCAACCTTTGTGCTAATTCCCTATCATGCTCTTCTTGTTGTTCTTTTGTGAGCTTGAGCTTGGGAATATCAACCACAACTTCCTTTCCCTTACCTAGCACAGGGGGCATCCTTTCATCTTTCTTTCCTTCAATAATTGTAATGCCTTTAAACCCTGGCTTAGGTGCAAGTGGTTCCAGCTTTGACACTTTTCCATCCAACCATCCATCATCAATGTTTTGTGCCATCTTGAATGTGCTGATATTCAGAGTTTGAGCACCTATTTCAATCAAATGATTTTGTTTAACTTTAGACCATGTTTTAAAAACCTCGGTTGTTGGATAGTCTCCTATCATGATCATCTTGTTAATCAACACTCTATCCACAGCTGACAACCTTTCTTCTTCTTCTTCCACTTGTTGAACACTTGCAACTGTTTGTTCAATTGGTGCAACTGTTGTGCCTTCAGCTGCAACTGTTTGTGTACTAGATGCAACTGTTAGTTCAACTGGTGCAACTGTTTCAGCAACTATTTTTGGCTTTAAAGATTTCTCCCCCTTATTGATTGGAACTGTTTGAGAGGAGGGTCTGGCACGAGTAGAAGATTTTTGGAGCATTTGATCATGTGCGTGAAGAACATCAGTAGCCTTCTTCAAAGAAGCTGACAAAAATTTGATTTGTTGATCCTGCTTGATAATTAGCTCATTATGCTTTGTCAGAAGCTTGTCATATTGGAAATTCCTCTTTTTAAGATAGAGGAAAGCAGCAACAAATGGTACAAGATCAGGATTCATCAATGATTTAAGTTTCATACTTGCCTCAATGTCAGCCAGTGTTGCCACTGTGAACATATCATCGGCAGATAGAACTGGTGGTTTACTTCTAGAAGATCCCTTACCAGTACCCCTCTGTTCTTGGTACTGGGGATTTCCAGAAACTGTTTGACCAGCCTCTGTTGCCGTGACTGAGGTCTTAGTTATGTTAACCCTGTCCTATTCATCCCTTGCGGATAAAACAGTAGTGTCAGCCTCAAAAACCACATGATCCCCCTCTAATGGAGTGATCACCTCCTCATTGTGCCTGGGAGACAGCACGAATGGTTCCCTTTCGATATTCTGCACAGGTGAATGCACCTGTGTAGGGCTAACAGTTTCAGTTTCATGAACTGTGGTGGAAGGAGCATCAACAGTTCTTTTCCTCTTCTTTTGAAATGTTTTTAGTGCAGGGGCTTGTGTTGTAGCTCTTTCAAAGGTAGCAGAGGGGATTATTTGAGTATCGTGAGCTGTGGGTTCCAGAGGTGGTGGTGTAGCAATAAGTTGGGCTTCATGCTCACCCCTGGCAGCTCTGTTTCTTGAAAGAAACTCCACCATTACAGAGAGTGGTGGAGTTATGGCACCTGAGAAATTCTTCCCATTAACCATCAACTTGCTCAATGTGGAGGCCACATGAGCAGAGGGAATTAGGACCCTCTTGTGTGCTTTAAGATTTGGCATAAAAAAGTTTAACAAAACTTGCACAAATCGCGGGTACATCAAAAAGAGACCATATTTGGTCCCGAGATGTTTTACCATGCCATTAAAAATAAGTTTTGAAAAGTTGAAACAACGATTGTTGGCCAAACAGATTAACTCCAATGCAATGTTGCTTCCGAACTCGTTCCACCCTGTGCGTTTAGGACTTACACACTGCTGGAGAGTATGAATCAAATACTTCCAATGTGCGCAAAAATGTCCCTTGTAGAAGGTACCCTTGCCCCTAGGGCCCTCATACCCAAGCCTAACCAACTCGGTATGCACAAAGTCTAGGGAAACAGAATCAGAATACTCATCATCGCGATCATGAAGTTGAAGAAGTTGGCGGATGGAGTTCTCAGAGATTGAAACATTCAAACCATCAACAGTGGAATCAATCCATTGCACTTCATCAGTTGTTCGAAGGGTAGCATGTTTCCAAAACTGATCAATATGAGAAGTGTAAATGGTTGGGTTTATGGTGAGATCAGTGTGTATAGTTGACATCGAGAGATAGTCAATCATGTCGTGGAAAGCAGTAAGATCAGCAGGTTTTGTAAGGAAGGCAAGCATATTGTGTTCTTTGACAAATGGAAGGGGAGCCATTTTGATTTGAGAGCAAAATTCTAGGGTTTTAGCGTTTGATCAAAGTTCAGAACGAGTGAATGAACTGGTGAGGAGGGAATTGCCTTATATATGTTTCGAATATTAGATGCAATTCAAACATCCTCAAAATTCTGCAAAGACCAAAACACCCTTTAGTAACTTAACAGTTGACGGACAAAAATAACGCTAACAGTTGAAGAACTATTTTCATAAGATGTAACAACTGTTATTTAGAAATAACTCCCTTTTCGAAGATCATGAATTTGGACTAACAGTTGTGCATTCTACACACTAATAGTTGAAGACTGTTTTTGTTAGAAAGTACAACTGTTATTGGACGAGTTTCTCCCCCTCAGATGCACATGGATTTTGCCTAACAGTTGTGCAGGCCATATGCTAACAGTTGAAAACTGTTAGTAGTATTTCAAATAACTGTTAAAAAAATATGTGCAACTGTCAACAAAACTTAGCTCATACACTCATCATAAGCTGATTCATCATAAATAAACCATTAGCCAACACAGACATCAACACCCAGACATCAACACAGACATCATACACTCATCATAAGCTGATTCATCATAGTTCTTAAATTCAGAACCATTGTCAGATCTAATGACTTTCACCTTCAAATCAGATTGATTCTCAACCCTAAGAATAAGAGACTTAACTAACTCAGCAGTTTCATCTTTAGTTCTAAGAAATTTAACCCATGTAAATCTGGTGAAATCATCAACTACAACTAAACAGTAGGCTTTCTTACCTATGCTGATCACAGATGTTGGACCAAAAAGATCCATATGCAAAAGTTGTAAAGGTGCAGCAATGGAAGAAACTTCTTTGGTCTTATAAGAAGTTTTGTGTTGCTTGCCTTTGAGACAAGCCACACAATGATCATCACATGAGAATTCTTTTTGGGGCAAACCTCTTACCAAACTGTTTTTAGCTAACAAGTTCATGGTTTTAAAATTCATGTGACACATCCTTCTATGCCAAATGGCAGACTCATCATGAGATGCCTTTGAGAGTAAACAACTTAACACATTTTGTTTAGCAATCTTTTGTGTATCTAGACAGTATACATTATCCTTTCTAGGTGTTCTCAAAAGAACATCCTTCTCATTTAGTTTAAAATCTTTTGATAGGATAATGCATTCTGAATCTGTAAACAAAATTTTGTTTCCATGTCACAGATTTGAGATACACTTAACAGATTGTACTTAAGTTGTTCAACAAAGAAAATATCATTAAATGTAAGTGTACCTGCCTCAACAGCTCCTTTACCTGTGATTTTTCCTCCCTTAGCATTTCCTCCAAATGCTACAAATCCACCATTGATGCTTCTGAAATCCTTCAAACAATGTGGATTTCCAGTCATGTGCCTTGAGCATCCACTATCCACATGCCAGATAGATACATGATTGGCCCTAGGAATGCTCTGCACAAATAAAATCAGTTAGTAGCAGGAAGTACCCAGGCCATGCAGGTCTTGGGTACACCATTCAAGTCATAATACTTAAACAGAGTTTGGTTCTTTTTGATTTCATCCAAATTAGATTTCTCTAATTTGTGTGAGGAATACTTTGTAAGAACATGTAGTTCCCAATTGTTGTGATTAACATTTGAGACCTTTGAACAAACAGTTGTTGTAGATGGTAAAATAGTTGAGTCATCATGTGACTTATTTTGTTTTGCAATTTGAGTACCAGTTTTACCCTCTTCAGAAACTGTTTGTTTCTACAGTTTCACCCAAGCCAGATCAACAGTTTTTGGTTTTGATAAAACAGTTGTAGAACTATTAGTTGGTTTGGATGTAACAGTTGTAGAACTGTTAGCCTGTTTTGGCTTAGCAGTTTTAGAACTGTTAATCTGCTTTGACTTAACAGTTTTAGAACTGTTATTTTGCTTTTTGAAACTTGGTTTTTTGGTGCTACACAGCTGTGGGTTATAATAACAGTCTTGAGCCAAGTGATTGGATCTCCCACATATATAGAACTATTTAGCTTTCACAATAGGCAAACCAGTTCTTTGTGACCAGAACTGGTTCCTATTTCTTTGATTTCCTCTAACAGGTGCTGACTGAGGAAACTTTTGTACACCATGCTTTTGGCATGTGCATGCAGGCATTTCAGTATGCCTTTTTACAGATCTGAGTTTAGTCTGTGCTTTTGCAGCCTCCTTCTTGGGCTTTCCAACTACAACTTCATCAACCTTCACTTTTCCTTTTGACTTAACACTAACAGTTGAGCTGTTTGGGTTAGAACTGTTTGGGTTCCTTTTGGGACTGTTAGTGTAAAGGTGGGGACAGTTTGTAACAGTTGTGGAACTGCTTATAGAATGAACAGCTTTGGTCAGTTTTGGCTCATTGGTGAGGGGTTCAGTGGATGCTTTTACAAACACCACAGGTTGTAAAGATGATTTTGTGGGAATGGGCTCACAACAAATGTGATTTTCATATGGAATACCTTCATCCTTCTTCACAACTCCCTCATTCTTATCATCACTCACTGCATACACAACTCCTTCCTCATCACTTTCAAATTGTGGATTAGCTGACTTCAGTTCCTCTGGTAATGATTCATTAACATACCTATCAGCTACATCAAACATGGGAGTTATGTAGTTGTGATTGTATGGAGGTGGGGTCTGCTTATATCCTAAACCAGTTTTCACCTTATCTCTGATTTGTGATTGTAACAAGGTTTCAAGTTTAAGATTTGTTGCCTTGAACATGCTCATATCAATATCAACACCCTCCAACTTCTTGGTTAAATCATCAACCTTACTTTCCTTCTCACTTAGCTTCTTTTTCAAACTATCAATCTCCTCTTGAAGCTGCTCTTTTTCCCACTTATGATATTTTCTATCATAATCCATTTGCAGTTCATTGGCTTGATAATCTTTTATTTTCTTTTCAAAGCTTTCAATGACTGCACTTGATTCATATCTCCTCTCCTCCATTTTGCTTAGAGCAGCACACATTTTCTTATTGTGCTCTCTAAACCATTTAACAATAGCTCTACATTCACCAGGACATAGTTTAGAAGATACCTGAATGTCCTCAGATGCTGGTGAATCCAACTTGATGGAGGAGTCAGTCAATGCCATCAAAGCTTTGTTGTTTGTAGCCTCTTCTGCTTGATCACTCCAATCAAACCCATGACCTTCTTGTGAGATCAATGCTGAGGAGGCTTGATTCTGAGTTGGCCTCTGACCTTGATTCTGGACTTGTCCACCAGATCTGCACTCTCTTGCAAAGTGGCCAAGCTGTTGACATTTGAAGCATCTCACCTTTGACTTGTCAAATCCAGCCTTGCCATCAGCTCTGAAATTCATGTTTTGCCTTCCAGTCCTTTTGATGAACCTCTTGGCTCTAACAGTAAGCATGGCCATCTACCATTTGAGATCCATCTCCTCAAGATCATCAGGGTGCACTTGTTCAAGATCCTCATTGGTGAGGGTTGAATGTGCATGGCTGGCAAGAAAAGCTTTAAGTACAGCATCTGGAGTGTTCACATCTAGTCCAACAGCAGAACTAGTACCTGCACAACTATCAAAAGAGTTAGTTAATGAATGGTTTGATTCCATACCTAAGGATGACAGGAGAGCAGCATTGTGGCTAGGGACAACAGTTTTTCTTTTTCCCTCAATCTCTCCCTCAAACACTATCAAACTATTATAGAGGTTATCTAACTCTATGTCTTCAAGAGAATCCTTAGTCCTCCATTGTGCAGCAAACACAGTCCATTCATCACCTAGATACCTAAGAAACTTTCTATTTATCTCATCTTGATCAAGCCTAACCTTAGCACTCTCTAGTTGGCTTACCAGCTTGTAAAACCTATCAAAGATTTGGGTGATGCTCTCATTCTTTCCACTAGTGAAGTTCTCATAGGCTTGTTTAAGGAGATCTCTTTGGTTTCTCTTAGAGCTAGCATTCCCAGCAAACCTCTTTTCCAGAGCATTCCAAAGTTCATGAGCATCATCAAATTTCTTGAATTGATGTTGATACTCATTGGGAATTGCAATCTGGAGGATGCTGAGAGCTTTCATCTCAATCATTCTCTCCTTCTTTTCACCATCTGTCTTTGGTGGTGGTTTCTTCTTTGGTTTTCCAGTCTCATCAAGATCAACAGGGGCAGTGGGAACAGTTTCAATGATTTTCCAAACAGCATAGTCCATTAATTGGACATGCTGCTTGATTCTCAGTTTCCACATCTCAAAATCAGTTGGTTTGAGCATGGGAACACGAATGTTTGACCCAGAGCCATTGTTATCAGAAGATCCACCAGAATCCATTGAAACAAAGTGATTTGAAAACAGTTTTAAAGAACAAAGCAAGATTGAAGCAAAACCTTCAACTGGTGATCAAAAGAACCTTAATGATAAGGCTCTGATACCACTTGTCAGGATCGGATATAGATTATATCAAATAACAATAACTAACTTTTGAATAACAAATCAGAGTTGAATAAAAGTTAATCTTTAACTATGATCACAATCAACTAAGAAGTTGTGGAATCACACTTAATTGATTAAAGAAGGTTTTGAACACAAAGCAATTCAATCAAACAGTAGTTTTATTGATTAATCAGAATGATTACAATAGCAAACTTCACCCCCAATCTAACTTATTATGTTAGACGAAGAACACAGATTGTTCTTGGGTTTCAAAGAGAAACTTAGAGGCTTAGCACTATTCTGAAAGCAAATTACAACTTGAAGAATGAATGCAAAAACTTAAACAATGAGTACGTATATATTATAAATTCTAATCTAGCATTTATATACTCCTTGATCTTCCTTGATTTGCTGACAGTTAGCTAATCTTCTATCTTCTGAGATAATCTTGATGATCTTCCAAATATTTCGAGATATCCACAAAGATAGGGTTTTCCATATTTAGCTCAACCGAAACTGTTCATTGGATGCAACAGTTCTGGTTCTTCTAACAGTCTTCGGCTTCAAGGTCTTAAAACAGTTGTAGTAGTTTGTACTAACAGTTCTGAACTCTATATAACAGCTTTGAAGTTCACAGCAACTGTTGGTTACAACTGTTTTCACAATCTTCACTAACAGTCTTAACAGTTTTGATTTTTGCATGTATAACAGTTTCAATGACTTAGCCAATTTCCCAACACTGCGACGGAAGATGCACGGTCGATCGTGGCTTCTTCCGTGGGGCATCCGGACAAAATTTCCTTTTGTCATTCCTTGATTATTTAAACAAGCTAATGTCTTCATTTCAAACCAACTCTTGACATCTGAAAAATATAGAAAATATACAAGATCTTGTGAGCTTATATTCCACACAAAAAGACCATCTTCAAGATCAAGATCAAGAGAAAAAGTGCAAAGTCTTCAAGAGCAAATCTTCATCTCTATATATTATGTTATTTGTATAAGTGTGTAAGGATCAACTCTAGCCTTTCAAATTAGAGTGAAGTAAGGATCAAATCTAGCCTTTCAAATTAGAGTGAATTGAGGATCATCTCTAGCCTATAAAATTAGAGAGAAGTAAGGATTAACTCTAGCCAACATAATTAGAGTGAAGATAGGTTTATCTTAGCCTTGTTTGCAAGAGAGAATATTATTTCTTGTAAGTGAAAAAGAGAAGTGTAAAAGGTTTATCTCTACCTTCAAAGAGAGAAGCTAGTGGAGCAAACTCTTGGTGGGTGAGGCCAAGGAGTGGATGTAGTGCAAGTTTGTTAACACTTGCATGAACCACTATAAATCTCTTGTCTACTCTTGGTGATATCTCTCTATCTCTACTCTCTTTAAATTATTATATTAGTTGTGTTGCTATAAATTTCAAGATTATTCTTTATAACACAACTTACTAATTTTTATAAGTGTAAAAATTGGTAAACTAAGTAAAAGAACCTATTCACCCCCCCCCCTCTAGGTTCCAACAATTGGTATCAGAGCAAGTTGCTCTAAATTTTTTGTAAAAAATGTTTTGAAATACAACTTGCTTTGTAAATTTTTGAGAAAACAATTTATTACAAAAAATATTGAGTTAGATTCATGGACTTAGAAGAAAACCTAAGATTGGGGGTTTATATGACCACTTTACTCATGTTTATTGATTATACATTTTTAGGTTGGAAAACCTACATGTTGACTTTCTTAAGATCAATAGATTATGACATGGGTGATTTTATTGAAAGTGATTTTGATGAAAATGAATCACTAAATAAACAAACATTGATATTTATTCATAAATCTCTTAAGGAAAGTAAATATGAATATATGTGTTCTTACACTTGTGCCAAGAGATTATGGAATGATATAGGTAAACTTGAGGAGCTTGAAGCAAGAAGAAATGAAGAAAAAGAGACATTAAGAGAACTTGCTTGCTTCATGGCTTTTGAAGAAAATGAGGTATCATTCATAAGTGATTCTAGTAGTAAAGATTACTCATATAATCTTTATGATGAGCTAAAAGATAAATATGATATGTTACTTGATATTAATTCAAAACTCATTAGCAAGACCAATGATTTAAAAAATGTTGAAAATGATAATCTTAAACTCAAAGCTCTTAATGAAATTTTGGTCAAGGAAATAAATGAGTTAAGAGAATCCAATATTATGTCACAAAGTTGCTCTACTTGTCTGGATTTTAAAGAAAAGAATATTAGAGTCCAACAATCATCAAGTGACAATGAAGGTCTTGGGTTTTCAATTGAAACAAGTAACATATCAACAAATCTATTAGAACCAATCAAATGTGTGAAAGAAAAAGCAAAAGAGAAAATCCAGGTAACTCACAGTCGATGCACGGCGGATGCCGTGCATCTTCCGTCAACTCACAGGAATTTTCAAAAACTTGAAAAATACAATATTGCATTTAGTTCTTTCACTTGTATGCCTAAAGTTGTAAGTAATAAACAAATGATAAAGTCTTATACTTCAATTTCAAGGTATGAACTTGGTTTTAAGAAACCTAAATCAAATGTAATTCAAAGATCAAGACGTTCTCATAAAACTATTGATTCTATGAACACTTTGTATTATAAAGGTTTCAAGATAACACCAAGGTGGATCAAAGTAGGTGTTTTTGACACTAACAATCCCGGACCCATGAAAAGATAGGTACCACACATATGATATATGTTTGAGTTGTATGTTGCAATTGAGGTTGAATATCATTCTTGATGCAACTTGAAATCTTGTGTGAATCAAAGACTTGGATAATAAATCATCAAGAATAATGTTTTGAACAACACTAGTGAAACACAATCAAGATAAGTTTCTCTTTCACTTCTCAAAGCTTTATATGTTGACATCTATGTGTTGAAAGTGCCATGAGAACTTATGTGAAACTACTTGACATGTTTAAATGTGTTTATTGTATCTAGTGCTTGACATAAACTTGGTTTGCTATAAAAATAAATCAAGGGTAGCAAAAGTATTAACAAAAGACATAGAAATACTTATCAAATGCTTAAATGTCTTTAAAAGCTCAATTCATACTCAAGTCAAATACTTTTTGATTGAGTTACAAAGTTGAACTATGTGGTGTTAAAATGACATATTACTTGTGCCCATATTACTTGGTGTTGTGATTTAAATAATAACTTGAAGCTCTTCCATATAGATGCATGAAAAATATCAAACTATCTTGAAAATCATTAAATAATAAATTTGAGAAAATTGATAGTTGATTAATAATTTTAGATGTATAGTCTCTTAAAGTTAGAATATACAAACTACATCTAAACAAGAGTATTTGCTTTTGAATGTGAGAAATATTGTGCTTAAAGTTAAAATTGCATATTGATGAACAATATTTTAAAATTTGGCATACCATGTTCATGTTCATCATATTGCCTTAAGTGATTATATGCAATGCTTGAATTTCTCACACAGCATGCTTTGGCTAAAAGTATTTAAATGATATGGAAATATATGTTATATAATTCTATATATTGAAATGTATAGTCAAATAATAAATTATTTGTCAAAGAATTAAAGGTTTGCTTAAATCCCATGGATTTCATTTTCACATACACTATTTGGGTTTAAGTAATTAAAGAGCCAAATTAGATTTTATCATAAGTAACATTGTCTTAGAATCTAAAAGATATCATATTACAAATTAAGACAACTTACTTTGATGAATCATAATTGGGACTTCATAAAAATGGCGCTTAGAAGTTATATACATGCTTTAAAGTTAGATATATTAAAGAAATAATATTTCAAACACACAATAAATGCAATAATATAGCGGACATAAATACTAAATCACTTAAGAAAGAAGTAGTTGATGCAATGAACCTTGGTTTAGGAATGATTGAACATGTTCCCTACAAAATAAAGTTTGATTATGTGAAACTTTTCAAAATGGTGCTTCCAGACTGTCCACGGTCGAATCATGGTCGAAGCCGTGTATCAACCGTGGGTCCACTGCTAAATAATTAAATTGAAAGAAGAAACTCACGGTCGATGCCACGGTCGACCATGAGCTTGATGTCACTTTTAACAATTTTCTATTTAAGGCTTATACATAGGTTTACTCTTGCTTAATACTAAACATACATCAATGCAACATAAGTGATTCAATTGTCTTCCGAAATCTTAGAACATTTAGGACACATGAACCAAATTGGTATACACATACATGTTAAGTTTACATTCACATATGTGTTTCAAATAAAATGAATCATCATCACTTCATCACCTATTACTTTGAGAACTTATACAAACTTTTTGAACAACATCGTAAACAAATGAACAAAAGCATGTTTATGCTATTAACACGCTATGCCTAAACCTTCATGTATGAAACGAATTATAATACCTTGGTTTAGTGCAACAATATGCTAACATGCAACTTCTTGCGATGTTAAAATTTGAGTATCTTATCTTGGGGCTCAAATTCTAAGAACTTAATTCAAAAAGTCAAGACTATCAGTAATGGTGATAAACTAATTAAACTTGCAAAGTAATAAAATGATTATTATGAAGTTAAGATAAGATTTCATTAAATAAATAGAGACATACACTTCACAATTCATGGTAATCACACACTAAAAGCTGAGTTATGATATGAGAGTTTGATAAATCATTTGGTCAAATATTTCATGTATTACTCTTAAAAGAACTCACTAAGTAATTGCATGCATAAAGAAATAAAGTTAATTTACACAAACCTCGTGCATAAATTCTATATCTTACATGGTTTGAAAAGGTAAAATGCTTGTATGCAACTTATATGTGGTGCTCATGATATCCTATTTACATCAACAAGATATGTCACCAAAATAACAATACATGTTAAATGATAATACCTTGATTCATGTTTGACTTATCATTGTTCTTCAAGTTATCAAATTACATATGTGATTCTTACATGAAATATCACTAAACATATGTAACATTATGATATGTCATTCATGCTCATCAAGCGTTAAATAATTATTATGTAATGAATTGTGGTCAAGCTATCTTACGCATGGATTTTTCATATAAGATCACTATCAAAAAGGTTTTTAAAATAAGTTTGTGATACAAGATATGTGAAAATTATTACAAAGTGAAGACATATAAATTAACATATTGATTGTTACAAGTGGCTCAATCTTACTATCTTGTCATGGTGCTTAATGAATTACTCTTTGTAATCAAGATAGTAAAAATAGAAGACAAGTTATGCCTTATATAAGAAATCATGTTATTTGTCATCTTGATATATGCTTGAGTATGCCTATGTACTTAAATGACTATCTCATGTGTCACACACTTAATTTACTATCACTTGACACATGAATCTATGAGGTATACGAGCATAAATAATGATTATAGTATATGTATTGCACACTTGTGTACTCATGAGAACACTTTTCATCTTAATCTTGTTGAATACTAAATACACATAAATGGAAAAGAAAATTTAAATATAAGATTAAATAACAAGTAAACTTATACTTAAGCCTATTTGATTTATCAAAAGAAGATAAACTTAAGTAATCATGAATCAAACATGTAGCTACAAAATCTTTGTTTAACTTGCATGAAATTAGAATACTTTTGTTTACTAGTAATGATGGGAGTATAGTATACGTAGGTATTGAATTAATTCAAAATGTGTAATGCTTGAGAAAAATATCTATATTCTATATCTAATTTCTAATGATATGTTGATCTACATACACTAGATGAAACATTGTTATGTTGTCTTCCAGGGGACTGTGGGGTAAATACCGGGATCTCGTTGTTATCAGCCATAATCTGTTCTACACAACATCTCACCAGTTGTCAGATTATAATTCGTTAGTACCACATCATATTCTCTACAGCTATCTTACTAATTACCCACCCTGGAATATTGGACTGATCTGAGCCTTAGTTCGAGTATTGCACGAAATCACCAATGCAAATCCTCAAACCAGGGCTCTGATACCAAATTGTAACACCGTACTTTTAATACTACCTTGAAATACGCGCGGAAGCTAAAACACATTTATAATATAATATAATAAAGAAAATACAACTTTAATCTGTTTGATTTACAAAACAACATATACAGTGTTACTAAAAAACAACAGGCTCTTTACAAAACAACAGATATCAGAGTAATGATCAGTCCCAAAATTCCAGTTTCATCTCTTTAATCCACCTACCAGGTTTAACCTGTAAAAGATTACAACAGTGGGGAATTAGCACAAAGCTAAGTGAGAGAATAGATATCACAAACATACAAGGCATAAAGCCCAAACCAACAATGATCAAACAAACAAGAGAACCGGCGGTCTTGCGGGACCTTCAACCAAATGCCGGCCAAAGCATAGGTTTACCGATAGCCTAGTTACAACAGACAACAGTACTAGCAACTCTTGATTACAACAAATGCTATCAAGACGAATGCTAGCACTGTATATCCCTAAACCAAGGCCCAGCTGAAAAACAACCGCCAAGCTGATCTCCCAAACCACATGTATATATACAGTCAACAAGAGAATACATCTCAAAGAGCAACAATCAGGTGATATATCTTATACATCCAAGATATATATCCACTCACCGATATCTTCAACAGTTCAGGTAACTCAGTCTATTCTCAACTACTGAGTCTTGTCTCCACCTGAACAAACAACTAACAATCAGTATTTGCTTAATCATTCATACAATAAGCATAATACTATAATCAAACACATATGTACATACAATCACAAGTACATATCAATTCATGTATATACAATCAATATACCACAATTCACTATTACCCTTTACTTACTGTAATTCTGTGAATTCATCCAAATTCTTAACTTAGGCAATTCATACATTCCTTTAATAAGCTAAGGCAACAGGTTCATGTTTATCTTCAAGTCATCCAAGAGTTGATCTTTCATAACACAATATTTACCAATTCCGAGTATAGGTATTGTTTGATTTCCGATTGTGTCCAAATCCGATAAGATCAAATCCGATAGCTTCAAATCCGATTAACATGAAATCCGATCAACCAAGTACGAGCAAATGCAAATCCGAGTAAAGGTAATTCCGATTTAATCGGATTCCGATACAATGCATAATCTGAGAAAAGGCCAATTCCGATCAAGTCATACAATCCGATAAAAGTCAATTCCGACTAAATATCAATTCCGAGTAAACATACAATCCGAGTAAAGTCACATTCCGACTAAGAGTCGGATTCCGATTAAAAGTGTTAGGCCAACAGTTCCAATCTCTCGGATTCCTATCAATTCCGATAGATTTAATCGGATTTCACCAAATCCGATCGATTCATACTTGAATTCCGACTGATTCAAACTCAAGAATACCGATACATTCAAAATCATGCATAACATCACATTTCAATCTGATTTCATACATGCAACTCATCTAAGGTTTCCAAAACTGAATTCTAAACATGTATTGTTCATATTAACATCAAATACTAACAAACATGCATCCTAAATCACAAATTTATCATACATTTCATTCAATCGGATTTTCACATATAAAATCATATAAATCTGAAATTAATCAACAATTAACATTTGATTCTGAATTCTAACCTCAGTGATGATTCAAGTTACTTTAGTAATCAATTTGCACAATAAAGATCAACAATTATCAATTATTTCTTCTTCTTTGTTGCTCTCGGCCATAGCACACTCAAAATACACACACAACACTTTAATCTATTTGCATGTAATGAGATTGATAGTGGCAAGGTGGGGGTTTAGGTGTCCAAAGCCGACACCTCATCAAACCCCACTAATAATACTTACAATTATTTAATCATTTTCACAATTTAATTAACTTAAATTAATTAAACACATAATCAAATAATCAACCAATTAATTAAAGTAATCCAACTTAATTACCTTAATCCTACTAGGCCGGTAAGGAGGGTGTTACAAATCTTCCCCCCTTAAGAAGATTCCGTCCTCGGAATCTAATCGCGCTCAGGTAGGGTATCGATTCCTCATATCAACTTCGGTCTCCCAAGTCAAATCTGAACCCAAACTGTGCTTCCACTTTACCAACACCATTGGTAGCTGTTTATTTCTTAACTTTGTTACCTTACGATCCAGTAATTCAACAGGTTCCTCAATCAACCTCTTGTCGGAATCTACACGCAGATCTTGTATCGGCAAAACCTGTGTCTGATCCTCTACATTGCACTTTCTCAGATAGCACACATTGAAAGTATTATGAATACCTGCCAATTCATCGGGAAGATCCAATACAACCGTCTGATCATTCATTACTTTTCGAATTCTGAACGGACCAATATATCGAGGAGCCAACTTTCCACGTTTCCCAAAGCGTATCACGCCCTTCCATGGAGAAGATTTTAAATAAACTCGTTCTCCCTCAACAAAAGTCACTGGTCGACGACGCGGATCTGCATACATCTTTTGTCGATCCCTTGCAGCTTTCAACTTTTCCCGAGCCACTGAAACTTTATCTGCTGTGATCTGAACAATATCTGGCCCAACAAACTGTTTCTCTCCTGCCTCTAACCAACAAGTAGGAGTTCTGCACGGTCGCCCATATAACATCTCATACGGCGGCATTCCGATACTGGAGTGGTAGGAGTTGTTGTAAGCAAATTCAACCAATGGTAGATGCGAATCCCAAGAACCTTCAAACTCTAACGCACATGCCCGAATCATTTCTTCTAAAGTCTAAATTGTTCTTTCTGATTGGCCATCTGTCTGCGGATGATAAGCTGTACTCAGATTAACTCTTGATCCCAAATCTTGTTGTAGTCTGTTCCAGAAATTCGACACAAACCTCGAATCCCTATCTGACACAATAGATAAAGGAACTCTATGTCTAGATACAATCTCATCAATATATAGCTTGGCTAACTTACTCAAGTTTGCAGTCTCAGCAGTAGCAAGAAAGTGTGCACTCTTGGTTAATCTGTCAACAATAACCCATATCATATCGTTTCCCTTCTGAGTCTTTGGAAATTTAGTAACAAAATCCATTGTGATATGATCCCACTTCCATTCAGGTATTGCTAACTATCTCAAAGATCCATACGGATTCTGGTGTTCGGCTTTCACTTGAGCACATATATGACATGATTCCACGAATCGAGCAACATCTAGCTTCATAGTAGGCCACCAATAAAAGGTCTTCATACTATGATACATCTTAGTGCTACCAGGATGAACAGACATTCTGGACTTATGTGCTTCAGTCAAAATCAATTCTCGCAAATTACCAAACTTTGGCACCCAAACACGATTCTGAAACATCTTCAAACCACGAGAATCAGTAGTCAACTCATGCTGCCTCTTAACCATCAGTTCATCTTTCAAATTCTCTGTCTTCAGTGCTTCCAATTGTGCAGCCATCAATTGATCAATCAAATCTGATTTAATCTCCAACCGCATAAACTTTAATGTATCCTCAGAACCCTTCCTACTAAGTGCATCAGCAACCACGTTAGCTTTCCCGGGATGATACTGAAAATCGATCATAATCTTTAATCAGCTCTAACCATCGGCGCTGTCTCATATTCAATTCCTTCTGCGTAAATACATACTGTAGACTCTTGTGATCAGTGCAAATCGTGCATTTTGTTCCATACAAGTAATGTCTCCACAGTTTCAAAGCAAACACTACCGCTGCTAACTCCAAATCATGAGTCGGTTAGTTCTTCTCGTTGCGTTTCAACTGTCTGGAAGCATATGTTATCACCTTTTCTCTTTGCATTAGTACACATCCTAACCCTGCATGTGAAGCATCACAGTAAACCACAAAATCTTCAGATCCTTCAGGCAACGCAAGAACAGGAGCCTGACACAGAAGTTGCTTCAAAGTCTGAAAAGCATTCTCCTGAGCCTCACTCCATAGAAACTGAACATCTTTTCTGGTTAGTTTGGTTAACGGACCAGCAAGCCTCGAAAAGTCTTTAATGAACCTTCTGTAATAACCTGATAAACCAAGAAAACTCTTGATCTCTGTCGGTGTCTTAGGAGCGTTCCAATTCATTACAGCTTCTATCTTTGATGGATCCACTTTAACACCGTCTTTACAAATCACATGACCAAGAAACTTGACTTCACGCAACCAGAATTCACATTTTGACAACTTGGCATACAGCTTGTGTCGCTTTAGAGTCTCCAAAACTTGTCGCAGATGCTGATCATGCTCATCTTCTATTTTAGAGTACACAAATATATCATCAATAAACACGATGACGAACTTATCCAGGAATGGTCGACACACCCGATTCATCAGATCCATGAACACTGCAGGAGCGTTAGTCAGACCGAATGGCATCACAAGAAACTCATAGTGACCATACCGCGTACGAAAAGCTGTCTTCGGTATATCCTCTTCGGCCACCCTAACCTGATGGTATCCAGACCTCAAATCAATCTTCGAGAAGTACGAAGCTCCCTGAAGTTGATCGACCAAATCATCTATCCTTGGCAACGGATACTTATTCTTGACAGTTCTCTTATTCAAATCTCTGTAATCTATACACATACGCAGAGTCCCGTCTTTCTTTTTAACAAACAACATCGGTGCACCCCAAGGCGAAGAGCTTGGACGAATAAACCCCTTGTCTAACAGAACCTGTATCTGAGTCATCATCTCTCTGATCTCTGAAGGAGCTAATCGATAAGGAGCTTTCGCAATAGGTGTACTACCAGGTATCAAATCAATCTTGTATTCGACATCGCGAACAGGTGGTAATCCTGGAAAATCATCTGGAAATACCTTCGGATACTCCGAAACAACACGATCATCGGTAACTGGACGCTTCTCCTTCTTTACATCAATAGCATAAGCTAGATAGGACGCACACCCTTTGGCTAAAGATTTTCTAGCCTTCATATACGAGATAAACGGAAGAGAAGATGGAGATCTATCCCCACGAGCCACGATATGCGACCCGTCAGCCAGAGGAATAGTTATCAGTTTCTTATGACATTGGATACTAGCCCTATGGTGACTCAACCAATCCATGCCTAATACTAAATCAAATCCAGGTATAGGCATCACCAAACAGTCTACAGGGAAACTAGTACCATCAATACTAATCTGAACTCCAGTCACAGAAGTTGTCACAGGTACTACATTACCATCAGCTACTTCTACCTCTAAATGAGTAGTATTCACAGAAACAAGTAATTTCAACTTGTCACACAAAGTCATAGAAATAAATGACCTATTTGCACCAGAATCAAACAAAACACGTGCAGGCATAGAGTTAACTATGAACATACCGGTGATTACATCATCACTGCCAGTAGCTTCCTTGGCAGTCATCTTAAAAGCCCTACCCTCAGCAGAAGGTACAGTCTTTCTCTTCTGACATGCAGAAGACGATCCCCCAGTGATATTTACCCCTGCCTCAGTCCCCGCAGTCTTCAACTTAGGACACGCACCAGCCCTGTGCCCCTCTTCTTTGCAGTTCCAGCAGACAAAGGTGTTGAACTTACATGCACCGATATCATGACCTGTCTCACCACACCTCAAACATCTCCGTGTTTGCGGTGTACACTGCCCAGTGTGACGAGATTTGCAACTATGGCACCACGGCTTATTCTTAGGAAACCCTGATCCCTTGGACCTCTGATCGGATTTACTCTGATGACTATGTCCCTTACCTTTGCTTTGATTCCCGCTAGAACCTCCACCAAACTTGTCAAAAGACCCTCTGTTCATCTTCTCCCAATCTTTAGCATCAGACTCCGCAGATCTTGCTAATGTGAATGCCTGGACAAGCGATGTCGCCAGACGAGTGTTACCCCGATATTCTGGTAACAAAGCTTTCACAAAATGTTGAACCTGAGAATGTTCATCAGGCACCCACTGTTTTGCAAATCTGAGAGTTACTTGAAATTTGTTGATCAGCTCGTCCACAGACATATTACTTGTCTGTGTCAAATCCAGGAACTCACGCTGAATCTTTGCCATATTAAATGCATTACAATATTGCTCACAAAACTTATCCTAGAATTGCTCCCAGGTAATGGCATTTACAACATCTCGCGGCAGATGTGTAGTCAGAGAATCCCACCACGTCAGAGCTTGATCTTTCAACCGTCTTATTGCAAACTTGACCCACTCAGTTTTCTCACAGTTGCAGGCTTCCAAAGCCTTCACAGTTTCTTTCAACCAGTTTAGGGTAACATTCGGTTTGAACTTCCCGAATACTCAGGTGCTCCACACGCCACAAAATCTTTAAATTGGCATTTGTTCCTAGTTTCTTGTTGAGGAAACCATGGAATGAAGAAGTTTTGTTGTAGTGTTTGATGCTGGTTAGACACTCTTTGTGGCATTTGGATAAATGGAAATGATCCATAAGGTGTTGACACCGTGCTTGCAGGTGTTGTAGTATAAACTGGTGGTGGTATCGGTTGAGTAACAGAAGCTGTTATATGAGGCATCTGAACAGTAGAGGTTGGTTGGGAAGACTGGGTTTGGTTTAACTGTTGCTCCAGTTCAAGAATCCGATCCCTCTGAGTCTGCAAAGTGTCTTCCAGCTGTAACACATAATCTTGGTTATCTGACTCCCCATGATGAGAGGTACCCGCTCTGTGCTGCTCATTCGCAGCAGTAGATGAAACATTGTTAAGTTGTCTTCCAGGGGACTGTGGGGTAAATACCGGGATCTCATTGTTATCAGCCATAATCTGTTCTACACAACATCTCACCAGTTGTCAGATTATAATTCGTTAGTACCACATCATATTCTCTACGGGTATCTTACTAATTACCCACCCTGGAATATTGGACTGATCTGAGCCTTAGTTCGAGTATTCCATAACTTAATTCTAAACATGTATTGTTCATATTAACATCAAATACTAACAAACATGCATCCTAAATCACAAATTCATCATACATTTCATTCAATCGGATTTTCACATATAAAATCATATAAATCTGAAATTAATCAACAATTTAACAATTGATTCTGAATTCTAACCTCAGTGATGATTCAAGTTACTTCAGTAATCAATTTGCACAATAAAGATCAACAATTATCAATTATTTCTTCTTCTTTGTTGCTCTCGGCCGTAGCACACTCAAAATACACACACAACACTTTAATCTATTTGCATGTAATGAGATTGATAGTGGCAAGGTGGGGGTTTAGGTGTCCAAAGCCGACACCTTATCAAACCCCACTAATAATACTTACAATTATTTAATCATTTTCACAATTTAATTAACTTAAATTAATTAAACACATAATCAAATAATCAACCAATTAATTAAAGTAATCCAACTTAATTACCTTAATCCTACTAGGCCGGTAAGGAGGGTGTTACAGAATTATATTGTGAAGATCAAGATAATATACAAATGACACCATGTGCTTCATACATAAAATCAAAATAATTGTCAATTTAGTGCACACATTGGTCACTTACTTGATTAAGCTATACATGATACATTCATTATCTCATCATGAAAAGATGAAAATCATAAGTGGGCCTACATGCACTAAAATACTCATGAAGAAATAAAGGTTATCTATAAAATCTTGGTATAAACATTGATTAAACCTTTACTTGCTACATAATGAAAATGAATAAATATCAATTAGTTATAAATAGACTAATATTGAGATACTCTCCACTATCTAGAGCTAAGAAAATTTTTGATATTCATCTAAAAATTAGATTCGTGGATTTTGGTTATCCCTAACATCATTTGCACATTTTAAGGGGGAGTCACATACCAAAAAGCATATCTCATATATATTTGTTCACACCCTCACTTCCTATCATTTACATAAATACAAGATAATGATGCATAAATCTCTCATAATTCATACTTGAATATATTTGATTAAGTTTATGCATATACTTTTGTATATCTTGCACTTGTGTTTTGCTTTGTCTATCTTTTGTCAAGTGCTAGCTCAAAGGGATCGTAAATCAAGGGGGAGCTTTGATCAAGGGGGAGCTTCAAATTTGTGTAGCAATAGAGGAGAAGAATGTTTCTTTTTGATTCGACAAAAGGGGGAGAAGAATGTAGATATGCAACATGTTAACATGAATAAATTTGTTTAGCAATATTAATTAAATGTTGCATATTTTGTCATCATCAAAAAGGGGGAGATTGTTAGTGCATACATGGTCACACATTAAGAAATGCATCCTTATTTTGATGATGATAAAAATATGAACAAGTAATATTATTGCTTATCAAATTTATTCATATGTTCATATGTTACATTCTTTAAAGGTTAACAAACCTAAAATTAAGATGATCAAGTGAAGGACAAATAATTGAAGACTTCAAATCAACAAGCAAAAAGAAAACAAGATAAAAGCAAACATTCAACTTTCACGGTCGATCCCACGGTCGATCCCATGGTCGACCGTGAATCAACCGTCGCCGCACAAACGTCATCTCTTAACATCGTCTTTCTTGATGTCAACCGATCTCATACTCGACAATTGAAGATGGAATCTTTAAAGGCAATTAATAAATATAAGAGTTCACAAATAATTTTGACAAAAGAATATTTTATCAAATCTTTTGTAAATATGTCACACATATAGTTCATAAAAGTAATTCCAAACTTTTATTTAATTTGTCTTGTAAGACAAATTATAATAAAACAAATTATTTCTTATTGTGGCAAAAACTAAACATGATTTTGCATTGAATTGCCACAAGACTAAAATTAGAAAAGCATCTTCTATATGTGGTAAATATCCAACATCATTTTTGCAAATCCTTCCAACCTTCCAAATTTGCATAAATAATTCAAACTTTTTTGGTAGGTCAACTTGGGACTTTTCTAAATGTTTTTTCTAATGATTTTTTATGGCAAAAAATGTTTGAGTATGGTTTTATACAAAGTGCAACGTTCATATTTTGAACTTCCAAAAAGCTGTCCAGACCTGCGACGGAAGATGCACGGTCAACCGTGGCTTCTTCCGTGGGGCATCCGGACAAAATTTCCTTTTGTCATTCCTTGGTTATTTAAACAAGCTAATGTATTCATTTCAAACCAACTCTTGACATCTGAAAAATATAGAAAATATACAAGATCTTGTGAGCTTATATTCCACACAAAAAGACCATCTTCAAGATCAAGATCAAGAGAAAAAGTGCAAAGTCTTCAAGAGCAAATCTTCATCTCTATATATTATGTTATTTGTATAAGTGTGTAAGGATCAACTCTAGCCTTTCAAATTAGAGTGAAGTAAGGATCAACTCTAGCCTTTCAAATTAGAGTGAATTGAGGATCATCTCTAGCCTATAAAATTAGAGAGAAGTAAGGATTAACTCTAGCCAACATAATTAGAGTGAAGATAGGCTTATCTTAGCCTTGTTTTCAAGAGAGAAGATTATTTCTTGTAAGCTAAAAAGAGAAGTGTAAAAGGTTTATCTCTACCTTCAAAGAGAGAAGCTAGTGGAGCAAACTCTTGGTGGGTGAGGTCAAGGAGTGGATGTAGTGCAAGTTTGTTAACACTTGCATGAACCACTATAAATCTCTTGTCTACTCTTGGTGATATCTCTCTATCTCTACTCTCTTTAAATTATTATATTAGTTGTGTTGCTATAAATTTCAAGATTATTCTTTATAACACAACTTACTAATTTTTATAAGTGTAAAAATTGGTAAACTAAGTAAAAGAACCTATTCACCCCCCTCTAGGTTCCAACAAAATACATTTTTTAGCTCTTGAACTAAACTTATCAGCATTGTTCAAATTTGTGGCAAAACATAAACAACCAAAACATCTTAAGTGATTCAGAAACGGTTCATGACCAAAAACTAACTCGTAAGGTGTTTTTCCATTTAACACAGAGGAAGGTGTTCTATTAATAAGATAAGCAAGCAGTCAAGACATATTCACTCCACATGATAAGTGGTATTCCCCCCCTGAAAAAGAAGAGACCGGACAACATTAAGAAGATGTCTATGTTTTCTCTCAACAATTCCATTTTGTTGCGGAGTATATGAACAAGATGTTTGATGAACAATCTCGTTAGTGACCATGAACTGTTTCATTTTATTGTTAATAAATTCAGTTCCATTATCACTTCGAAAAACCTTAACGTTTTATTAAATTGATTTTTGATCAAATTAAAAAACGATACAACATTATCAAAAGTTTCATCTTTTGACTTCATGAGATACACCCACACAGCTCTAGAAAAATCATCAACAACAGTTAAAAAATACCCTTCTCTACTAGTTACTTTGTAAGGACCCCAAACATCTAGATGAACAATTTCACCTGATTGCTTGGTTTTATGATCACTAGTAGGGAATGGTTCCCTCGTTTGTTTCACCTTATGACAAACATCACAAGGAAAAATAGATTCATCTTCTATACTCAATATATACTTTAAAACAGATAACGCCCGATCAGACGGATGTCCTAACCTAACATGCCACAATTGCCTAGATTGACCACCCATACTAGCACCATTACACATAGAAGCTTTTGGATTTTTTCCAACATCAAAATAGTACAAGCCACCTTGCACACTACCAATCCCCAGGGTTTTCTTTAAAGACAAATCCTGTATATAGCACTTAAACTTATCAAACCCAATAAAAAGTTTACTATCTTTAGCAAGTTTATTCACCGATAATAACTTCACATAGTAATCTGGAACAACCAACACATCATATAAAACAACATCATTGGTTAATTTTAAATTTCCAATTTTTTCACCTTAGCATTGGTTCCATTTGGGTGACCAACACTCAAGTTCAGATCACTAACATCAACCAGATTATAAAGACCTGTTTCAGAAACTGTCATGTGTTGGTTTGCACCAGCATCTATTATCCAACCCGAGTGGTTTTTTGTTGAGAAAAAACTTTTAGAGTTAAAAAAATTGTTTTGAAAGTTAAACTCACCAGCCATGCTAGCATGAGCTGCTTCAACAGGTTTCTTATTTATGAGATTCATCAACATGGAGATTTGCTCACTAGTGAAAGGCAAAACTGAGGAATCAGAATTCGAACCAGAAGTTGAAGCGGTTCCAACATCTGGTTTGTCAGAGACACTATTATTGCTAGAAAACTTTTTCTTCGAATTATTAGTAGTTTGTAACACCTTTCTATTGTATGTCCTTTAAAACCACAATATTTACAAATAAAGTTGGAGTTTAAAAAACTTTTTTCCATTTTTCGACTTGTTATCACTTGTGGTAGCGATAAATGCAGAATTTTGACCTTTCATATTTAATTGGCTAAAGGAGACCCCTCTGTGTGATTCTTCTCTTGAAAGTATAGCAAAAGCACTTTTAACATCAGGTAAAGGATCTCTAGTAAGAATATTACTCCTAATGGGCAAGTATACATCATCCAAACCCATTAGGAACAGCATTAATTTCATCAATTGATTATGATCCTTATACTCTTTAGCAGCATTACATGAACATTCAGGTAACTTGACCAATGCATCAAATTGTTTCCAAAGTGAGTTCAACTTATGATAGTAGTCAGAAAGTGATGATCCATTTTGACTTAAGGAGTTTATTTTATGATGAAAATTAAACATAATAGAACCATCAACCTTATCGTAAGTTTCTTTTAGTTCCTGCCACACAACAGCAGCGTCTTTTGAAAAGATTTGTCCTAAGTATAGATCCTGAGATATTGATCCTAAAATCCATGACAAGACAACAGAGTTGCACCTATCCCATTGCTTTCCCAGGACTTTATCATCTTCAGATTTTATTATAGAACCATCTATAAAACCAGTCTTATTTTTTGTTTCTAAAGCAAGTTTCATGGCACAACTCCAAACTTTATAGTTCTCAGTTCCCACTAATTTAAAAGAAATCAAAGGGGCACCAGATATATCACTAGGATGCAAATAGAGTGGGTCACCAAAATCAAGACTTCCAACTTGGGTGACCTCAACATTAGAATCACTCATGATGCAACAGATAAGAACCAAAGAAAACTGATTCAAACAAACAACTGAACAAGTAAATGGCAAGAAAAATGCCAAGCAAACAACCAAAGAAAAAAAAACCGATAAACAAGTAGTCACATATGAGAGAATTCTTGTCTATAGGCCAAGTATCAACAACTGTGGGCAGTTGACCCCTGTCCGACACAGAGGCTCGCAGAAGGAGTAACTTGCTACAGATTCAAGAAGAAGTAAGAAAGCCTTACAACAAGTCTTGGACGATAGAAGAACAAAAAGCTAACCAGTAGTTAACCCAACGGAGGCTTCAATACTTGAGGATGGTTGAACCAGATATGGCGAAAGACAAGAACTGACCTAACCCAGATTTGAGGTCCCATATAATCCGATTCACCACCAAAAAAACGAATCTCGCAGGTAAGAAAGAAGCAATCGAACCGCCATATAGTGATAACCGATCGAACAGCAAGAACCTTCACAAACGATTTGAAAACCCCAAACGAAACCGAGCCCTAGGCTCTGATACCATGGTGAAAAACTGGTAATACAATAACCACAAACTGCAGAAAGACTTTGATTCATACACCACGAAAGAAAGAAACACTCAATCAGCAGATCAAAACACCATCGTTGAACTACTCCCTTTTTTCTTTTCTTAGAAAACTCTCCTTCTTGAAGACAGCAACACAGACTTGTACAAATAAATGAGTCCAAATTTGTTCGATTTTACTCTCTACACCCTTGAACTTGTCACCAGATCCATCTGCACCCCTTCACTTCAAGTCCACCTTAAGTCCTTGTTACCAACAGTTAATAAACTCTAAACCTACAACTGACAAACAAACCAACATTAAAATAGCACATGATTTTCAGACTAAAATTGACCCTGATATATTTCAACATAAACCCTTACCATTACCAACATGAAGAGAGTCCTCACCATAGTAAGGTTCATGACTGTCGAAGCTGGAAACGTCCTGAGCAACATGACTATTCGCACCGGTATCTAGAAGCCAAGTGTTGGATTGATGTGAGCGGTGATCAGCAAAGTTGGCTGTGGGTGACTGTTGTCTCGGTCACATAGTGGCAGGGTCACGGTTAGGGCACTGAGACTGTATATGTCCAGTACCGCATCTGTTACATGTACCATAAACTGTATTCTGAGTGGAGGCCCAACTAAACTGGCCTCGATTACCTCCCGATTGCTGATTGTTAAAGGACCCCCGTCCATAGCGATTTTATGAGAACGCGAGGTAAAGAAGGCCTGTGCAAACGGTTGATTTAGCGGTTGAAGCTGAAAGCCAAGTTGAGTTGCAAGCTGTTGAAGGGCCTGCATTGTGTCAGGTTGTTGGGAGGCTGTTATTTGTGAAGAATGGGCTGAGGTAGTGGCTGTAAACGCTTGGACATGTGGGACAACAAGGGCTGATTTTTTTATTATATAATCATGATTAGATAGAAGACCATACAGTTCAACAAACGCGGTAGGAATATGCCTTGCATGAATTGTAGATTTCAGCCCATTGTATTCCTCACGAAGTCCCGAAATAACTAGCATAACCAAGTCCTTTTCTTTGACTGGTTCACCAATGTTAGCAAGAGCATCAGCATATTCCTTTGCTCGATTAAGATAAACAGAGGCTGTTTCATCAGCTTTCATTTCAAGTTTAAGCAATTGTGTTTTTAAAGTGTATTCCCTAGACGACGTGTGAGGCGCATAAGTGCGTTCAAGAGAGAGCCAAAGTTCCCTGGATGTAGTACCTTGAACATGTTGGAAGGCAGATTCTGAAATTGTAGAGATAAGGAGCATCCTAACATGAGCATCATTAGAAATCTAGTTATAATATTGAGGATTTGGTTGAGCCTGATCAGATGATGAAGCTGATGCATCGATAGTGGGTGAGGGGAAGGGAATGGTGCCATCGACATAACCCATCAGGTTATTGGTGATGAGGAATGGTTGTATCATTGTATTCCAAAAGCCATAATTTGTAGAAGATAGAGTAAAAGCAAACTTGTGAGAATTATGGGTTGTCTTTTCTGCTGAAGTGAAGGTAGTAAGCATGGCCATAACTATCAATAATCAAAATATTGTTGTCTGCTGGAACAAGAACAGGTGATCAAATACTGAACTGTCGACTGAATAATGTCGAGAAGGACCTGCCGATTAAAAAAAATGTCGATCAAATATTGTGGTATGCTTGAGGGCAATACAATATTGTCGATAGATATAGTGTCGATCCAAGATTGCTGTCGAGAAGAAGAACTGTCGATCAAAGACTGCCGATTAAAAAAAAATTTAAAAATTGTCGATCGATATTGTTGTCGATCAAAGGCCTTGTGATTGTCGATTAACAAAAAAACGTTGGGAGAGGGCCGCTGTTAGGGTTGCGGCAGTAGAGAGGCAGCCGGCTCTGATACCAAGTTAAACTTGGTAATCTTAATTGTGATTCATTCTAACCTTAGAGTACAAGATATATATATATATATATATATATATATATATATATATAGTAAAAGGATCAATTGCGAACGGATTTAGGATGCGAACGGCCATAAAATGAAAATTTTGGGCGGTGGACTTTGTAAATTGGTCAAACAAGTGAGGCGCCATTTAATTAAGCTAGCATGCAAACACCTTAATTAATTAGAAGTTGGATGAGGTTTTCTTAAACAAAATAAAACAAACATATTATATATAAAACAAGCTTTAACCATTGAGGTAGAAATATTTTAGAGAATATGTAGTGGTTTTTTTATATAGGAATCATTGAGTATTTTAATTAAGATAAAAAAGTTTTAATAGAATTATGTTTTTTAGACGAGATATAATTATTTTTAAGTTAGATGTAGTTATCTTATAGATAAGATGTACAAATTATTATATAAAAAACTCACGCACATGAATTTGAAGAAAGATGCAATGAATTTAAGCTAGATGCAATGATTTTCTTGAAGAGATGCACAATACTAATCTTGTCTCCATCCTTGGACACTTTCTCCATCTTGACTCAGAAGACTCGACATCTTCATATTTGTCTACCACCATCTCCTTGGATCTCCATTATTAACCACACTAATTTTATTATTTTACAAAAATGGTGTATCATTAATATCAATTGTTGGTAATTATCCGTAGAGTTTTAGATTTATTTCTTGTAGAATGAATATATTTCTTTCATTTGCATTCACTTTCATATATATTTAATTTGGGATAATACCTATTTCTTGATATTGTAGTCAAATATATTAGCTTTTTACTTTTTAGATGCGGTCATTTTAGTTCACATATCGTTCGCACGTTCGCATTAAAACAACGTTCGCAATCGATCTATACCCTGTAAGGGATCAATTGAGAACGCTTTGTAAAATGGAAACGCCATGGAACGGCTTGGACCTAGGGCGGTGAGTGGTGGGCCTAATATTTAATTTACCATCACATGTGTAATGGCGGTGGATTTAATTGTAAAGTGTGAAAATAATTCAAATGAATTACTTGGGATAATTTATAAAGATATAATTTCTAATAATAAATTTTAAACAACTTTATATTTCAAAATAGATCTTGTAATTTATTTAAGTTTTTGAACCATTTCATATTAATTTATTCTTAGAATAAAGGGCGGAGACAAGATGCAGTGTATTTAAACAAGATGTGGTGCTTTCAAAATAGATACAATAATTTTTAAATGAGAAACCATTAAATCATTCGGCCAAAAGTGATTAGCTTTTTAAGAGGATTGTATGTTTTTAGACAAGATTTAGTGATTTTTAGTCAGATGCAGTGATTTCCTAGATAAGATGTGGTGTTTTTAGACAAGATACAACCTTTTTATATTAGATGCTAAATAAGAAACGTTGAATTTTAAATGAGAAATCAATTGAATTTTTCAACCAAGATGTATATCATGGTTAAAGGGTTCAATAGTTTCATGCTTAATAAATCACTAAATGATGCACCTATTATAAAGTACAATACTTATTTAAAAATATTACATCTAATTCTCACCCATTAAATAATTATGTTACCGCATATTTTATAACTAATTATTATTTCTAATTACTTTTAAAAACATACCACATTAAAGTTTATTTTAATTATTTATTAATAGATTAAGTGTTAGAAAAAAAAAGATAATAATAGAATAAATAAAAAAAATTAATATTTGAATATAAAATAAAGAAATTAAATAAATAAAACAAAATAAAGAAATAGAATCGTAGATAAATTAATGCCACTAGCCGCAACCTTTGACCAATTAGTTTTGCTCCACCGTGAAATACATCCACCAACCACTGTTCGCACGTTTGCAATTAATGTGGCGTTCGCAATAGATCTTTACCATATATATATAGGGGACGGTTCAAACGAGAACTGTTTTTCGTACGAGAACTGCGAGAACCAATCTCAACTGTTCCTTGAATATGGGAAGTTCATGGATGGAGAGCGCGGAGGGGATCAAGTGTGGCAGGGTGCATGTGAGGAATTCATGGGTGGGCAATGACATTAAAGGAGGGAGAATTGGACTGCTCAGATTGGTTCTCGCAGTTCTCGTATGAAAAACAGTTCTCGTTTGAACTTTTGCCTATATATATATATATATATATATATATATATATATATATATATAGGGTAAGGATACACATAGAACCCTTAGAACCACCTTACAGGTTACACGTGTCCTCCCCCTCCCTTCCAACAAACTTTAAAAAAAAAACTCCTCAATCTTTAAATGATCATAACTCATTTGTTTTTAAGAATTTTAACAAAAAAAGTATATCGTTAGATTCAGTTTTTCGTCCTCTTTCAAACAAGACCAGGCTTGATATATTTCTGAAACTTTATTTTTTTTTTTTTTGAAAATGCAAATTTTTCAAAATTTTCATTTTCACCTGGGTTTAATTTGAAAATGCAAAAATGCAAAAACCGAAAATGCAAAAATCGAAGATGCACGTTATGCATATGCTTCCAAAAATGCAAATTTTGAAACCAATACTGAAAATGCAAACAAGAACTAACTGAAAATGCAACCCAAAATGCAAAACAAAATTTGCATTTTCATAAAAAAATTTGAAAAATATGACAAGAGTGGTCTTAATTGAAAGAGGATTAAAAAACTAAAATATTAGTATTTTTTTTTTTAAATTCACAAAACTTAAAAAGTTATGACAATTTAAAGTTTTGTGGGGTATTTTTTTTATTAAAAACGTGGGTTTGTTGGGAGATAATTACAATTATGCCATCCTTAATCTCAACTATTGATTTTGATGATCCAATAGTCCAGATTGGTTCTATGGTTCTATATTTAAATAATGATTCTATATTGATCCATTTTCTATATATATATATATATATATATATATATATATATATATATATATATATATATATATATATAGAAAATACCTTTGGGTATATAAACTTTGTAATTATTAGACAATTATATAAATATGTTAATGTAGGAGGATACAATGTGTAAATATGTTCTATATATATATATATATATATATATATATATATATATATATATATATATATATATATATATATATATATAGGGTAGGGATCTAGTAAAAAGAAAGTTATGGTACTAAATGTAAGGTGAAATCTCAGCCATCCAAATTTTTAAATCTGATCCTAAAAAATAGGTTTTTTTCTTTTTTTTTTAAATATAAAAAAAAGCAGTTAGGGGTATAATCGTCCATTAAAGTTTTAAAATTTCTATCATTATTTCTGATTTATTTACCTTCTGCTGTCTTCACGAGATGCACAAATAAAAATTAAAAAATTCAACTTAAAAAACATCAAGATTATTCGATGCACATACGGAATCATTAATAATAAATAGAAACCATCAAGAAATCAAAAATAATAAATTGATGCACAACCAAATTTATATAATCATTTGCAAAATTCATACCAACCATAACATTTACATCAAATTTCATCAAAAAAAATTACTCATATACAGAAAAAAAATCGAATCAAAAGGTCTATATACATGAATCATTGATACAAACACTCAAATATATTATTTACTAAACTGATGCACAATGCCGATGCACAAACCCGATGCACAATCCGGCTATCCACGGAAAATGAATCATACCAGATGAACCTTGATTAGATGATGAATACTTAAAAAGAAATACAGGCGGCGGATACAATCCAGAAATGAACGTTACCGGAGAGCAACCGGCGGTGGCTATAGAGAACGGCGGCGGAGAACAGCAAAGGCGAAGGCTATGGAGAAAACCGAAACCCTAGGCGCCGACAAAGAAGCAAACCATCAGCGGCGGCTATCGAGAAACCGAAACCCTAGGCGGCGAAGATGAAAAATTACATAAAAAGCTTCAGATCTAGGAATGTGAGACTTCGCGAGGAGGTGGTGGTCGGAGGCGGCATCGGGTTTCATGTCTCGACTTCATGGGGGCATCGATCTCACATGGCGGCGACTTCAAAAGGCATACCTGCGGCGGTGGCGGTGCGGCGAATAAGCAAACAGCGACGGTTGCGGCAGTTACGGTGGATAAGCAAGCAGGCGGCGGCGGCATTGGATAAGCAAGCAAGCAGGCGGCGGCTCTTTTTGTACAGATCGGAGGTAGGAGAAAGGAGATGGCAGAATAATTTGGGTTAGGTTTAATATAATGGGGGTATGGAACGTGGAGTTATTTTAGGATTTATTAGGACTTTTTTTAATTTAGAAAATAACAAAAAGTCAAATATACCCTTTAACAGAAATTGACACATGGCAACTCCTTATTTCTCCTTACATTTAGTACCTTAAGATTTTTTTTACTTGAACCAAATTCTATATATATATATATATATATATATATAGAACATATTTACACATTGTATCCTCCTACATTAACATATTTATATAATTGTCTAATAATTACAAAGTTTATATACCCAAAGGTATTTACTAAAGTTATCCTATATTTCTACTAAAAGCAAAACTATTCTAAAATAGTAAAACGAACACAACTTGGTACTAACAAGACGCACAAATAAGACGGCATCAACTTTAATTGAACATTGAACATTGATAATACATCCATCCATCTATCCATCCAATAAGCTTGAACATGATACATTATGTGATAACCAAAACCATTATTCATCTCATGAGTTGGAGGAAGTGGCAGCAGTCATTAATCCTGAACTCCTGACCGCTACTTTTACAGCACCAACAACGCTAAGTTGCCTCATCTCCGGCCTCAGCAGAATCTGGTCTTCATGATTCATATTCATCTGATCAGACTGAACCTCAACAAAGTAGGCTATCTGTCACCCATTATAATCGACTATAATTAGAGTTACCCTGCAACACTAACAAATACTTCTTAAGCTCCACAGCATAACTTGTAAAACCTGCTCTTTCAGCCCAACCCCTGATATTTCAAAATGATTTCTACCCATACTGTTCGACAGATTCAACACCTTATTATATACATAAGTATAAATCCATGCTTAAATTTTTTCTAAAATGCATTTACAAAAACACAACAGAGCAGACCACACCACTAAAGTTGTTTTGTCAAGTCATAATAGATGACTATTACCTTGCCAGAAGCATTTCGCACAGGTGACATGTGCAACGAGTTCCAAAACGGGCTCCCATCTTTTCTAAAAGCATGAGCAATCAACAACAATTGTAATCCTTATAACACGTAACTTTTTATACATATACAATGTGAAAATAGATGCCTACCTGTAATTTAGGATGCACACAGTGCAGCCTTTTCCAGATTGAATGCTATTTCTAATCTGCAAATCAGTTCAAGTTTCACAATCTAATCATTATGATATACAGCCCTGTTATTGTTTCATAAAGTTCAAATCTGACAAGATGGTTCTGAATTTCTAACCTGTAATTGAGTTGAGGCATTTGTTTCCTGCCCGCTTAAAAATCTACTACTTCGTCCCAATACTTCATGCCTACCGTATCCTAGTAACAATTATATGTCGAAAACAAACTTTTACACAAGTACGAAAAACACAAGATCAACTAGCAGAATATCATCATGTTCCCACCAAGAAGGCATTGGACATCGTAACTACTTGGATCAAGCAGATCAACTCAGACTTAAAAATGGATAAAGAATCTCAAAATTAGTCAAGTAGAGTTGGCACTAAGTTTGTAAATATAAAATGAATGGGTGGCCGGGTGGTCTTGCTAAAGATTAAAACTTAATCAGCAAACAAGTTGTAAAAAGTAAAGGGGCTGATTGAATGTGCATTTTGGAAATGATAATTACAACTTGAAGAATCAGATATTCAACTGATTCGAGATAGCATATAATATATGCAATCATAGGTTGATCTCAACAATCAATTGCTTTATAAATACCGCAACTGCTTCTCCTAATATGATTATTTTGGCCCTAACTGATCAAAAAGCGAATACAGAACCATTTTTACCACAAAATGTAAAAGATAAAAGAAGGATTATTGCAAATTTGCAACCTCAAATCACAATGATACACCCCCATGAGATGTTGACCAATATTGAATGCAAAAAAGTATTTTACGTGCTTGATATCAACAACTATCTATTGACGTCATTTCTTGGTCCTTTAGTCATGTACCTGTCAATTCTAGGAAGGCATCACTGGCATACACGATGGGGATATCATTTTTATGTGGATCGGTCCTGACGAGTAGATTGCATAATGATTAGAAACGTTCATATGTGTTAGAAGATGTGCAAAGCAACATAAATGAAGGAATAACTCACAAGACAAAGCTTTGTTTTATTCTACCAAGAGATATATTTAAGGTTGCACCAACATGGCTCATGTAACTTGAGCAGCATCTCTTCTCAGAAACCAATCTGCCTGTTAACTGGCTGTAGTGTGTCAGCATTGAAAGTATGTTGTTTATAGCAGTGTCGGCTCTTTGATATTCCAGATCACTCGCCTTGCATACGGAGTTCGTTACTTCTGTACAACATAATAAACCCATGTTTCGAGAGAGATCCGTATATATAAAGGTAAGATTATCGATGTTCAAGGTCAACCAGACTAGTTTTTAACTTCAACAAGTCTATGTTATATTCTTCAAAATTTTTATAACTACACACGTATATATACCGTACAGGAAAAAAAAGTTTACCGCAGGAGTAGTTGCTAACAAGTTATTCTTTTATAACTGGAACATTAAATTGTTCAACTTTGAAGACATAAAAACGACGTCCTATAAAATGCACAGGGAGGAGAGAGGAGGGGGGGGGGGGGGGGGGGGGGGGGGGAGTATACAAAGACCACCAGAACAATCACAGGAAATGAAAGGAAAAGTAAACAACAAAATTATTTACATGGTTTAGCACCTAGGGGGCTTCTGGATGTGGTCTAAGTCTAAAGTGATTATCAGTTATGAATGTTCGAAAAGAACAAAAGGTCAAGACACGCAAGAGATATGAAACTTGTTATTGACAATTTGACATCAACTTGAACCGACAAATTATCTGATTTTTATGTATGTATGTATGTATGTAACACCCCGTTTCCGGAAGCTACTCATACGATACAAACCAGAGCAAAAATCTAAAAATTTATACCTTAAGTAACTCGTGCTTAACTCTCGATCTCTTTACCCTTCAAATCCCGTGAAAACCTGCCGAATCGAAAGAAAATGCGGCTTAGCCAAAAGCCCAGTGTGCGGATTAAAAACAAACAAAGATATACAAGAATACAGTACGAACCAGACATACTGAAACTAAGACCCACAATAATTAATGAACCAATACGAAGACAAACGAACTTAATACAATAAAACCAAATGAAAGCAGAACAATAACTAACGAATCAATGGGGTACAAAACAATCCGAGCTCAATAATACCGATACTTGTATAAAACAAGCACCAGCCAATAACAATGGGTACATGGAACTGCAGATCCAAAGTACCAAACAATGGTGGATAAGGTGTTGGGCACTACGCCTCTATCCACACACAATAACAATACAATAACTATGGTTAACCAATACGCCTCCTAAAACCCTTATCACACCACAATGAGGGGACGTCGTAACAAATCACACCGTTACGGAAGTGTCACGCCACCGGTGCCACAGTGACGCACCTATGGTACCTCCATAGGTAGATAATAGCTCGCATACCCAGAGTAAACAATAAAACAATAACGATGAAGCAATAACGAAACGATACTAACAATGACATATCCTCAATAAGGAACTCTACGAGGTATATAACAATAAACAATAAGTCAACGAACGAACAAGTCTTACCAATCTAACTAAATAATATAAGACGTGAAAGGAACTAAATTTGTATTTTGTTTAAATATGAAAAAACAAGGTTTCAAGACTAACCAAAATACGATTTTTTTGAAAACACGAATAGTTTGAGAAAAACTTGAATTTAAAGAAAACAAGAATCCTTATTAAAAGAGTTGACATACGTACAAAAATCTCAATAACCACATGTCGATAGAACCAAGAAACGAAGACTAATAGGATCAAAAAGGAACCTTTTATTAAGAAATATATGACACTATAACGATAGATATCCGTATAGAAAAGCTAAGAATCTGTACCTTATGCACAAGTGGAGACCTCTCAACGCTTACTCGTATCCCCCAAGTTAGGACTTAGTTCCTCTTTAATTCGTCTATAAATATAAGTTATCATCAGTTAACTCTTGTTAAAAACCGTCACACTTATTTGTTCCTCTTTAATCCTTTAACTCAAACATGGAATACCTCCCACTAAACTAACCATCTGTTTTTCTTCCTAAATACTGCTTAATACCAGGTTGTTGTCAACCAAAGTTACCAATTTAATGCTCAGATGTTCAGTTTCATTATTTTATTGGTCTTAAGCCATGTCCACCAACTCAACAGACCATTTCCAAGGGTGACTAAATAGATTTAAACCCAATCAAATTAATCCGTCACACTTATTTGTTCCTCTTTAATCCTTTAACTCAAACATGGAATACCTCCCACTAATCTAACCATCTGTTTTTCTTCCTAAATACTGCTTAATACCAGGTTGTCGTCAACCAAAGTTACCAATTTAATGCTCAGATGTTCAGTTTCATTATTTTATTGGTCTTAAGCCATGTCCACCAACTCAACAGACCATTTCCAAGGGTGACTAAATAGGTTTAAACCCAATCAAATTAATCAGTAACCCACAATTACCAGACATGATTTCAAGACCTGACCAATTATGTAATGGGCTTAGATATATAACACGTGCTAAAGAATCAGATTCAAGATAATTAGAAACTGAAAAGAAGCCTAGCAGCATGAGCAATTCATGGCTGAAGCATCACTTAAAAGAAAATCGACACTTAAGTCAACAGAAACTGTCAAGGCAGCCATTAACAACAGAATGTAGTTTAATTCTTATTAATACAGCAACCTAAGGTTTATTCACAACCAACAGTACACTTACCCAATTTCTGATTGTAAACCAATATAGTTTAGCAACAATAATAAGTTCGTCGCTTGGATTCAAAACTATGATGGTGAAGGTCAAGATTCAATTCAATTTAACATGCTAGGAATCAGATCAGTCGAACCAATGGGTCAGAAACATCACATGGCAGAACTGAACTAAATTAAGAAACGAACAGGTTGTACTAATGAATTGCAGAGATCAAACCGTAGTGGTTGGAACTTGCCAAGTCGAGAAGAGAACGAAAACTAACCAGAAGTACGCCAAAACAGTTTTCCTGCAGCTTGGATTCCAATCTTCGTTCGTTGGTTTCGTCTCGCAAGGGCAGTTCCAATCGCTGGTCGCTCCCTCTCACTCTCGAATTTCTGACCTCACGTCTACAACTGGATTTGCTTCGAAGGTTGCAGAGGCAATCGGTATTTATCGGATTATTTTTGAAGAGTCATCAGCGAATGATCAGGGTTTATCCCCTTTTTCCACGTAATCAATTATTATTATTATCTTTATTATCATATATTGAGGTATTACAATGTAAATGAAGGTTAAAATGAGAATAAAAAATTAAATGAGAATGAGAGACTAAATAACGGTTATTCATTTAGTAAGTGGAATTTATGAATGGAGAACGTGAGGGGATCTAGTGTGGCAGGGTGCATGTGAGAAATTTATGGGTAGACAATGACATTGAAGGAGGGGGAATTGGACGGCTAGGATTGAGTCTCACATTCTCAATCTGTTTAAGGTTCTCATTTGAACCTCCCACTTACAATTAGGGATGGCAATCGTCATCCGATCCGATGATCATCTATCCGATTCGATCCATCTGGGATGGATATGGACGAAGTTAAATGGGTGAATTTCGGATATGGAGTGGATATGTATGTTTATTGGATCGGATATGGATAATGATTTTTCATCCATGGATGAATCCATTAACCCGAATTAACCTTGATATCATTATAATTTTATATAATTAAATATAATTTCATATATTTATTTTAATTTTAAAACTTATGTATAAATATATTTATAAAGATATATATAATTATATAGATTAAATTCACACTCTCTTCTATATAATTTTTATACATTAGTACCAATTATATACATTTAAGTGTCAAAGTGAAAGAAACTATGATTCATATCCTTTTTTGGAAGATATTATGTATTTATATCAATAAAGATAATAAATTATATATAAAAATATGGTATTTTCTTTGGGGCAAAAATTATTTTGACATCCAATGGATATCTGTTTACTAGGGGTGAGCGTCTTAACCGAAAAACCGAACCGAAATCATTAAAACCTTTAAACCCGAACCATTAAAACCGAACCAAATGAAAATCGATGGTTCGGTTTTTAGAATTTCATTAACCGGTAGTTATTGGGTCGGTTTCGGTTTTATACCTATGACCGAGCCAATAAGAAACCGAACCAATAAAGATTTATTAAATATTATTTTATATATTTATCCGTAATGTTAACATCACCTAAGTTAGATGATGTTACACCCACAAACCACCTAAGTTAGTAAATACCGTAATGTTAACATCACCTAAGTTTCGGTTTTATACCTATAACTTACATGATCCGCCTCGGCTCTTGACCTCTTCCTAAAGCAACGGTGTATCGTAAACCCTAGCCACCCTTCTTCAGTTCTTCTGTTCGATGTCTGCGCCGTGGTTTAGTTGTTCCGTTCAGAAAATTTTCAGTTGTGTATGCAATTTGGTTGTGGGCTAGGTACTGTTTTTCGTGCTGGACCTTTTGACAATTTTGGAAACAAAACCACATTATTAATGCTGGACCTTCTAAAATTCAAATTAAATAGTTTTTTATTTAGTCTAATGACTTGTTTGCTTCTAAAGATGTTAATTATACAACAGTTCGTGGCCTAATTCACGAATTCATGATTTATTGAAGCCCAATAAGTTGGTCCAACTTAACTTAATGGTTAACCAATAAAACCGTTAATGAAACCGAACCGCTATCATTAACGGTTAACCACCCTATTAGAAACCGATAACCCAACAGTTTGCAAAATGCCTTAACCGATAATTATCGGTTCGGTTCGGTTCGGTTTAGGGTCGAAACCGACTCAAACCGACCCATGCTCACCCTTACTGTTTACCCGTCTAATCCAATGGATATGTATACGAACGGACGAAATTATTTTAAATGGATATGGATACGGATATGAATGATGAAAAATTAAATGGATATGGATGTGGATATTGTATCACCCGATCCATATCCGATCCATTGTCATCCCTACTTACAATGTATGTATACTAGTAGTTATCTTACCCACGATTCGCGTTGGGGATTAATTACTTTTGATCGAGTTTGATTAGATTATTCATTTACTAAGTAACCATTTATGCAAAAATGGTAAATTGAATTTATATATGAAACTAAAAACAATTGAATTCCTTGAATTTCTTAAAAGTAATTTAGCATCTGTGTATCTTGAAACTACGTAATATTAGAAAAAGTGAGAGGCTATTTTACTACTAACTAAAGTGGTTCGTATTATATCTAATGACAAGTACTCGTATAATAAAAGAAATACATGAACTTAACATAAAAAATAAATTTCACACCCTAATGTCCTATTAAATCCAACATCTAGGGTTCTCATTTTATCTGAAAACCTACGTGAAAAGAACTCAAAACTTATTTGGATTAATGGAATACGAAAGTTGAGAAAGATAAGAAGTAGATGTAGATAATGAAGAACATTTTCGAGATAAAAATCTTTCTTATGTATTTTAGTTTACAAATTTATTTATTTCATTAAATAAATTTATGTATTACATATTTACATTGTATTAGCTTACTAATAACTGCGTAAGTTTTTCTATGTTTGTTGACGTGTATTTTTCTCGTCCATATTTTTTATTTTAACACTTGTGTTAATATACTGAGTTAGAAGATGAGATAGAGTATAAAGAGAGTGATAAAATATTAAACAATTGTATTATAAAAATAATACTAAAATATATTATTTAGCTAACCATATATAGTTATAGCAATATGTAATAAAAATATAATCTATAAGAATAGTAAATAATAGAAAATAATCAACTCATTTCAAAAACCACATGTTAAAAATGTTAAAAAGAATAAATAATAGGTTTGCCAGGATTCAATCCCGTGACCCTGCATGAGAGAACATCGCGTCTTACCAGCCCATCTATGCCAATGATTGAAACAATTCTTCATGTTTACATATATAACCCTTTTATATTTAGTATAGAAAAAGACCAAAAAATTTCCTTCAAATTGTATGGTATAGTAATATGTATATGTTGAGAATGTTGTAGCATATCCATATTAACCGAAGAATTACCATGTTCTTAGAATAATAGCTAGGGAGCTAGCAATAAAAGGTAAACTAGGAACATGTCACATAAAGTGGTAAAACTGATGTACCATCAATACTCAACCCATCCATACAATTTTATTAAATTTCCAGCAACATATTGGTAACAAAAACTATATGTAGTATGAACCACGAAAGCCTAGGTCAAAATGATAGGTATCGTCATGGTTATTGCTTAACGACTTAACGTCCCATGAACATAACATACTAAAACCAGCAATAGGGTGTGAAAATGGAAACAAGCACCTTATATAGATAAACTTGTAAAGCAAACATTTATGCTTCTCGGTTCATTATAGATGCAAAAGATTTGATTTTTCCTACTAAGTGTAAAGATAATCGTATCAACTTTAAAAACATTAACAATCAATATCAGAACCGGAAGAGTTGAATCTACTCATCAAGTATGGTTGATATATAAGTCGTAACCTGTGTCATCTGCCAAAACTGAATCCAAATTTGAAATCCGACCCAACTCTGCCACTTTATCATAACACACCTCCCTCCTACAATATCCAACAACGTTCTCACACAAATTCACCTCAGTCCTCGAAAACTCACTCCCAGACCTCCTTGGTTTAGGCATAATTGGGACTTGAACACCAACGAAGTGGATCACTCTACCATCTTCTTGACTGAAAACATGAAACATATGAAATACAATCCAAAAGGGTGTTCCATTCTTTTGATATTTAAATAAGGTAACCTGTGTACTCCTCTCTTCTCTAATGGGGTGTCTAATCTCCATCACTTATCTCCTATTTATTCTAATCCCCTGAAACATTCTCCCATTCTTCCCAATAACCTCTTCTCTTGAATATCCAGACATTTTCAAGAACTCCCTTGAAGCAAAAACAATAGGGTGACCCAAAATTGACGGGTCGGTTATGGTGAAACTGTGAGGCAATTCATCAAGAGTTTCTGTGATCCAAAACGAGTACCTACTATTAATAGATTGTTCAATATCAATACCCATTGGTTGTTACTCCATAAAGATTGAACATTTTCTTGAATTTTAAACTCAAATTCACTAAATATTAAGATTAATACAAAGATGTACACCCAGTGTGTACGCTGATGCTACACGGCCCTATTCTACATGACCCATCAAGCCCTACATGGCCGGTGCTCATTAAGGATTGTACACTGCCCTTGTTGCCCTACACGTGACCCTACATGACCTTCCCTCATGTACGCTGCCCATGTACACCATGCAGACAACTTGCTGTTCGAGTTAAACAGTCCTTTGTTCGACAAAAACTCATATCTTATTCAATTTTTAACATCTTTTAGTGCACTTCAACTCTTGTAAACACAAACTAACACTTATGCACACCAAATAACAACCAAATCATAACTAGTTGATCATCCTTTGATCAATTGAACTCAAAAATTCAAACCTTGACCCCATTAGCTCATAAATTTCAACATGCAAACACCAAATGAATGTTTTTAACACCTCTTTATAAACAAATCAGTAGTAAAACTTGATTCAATCATCACCAAGATGATCGTATGTAACTCAAGACAATAAACCCCTAATAAAGTGATTAAATCTTTGATTTCTAATATCAATAGGCTGGCAAATAGTTGAACTACTAGTTAGGGGAAGCCCTTTATATATTGTAATCTACATAAATAGACTCACGAGAATCTCGGAGTGTGGTCAAGATAACATACCTTTAATGCTAATCTTGATCAATCTTCAATTTTCTTCTAAAACTGACAAGATTTAACGATTTCACAGCTTGAAGTTGGTGTTTCTCATGGGTTCTAGTGGGTCTTCTAGTGACTCCAAACAACACACACTACACATGAATAGTTGACTTATATTGACTTAGACCCCCCCCCCCACACACACACACACACACACACACACACACATATATATATATATATATATATATATATATATATATATATATATATATATATATATATATATATATATATATATACATATATATACACACATACTAGTATTGCGTCCGCGCAATGCGGCGGCGATGACAATAGTTTGTGCTCGATAACATATTTGATTTAAAAAGTAGGGGTATGGTATGTGACATGCGATGTTAGTCAACATATCCATGTATTTTCTACCTTTTCTGATTTCTTTACTAATTTTTCTACAATCAACCATTTTATTTGTCGTTAAAATAGTTTTTAAAAACAACTAAAACTTATTACTATTGAATAATTACAGAAAAAGATATTATAGCCTTAAAATTGTAGTGATTTAAGTAATTTAGCCATAATTAGGTAAATTAATTAATTTTTGTGATGTTTAATGATTTATTAAAGTAATAATTGTCTTTAATTAGTTGAGATAATCAAGAGAATGACTGGTTAGACTATTGATTTAAGTGTTTGTATCTTAAGCAAAAAAAATTATACTACTTAAAAATTAAGTAGTCTTAAAATTTTTAAGAAAAATTTAGTTAAATACTTTATAATGTAGTATATATATATATATGTTTGGCAGACTTTGGTAAATCTGACCCTCCTATTCTCATTTCTTTTCTTTTAACCATAAACTAAATGTTTCTATTAACATAACCATTTTAGAAATTATCAAACTCAATATCTTCTCTTATTTTATTTAATCCACGTGTTACAAGTAGTCACACATCAACATATATATATATATATATATATATATATATATATATATATATATATATAGGGGAGGGTTTCATGTGAGAATCGTTATTAGTGCGAGAACTGCAAAAACCAATCTCGGCCGTTGATATTTCAATAATTATACATGTTTTACACATCGGAAACCCTCGCATTTAATCCATAATCAAGGTGAATTGTACAAATTATTGTCTTAAATGTTTAATATTCACCACTGCAGGTAAAAAGGACTTAAAGTGAAAATATCAAGTAAAATGAGTGCAGAACTGAAGAAAAATGAAGAACTGTTGAAATTCGTAGAGTCTTGCGATCGCAAGGCCCTACCATGCGATCGCATGGTAGGCGGGAATCTAGCTTTGATACCTGGCTAAGTCTGCATGTAGAGATGTCTTATCAACCGCCCAAAGTCACTCCATGCGATCGCATGACATAGTCTATGCGATCGCAAAGACTCCCGAATCAGGCCTATTTAAAGGAGCTCATCAGCTGCAGTTCAGAAAAAAACACACACCAAAAACACCTTCAGAAACACACACTCACGATTTTCTTGTGTAATACACACACAAAACACGCACTTAGGTTCTTGTATTGGTGGTAGTTAAACACCCCAAACTCCGGTCCAAAGGTGTAGAAACTAAGTGGAGGTTTTGCTCACGTATACAACTTGGGGATAACTTGGTATAATCTAAACCTTTCTATTCTTAATATGTATCCGAGTGTTGATCTTGTTGTTTTACTTGTAACCATGTCTAACTAAACTCTTTCACTTGGGCCAAGATGATTCTTGGCCAAGTTATGGCAATATAATCCTTTCTTGATGATTTGATATAAAAAAGTATGTTTTGATCGTTGTTATAATTGTGTTTAACCATGTTCTTATGTTAATTATGTCCATGTTCATGTTTCATTAAATCTTTTACGTGAAAACATAAAGATTTCATCCCATGCATATTCAAAGGTGATGGTTTTTAATATCAAGATCTTGTGTAGTTATTACTAGAAATGGTATAACAAAGCAAGGTTGTCATTCGAAAAGCATCTTTGGAACTTGTCTTTGATCATTTTGGATCATAACAAGATTGGTCATGTTCATCATATTGTGATTTTACACATGCTTAATATGTTAACGAAAGTTTTAAGTGTTTAAGTTTACCATTCGATCATAACAACTACAAAAGAATAAAAAGGATTGAAAAGATGTTTTGGAACATGTTAACGTTGAAATGAACTCCTAATGTCATTAAAAATCAGAGTTTTACGATTCTATGTGCATGCTTACGTGTTTCATACTTTGCATGTGTTAAATATTAGAAATAATATTTAACATAATGATATCTTAAGGAAATAACGTAAGGCTCGATCTTAAATCCAACACACGTGGTTTGAGTCTTGTTGGGTTCATAACATCATAGTGTTCATTTACTATCTACTTATAACTTTGAATGACAGTTCAGGTTGTACATATTCAATCCTTGGTGCATAAAATGAATTCTGCTGTAAAAAGAGGTCATGCGACCGCATGGTGTCTCCATGCGATCACATATACATATGCGATCGCATGTATCTATGCGATCGCATGTATCTATGCGACCACATGTCTCTGACATGCGGCCTTATGCACCTTTATTCTAGTTCAGTTTGTTGTTTCTTTTGTTCTAACCAATGTTTAATCACTTTAACACCTTTCTTATGTTTTGAAGGCTATGAGACATATCATTTGACCAAGTGTGTATGGTTTGTAGCTGGATTTAAACATGGTTAGGTGGATATGTGATTATCTTTTGATTCTATGCTTACATGTTATATTTGATTGTAAATCTGAGTCTTGATAACTCGAGTGATGATTTACATGATAATATGACTTGTGAGTATTAGATAGAACAACATGTTGTGTGCTTTAATGCAATTTATCAAGTCATCAACAATTTAATCAAACTAAATATTGCCATAACTAGCCAATGATGATTCTGAAGCCTAAGTGATCCTTTCTCAGATTATCTGCACGTTTTTATTACTCTGTTAGTGTAATTTGTTTCTTTAATTAATTTAAAATAAAAAAAACTAAAAATCACTTGTTATTTAATTACCATGATGGTTGAATACTAGTAGCTGCCAAAATTATCCCTGTAGATCAATACTCGTTCTTACTCTTTCTATACTACTGCTGACCAGGTCATACTTGCCTGAGTCGTGTGTAGTATTTATTTTGTAATTTCATTTTATAAATTTAAAACATCTGTGTGAAAGCTTTTAATCATCTTAAAAATACCCGTACACGGGATGCACACCAAGTTTTTGGCGCCGCTGCCGGGGATCCTTTTGGCAATATTAGAAAAAACCTAATTGTTGATTTGGTTTTTGTTTATTACCTTTTACCTGTTATTTTAATTTTTGTTTTCTTTTATTTTTATACTATGTGTATCTATTCTCAAACGCTAAAATTAATGTATAAATTTTGTCAAAATTGTCTTAAGTCGTTTGAAGCTGAAATTGAATTTCTTGAACAAATAGCATTAGCTACAGACAATCTAGATGACTTTGAATTAATTTTAGGTGAAATTGAATATTGGCAACATGCAATAATGATAACTAAATATAATATCGACTTTATTCTTAACATGCCCATCATATAGTCGAGTTACAGTTTTTATCTTTACTATTCCTAGTTATTATCTTTTATCTATTACTTGTTTAGTATTTAGCATACTTTAGTTTCCGTATTTCTTTTTATTTCCCTTTCTTCTTCCTTTTTCATTTCTCCTTTATGTGTGTATACACTGCTGAACTTCGGAGGAGGGTTAAGTTTCAACGCACACAGATAAAAAAAATATGAATCCCTCATAAAATCTATCGAAGAATTTTTGAAATTTGAAACCAACCCACAAGAAATCGAAAGATGGAGAGACGTTATTAGACACAGACGTAACCTCATCTACCTCCACGAATGTTACATACAAAGAATCATGTCTCGTACTCTAACTTTTTAAATTTCTTTAGTCTTTAGTTTTCTCTTAAAAATTTGTTTCAATCATGTGTAATCGTTCAGAAAACCTTCATAGGAGAATTAGTACTTATCAAAATCACATTGATCTCCTTGAAAATCAGATTTTGTTGTTAAGTTACGAATTAGAATATGAATTTGACATCTCTCAAATCATAAATATCTACGAACAAATTCATCTACTAAGGGAACAACAAAATTCCATTCGAAACACCATAAACAGACTTTGGAGAAATCATTTCCTTTCTTAGTGGTCGACTGTTTCATTTCCTTTCTTTTTATAATTTAGTTGTGTGCTTTTCTTTCTTGTATTTTAATTTCCTTTAGTTTTTCACTTCCCCGCCACATCCAAACTATCTCTTTTGTTCTCTCTTGAACAATTGAGCCCATTGAGCCTTACGCAGAGCCTGAGCGAGAATTTCGACGTCGCCGACGTTTAGCACGTAGACGAGCTGCTCGTAATCGAACTAACAACATGGTTGAAGGCCCACCACCTTTAAATACCAAAACAGTAGGAGATTACGCTCGTCCAACTTTCAATGGAATGCACGCAAGTGTCGTTCGTCCTTCTGTCACCGCCAACAATTTTGAAATCAAGCCGAACATTATCCAAATGGTTCAAAACACAGTTCAATTTAACGGTTTACCTGAAGAAGATCCTAACCATCATCTTCAGAATTTCCTTGAGATCTGTGATACGTTCAAGATGAACGGTGTCTCTCAAGACGCTATTCTCTTACGCCTCTTTCCATTTTCACTCAAACACAAAGCAAAGCTTTGGCTTAACTCCTTGCCTACTGGTTCCATCACTACATGGACTGATTTAGCCAAAACAATTCTTCAAAAATATTTTCCACCTTCAAAAACGGCTAAACTTCGTAATGACATTTCATCTTACCAGCAGCAAGAAAGGGAATCCATGTACAACACATGGGAAAGGTTTAAGGACTTACTGCGTCGATGCACTCATCACGGATTACCAATGTGGCTTCAAGTTCAAACGTTTTATAACGGTCTGACAGTGGCTACACGCCAAATAATCGATGCTGCAACGGGAGGCGCAACTACTAACAAAACCCCTAAGATAGCTCATGAGCTCATTTAAGAAATGGCTATGAACAGCTATCAGTGGCATTCATCTCGAATGAAACAGCCCAAAACAGCAGGTATCATCCCTGTTGATACTGTCACTTTACTCACTGCACAAGTTGAAGCTTTATCCCAAAAGCTTGACCAAATGAAAGTAAATTTAGTGCAGTCTACATATGAGTTCTGCAATGGACCTCACTTGAGTAGAGATTGCCAAACTGGCAACAATTTCGCCTCTACAGAGGAGGTGGATTACATGGGAACTCAAAGATCCCAAAACAATCCCTACTCAAACTCATATAACTCTGGTTGGAGAAATCATCCGAATTTCTCTTGGAAGTCCGGAGCAGGTACTTCTAGTAACCCCCTCCTGAATTTTCCCATCAAAATAATAACCAGCAAAATCTAGGTTCATCTCAAAACCGTCAGCCTGTTCAAACTCAATCAAAGATTGAGAGCTTACTTGACAGATTTTCCTCAGCTGTCGAAAGTCGTTTCGTCAATCACGAAAATGACATGAAAGTTCTTCACGCTTCAATTAAGAACTTAGAAAATCAAATAAGCCAGATCGCTAACTCGTTATCAGAGCGTCAACAAGGTGGTTTGCCGAGTAACACCGAAGCCAATCCAAGGGCCGATGTTAAAGCTATTACTCTCAGGAGTGGTACCACTATGGTCCCACCAACGATGCCTCCGGTTGATGAACCAAGCACTCCCGACATATCCAAAAAAAATCTAGATTCGGAATCTCCCGAATCACAGGTCCCAATCAAGGGAACAAACGAAGTGCATAACAAGATCCATCCAACAAGTAATGCACAAGTTCAGCCCCCAATTCCTAAATATCAGCCCAGGATTCCTTATCCTCAGCGACTGAAGAAAGAACAAAAGGAGGAGCATTACAAAAAGTTCCTTGAACTTTTCAAACAACTTCAAATCAATATCCCATTTGTCGAGGCATTGGCTCAAATGCCAAAACATGCCAAGTTCCTTAAAGAACTGCTGAGCAATAAAAGGAAATTGGAGGACCTTTCTACCGTCGTTCTTAGTTAAGAATGTTCAGCCATCCTACAAAATAAACTCCCAGTGAAGAAAACCGACCCAGGTAGCTTCACTATCCCGAGTGAAATAGGACAACTCTATGTTAATAATGCTTTAGCCGATCTAGGAGCTAGAATTAATCTCATGCCCTATTCCGTGTTTGCAAAGCTAGGTTTAGGTGAACCTAACCCAACCAAAATGTCTATTCAGCTAGCAGACCGATCTGTGAAATATCCACGGAGAATTTATGAAAATATTTTGGTCAAAGTCGATAAATTTATCTTCCCTGTTGACTTTGTCATACTTGACATGGATGAGGACAAAAATGTCCCTCTTATCTTAGGCCGACCATTTCTGGCTACTACGCGCTCTTATCGACATTTGTAATGGCAAACTATCTCTTAGAGTAGCTAATCAAGTTGTTACCTTTATATTCAAAAATCCATGAAACAACCATTCACTCAAGATGATGCTTTGTATTGTGTTGATATATCTGATCATTATCATCTTGATACAATTCCAATTTCTTCTGAAAAAGATGTGCTAGACACGCAAATCCTGGAGAAAGGCTCTTTTCCAAAAGACCTTACACAACTTGAGTTGTATCAATCAGACACTGATGTTATCCCTAAAGATGAATTAGTTTCTGAAACATACGAATCTATTGATGATGATAAGGTACCTCACTCTCAACCATCTATAATTGAGCCTCCAACACTTGAGTTAAAAGAACTCCCATCACATCTAGAATACGCTTTTCTAGATGATGATTCCAAATTACCTGTAATCATAGCTTTTGATCTCAGCTCTAATGAAAAAGAAAAGCTATTGAATGTGCTCAAGAAGCACAAGACCGCTATTGCATGGAAACTTTCCGACATACAAGGAATTAATCCTTCTTTCTGTACACACAAAATCCTCATGGAGGATAACCACAAGACAAGTGTGCAAAGACAGAGGCGATTAAATCCACATATGCAAGAAGTGGTTAAAAAAGAGGTAATTAAACTCTTGGATGCGGGTCTGATTTATCAGATATCTGATAGCCCTTGGGTTAGCCCTGTCCTAGTAGTTCCCAAAAAAGGAGGTATAACTGTGATCACTAACGATAAAAACGAGTTAATCCCCACTCGCACTATAACTGGGTGGCGTGTTTGTATCGATTACAGAAAACTGAATGAAGCAACTCGTAAAGATCACTTCCCACTCCCATTCATTGATCAAATGATTGAGAGACTGGCAGGGAATGCCTTCTATTGTTTTCTTGATGGTTTTTCCGGGTATTTCCAAATTCCAATTGCTCCGGAAGATCAAGAGAAAACCACATTCACTTGTCCCTATGGTACATTTGCCTACAGGCGAATGCCATTTGGCGTGTGCAATGTCCCAGCTACATTCCAGCGTTGCATGACAGCAATATTCCATGATATGATCGAAGAATGTGTCGAAGTATTTATGGATGACTTCTCTATTTTCGGAGATACATTTGACACTTGTCTTCTCAATCTTGAAAAAATGTTGTCTAGATGCGAAACAACCAATCTCGCTCTTAATTGGGAGAAATGTCACTTTATGGTGCGAGAAGGTATTGTTCTGAGACATAAAATTTCCAAATTGGGAATTGAGGTTAATCGTGCTAAAATTGATGTTATTTCTAAACTACCTCCCCCGAAGAATGTCAGAGGCATTCGGAGTTTTCTTGGTCATGCCGGATTTTATCGTCGTTTCATCAAAGACTTTTCAAAAATTTCAAGGCCTATGACCCATCTCTTAGAAAAAGATACTCCGTTTGTTTTTTCTTCTGAATGCATGAAAGCATTCAACACCTTAAAAGAAAAACTCACTAACGCTCCAATTTTAACCAGCCCTGACTGGACTCTTCCATTCGAATTAATGTGCGACGCAAGTGATTTTGCCGTAGGTGCAGTTTTAGGTCAAAGAAAAGAAAATCGTTTTCATCCGATATATTATGCAAGCAAAACCCTGACAGACGCCCAGGAAAACTACACAGTAACAGAAAAAGAGTTACTGGCCGTCGTCTTTGCTTTCGATAAATTTCGGTCTTACCTAATTCTATCTAAATCTGTGGTTTTCACTGACCATTCTGCCTTGCGATTTTTGTTTTCAAAACAAGATGCAAAACCCCGTCTTATTAGATGGATACTCTTATTACAAGAGTTTGATATCGAAATAAAAGATAAGCGAGGTGCAGAAAATCTTGCTGCCGATCATCTTTCGCGTCTTGATAATCCAAACCTTGAAGTTCTGGATGAATATGCCATTCAGGATACATTCCCTGATGAGTTTCTCTTAGCACTTCATAAACCTGATAATGTCCCATGGTTTGCAGATTTTGCAAATTATTTAGCAGCAGGGGTATTAGAAAAAGGTCTCGCGCATCAGCAGAGGAAAATATTCTTTTCTCAGCTAAAATTCTATTTCTGGGAAGATCCCTATCTATTCAGGATAGGAGTCGACCAAATCATACGACGATGCGTGACCGGTCAAGAAGCAATGGACATCCTAGAGCACTGTCACTCAGGACCTACTGGAGGCCATCATGGACCTGTTACAACAGCTAAGAAGGTCCTTGATTCTGGTTTCTATTGGCCTACTCTATTTAGGGATGCCCGTGAATTTGTAAAATCTTGTGACCCTTGTCAAAAATCTGGAAACATCTCATCACGTAATGAGATGCCCCAAAACCCTATCCAAGTTTGTGAAATCTTCGATGTTTGGGGGATAGATTTTATGGGTCCTTTTCCAAATTCCCATGGAAACAAGTACATTCTTGTTGCAGTCGATTATTTTTCAAAATGGGCCGAAGCACAGGCCTTATCAACTAACGATGCACGAGTAGTGTGTAAGTTTCTAAAAAGGTTGTTTTCTCGCTTTGGAACTCCGAGAAAATGTATTAAAATGTTATGGGGTAACCCATAGGTTTTCTACTGCATACCATCCACAAACAAGTGGACAAGTTGAGGTCACTAATCGTGGTCTAAAGCGGATACTTGAAAGAACCGTTGGGAATAACCCAAAAGATTGGGCAGAAAAACTAGACGATGCATTGTGGGCATTCAGAACCGCCTACAAAACGCCTATCGGAACCACACCTTATAAATTGGTTTACGGTAAAGCGTGTCGCCTTCCTGTTGAACTTGAACATAAAGCTTATTGGGCGTTAAAAACCCTAAACCTTGATCCAATTGTCTCAACAGAGAATCGTCTACTCCAGCTCAATGAATTGGAAGAATTAAGGTACCAAGCGTACGATAATTCTTTGATGTACAAAGAAAAGACGAAAATATTCCATGATTCTCGCCTGAAGGACAAGAAATTCCAGGCTGGAGATCGAGTGCTCTTATACAACTCACGTCTTCGTCTTTTCCCAGGTAAATTAAAGTCCAGATGGACGGGTCCTTTTACTGTACATACTGTGTATCCATATGGTGTTGTTGATATCACTAACTCTACAGGAGTTACTTATAAAGTCAATGGCCACCGTCTCAAAAAGTATTTAGGAACCCCGATCCAGGATGAACCATCTGAAAACATGAAACTACATCTCGCTACACCTTAGCGGGTGTGTTTGGTCTTTTACCGGCAGACCTAAAAGAACTGGAGATGCTTTCAAACGAATCAATTACTCTTCTTTCTTGTCTTTCTCTACGCACTTATTTACCTTATGAGATTCAGCGCGATATTGTCATGAGACTCGAGAAACATGTGAGGAGAAACGCAAACTATGCCAGATTCCATAGAGGTACTTCAAAATCTGCAGCTAAGAGGCGTGCAATACATGTAGGAAAGTGTTGGAAGTATGGTGCTCTAATGCACGAGGGAGCTTGTAAGGATTGGCCTACAATTTCACAATCAGAGTATGCTAGTGCTCTTCGGGGAGATCCGATTAAGCTAAAAGCTGAAAGGGTTTTCAGAACTAATAGTAATGCTAGAGCTCTGGTTAATGAATTTGCAAGCCTCCGAGCAAGCAAACTCAGGACTAAACCCCACTAAAATTCCTAATTCATGCCTCATTCACAGCCGTTTCTCTCAACTTGTTTTCTCAGGTTCATTCTCATTCAGTCTGGAGAGACAGGAAAACACTCCGCATTTCAACGCGTTAAAATGTTCGCTTACACACCGTACTAATAGTGTGTTACCTGTACATACGTATGTAAATACGTTTCCTTTCCGTTACCCTTTTCCAAGCATTTTCTGCTTCTATCCGTTCCGTTTGTTTTCTGTAAGTATAGTTGCTTTAAACTCAAACTCTATCCCAATCAAGCACGAAGTATGAAAGAGTGTTTCATAATCAATCCATAAGGGGTGGGTGTAAAAGACGAGAAAATCAAGCTTTAACCGACTGAAAAATTCATTTTCTGAAAATTTAACCCTTTGCGACCGCATGGGTTAGGCATGCGATCGCAAGGGTGTCCACCTATATATACAACCCCATGCGATCGGAACTTCATCGCATACACACTCTCTTTCTCTACTTTCTCTCTCTTCGCGACCGTTCCGAGCTTCTCTCCGGCGATTTGAGCATTTCTCCATCGATTCCGATCCCTTTTCTTCAAAAAAAGGTACCAAATCAATCCTTGCATCTCGTAGATCACTGGTGTATACTTAGCTTCGAGTTAGTTTAACGTATTCATCGATCGAATCAAAACCCTAGCTTTTCTGTTTCTGATAATCGCGATCATGCGATCGCATGATCAACCCTTGCGACCACATGGGTTTCCGATTAGGGTTTTTAAAAACGACACAGTGTTGCGACCGCATCACAATACCATGCGATCGCATGTGTACGAAATTAGGGTTTTTCAAATTTCACTACCATGCGACCGTATGTGTACTACATGCGATCACATGATTCTGTTTTACTGCTGTTTTTCATTTTCGAGCAAATCTTTGATCAAACCAACTTTCGTTCGAAATTTAGCATTATAGAACAACTCGTTACCGATCGATGAATCATTTTCACCGTAGTTAGCACACCTAACTTGTATCTATCTGTATATTCCAGTTATGGCACGCAGACGTCGACGATCACCTGAGCCACCGACTGTAGATCCACGTATTCTTCCCAGAGTCCCGGCTCCTGATCCTGAGCCCAGGGCAGAGCCCGTAGAGCACACAGGGGATGTTGCTTTGCACCCCTACCTACACTTTGACTTAGACGAGGACCGTCTGGGTCGTGATTTTTTACTGGAGCAGGTGCGCAAGCACGGTTATGCGCACCTGAGATTTCTACGATGGGGCCCACTCGAGACGCTTGGTCTTATTGATCGAGCTGATGCTCTTACAGGACCTCGCTGGAGGCGGTTGCTCACTATCGATCGCCAGGTGTGTACGGAGCTTACACTTGAGTTTTTATCCACTTTCCACCTGGTGTCACCACTTACATATTATGATAGACCGGATGCTCTGACATTCCGACTCTGTGGAGCCGAGAGGCAGTTATCTCTGCGGCAGTTTGCTTTTTATATGGGTTTATACATTGGCGATGAGCTACAGTCCCCTGCTTTCACAAAGGGCATTACTGACTTCCCTGCCGGAGTTACCTATCAGGATGCTTGGGCAGAGATTGGGACTGGGCCATATGGTGCGCCCATTCCCAAGAGCAGTTCCGTTCCTGGCCCTCTCTTCCGTATTTTGCATCGTGCTACCGCTTATTGCTTATCTGCACGCACAGACTCTTCCGTGGGTAACATCACCCACCAAGACTTATTTTATTTATATTGCTTTGCACACCAGCAGCCCTGCCAGTTAGCCGTGTGCCTGGCTCAGCATTTGTTTACCATCAGTAGGCCACGTGTTACGCAGGCTGTATATGGTGGTGGGTTTATTTATCACCTTGCAAGGGGTATGGATTTATTGTCTCCAGAGGATCTAGAGGATCTCACTTTTACTGCCCCTGCAACTGCTATTGATATGGATGTTTTCGCACGGATGAGAGTGGTTGAGATGGTTAGGAACAGGTATGTTCTTCTTGACCATCTACGCCAGAGGTGGATACCACCAGGTCAGTGGAGGAGGATTGTTGTTGATGCTGATGATGATGATGATCATGAGGATGAGGAGGAGGAGCGTGTACCTGAGGGCCATGATGAGCGCCGTAATGAGGGCCACCGTGATGAGGATCGTGGTCCCTCTCCTGATCAGACACACCGACTTCGGCAGGAGGTTATACCAGATAGGCAGCCGGGCATTAGGTACGGTTATGCCAGAGATTAGGGAGCACGACTCAGCTCCTTAGAGAGTCGACTCCGTAGGATGGAGGAGATTCAGAGGCTTGAGTGCGCGCATGCTGAGCGCCATAGACAGTATGTGGCCAGCATGTTGACTGATATAGCGGCAGCTTTGCCATCTTCTAGTCGCACCCATGTTCCTCCTGAGCCCCCTCAGCAGCTTCGAGACTACTACACTGGGGCCAGTACTTCAGTTACGCCACCACAGCCTCCTCCCCAGTAGTAGTAGCGGATAGTTAGTTTATTTAGTTGTATGTTTGTTTTTAGTTAGTTTTTGTTGTACATTGTTTGATGTTCTGTGCTTTTTGTGATTTATTTGTAAACATCAAAACATTATGTACTTCTCTGTTTGATTATATTGCCATATATGCTTTTGTTACACTCTCATTCTCTTCACTTGTGGTTGAGTTTCTTGTTTTGCAAGTTCCACTCGGATTATACAGTTACATTTCAACAGAGTGATGCTCAATTCAAGTGTGGGGAAGAAAAATCAGAACCTATCTCACTTTTGTAAATCGGTTACTAACACCGATTCAGGGAGTTTTCATATCTCTTCTCGTTCACTTATCACACTACATCACTGTTTATATACATTGTCTGTACATTGAGGACAATGTACAATTTTAAGTGTGGGGAGGGGATATACATGCCTGCTATAGTCTTGTTCTCTTGAAAACTCTTAATGATATAAAATCTCATAATTAAATTTTAAACTAAAATTTTCTCAAATTTATATATTTTCGAACATGTTTAGATCCTTTCGCATGATAGATTATAAACAAGTAACAATATGAGGACCTTGTCTTGTATAACTTTCATGAAGTTAAGCTTAGCACAAATACTTGAGTTTTGCCTATTATTTGACTTCAATTGCACAAACCACACCTCGACACTATAATTCCTGAGCATTTGAGCCACAACATTTCAATTTCTTATTTAGCTCATGGAATTATCACATATATATGCAGATTGTGCTTTGATTGCAGAACTTGCTCATAACTATGCATTTCGGAACCATGAACTAAACTGTTGCACTTAAATGACAGAGGCATTTAGGATAACCCATTTTAGCCAATACACTTTTATTTTTAGCCAATTTTTATATATTTACCGTTAGTTCACCACTTTGAGCCTTAGTCTTTCATTTCAAAAACCCCCAATATAAATACCTGTTTTAATTCTTTCTTATTTTGAAAAATTCAGAACCAATTTTATCGTTAACTGCTGTTATACAAATTTTGTCAGATCTTCAGTTGATCATGCACTGCTTTAGCGGGACATGACATCCAAGTGTTCCTCTTAGAGTCGTAACAATTATGTTGCATACTGCTGATTTGATCTCAAAAGATAGCTTAGAGAAAAACAAAATGCAAAAAAACCAACAAAAAGAAAAAAAAAATTAGAAAAGAAAAAATGAGAAGATCGGTTGTTTGATTTGTTGTTCCTTGGCTATTTTTGAAGCTTGTCATACATTGAGTAGTAGTTTTTTGTCAGTTATCCGGGTGTTGGCCATCACTCAGACTATTCTGATTCCACTACAACTTGATGAACTGTATTCTCACCAAAAATATGTTCAAATTCCTGTCCATACAAACGCCTGTTTTGATCCACAGAAACTACAGGATCTAAAAGATTTTACCAATCCTAAGGATCCATAGGATTAATGGTGGATCTAACTCAAAAATACAGCAGCATTAACTTGGTTCCTGAATTTTGTTTTTGTCACCTTTATATCTTCCCATTCCTACCCTGAAAACCTTAGCCACATTAAAACTCAAATAAAGACCTCTTGATATTTGCATATGTTTATGTTAATTGGTGGAGATTTGATATGTGATCAAGCTTATGCTAATCTTAGTTTCAAATCTTGCATTTTTGCACTTATACACATACCCTGATATACATATTGAGTGCTTGAGTGACCACCTGGAAGAGGTATGAATTGTCACGTCCCAAATTTTAATTTTTTTTTACCCAAAAGGTTTAAAAACAAAAAAACAAACCTTAAAATAGATACTGACGGAGATTATTTAGATATCAAATAATAGTAACAAACTATGATTGTAAACTACTGTTTGAACGACTAAATAAAGCTATATATGAAAGACTCGCGGAAACGTTGCTGAAGAAGATGAGCTATCACTGACGCGCTGGAGCCCCGCCGTGGTCAACACCTGAAAAGAAAGTTAAACAACAACCGTAAGCACAAAGCTTAGCGAGTACTTTTACTTATAATTCAAATAGCTCAAAGAATGGAAGCACAACTCATACCCACTACCGAAGTAAGTGGTCTCATCATACCCGTTGTCGTCACAACGGTCTATCATACTCGACACCGAAGTGTGCGGTCTAACATACCCGACACCGAAGTGTGCGGTCTAACATACCCGACACCGAAGTGTGCGGTCTAGAAACATATCATATCACGAGATCACATCACATGCCACAATGATTTCTATTTAAAGCATAAGTAAGAATACTCACCTGGCTCGTAGTCTAGGTGATAGCTACGATACACGTCATAAATATCCGGAAATTACGTCAACTACCGTTAACACCTACAGATACGGTTATAACAAATAAACACTCGTGAGCTCATACTAAACCATAGCAATTGCGATTCAACTATAAGTTTCAACTTATGATCCGGCCTCCCAAGCCCAATTTATAATTCCATCTCTAAGCTCATTTTGCGATTTTAAGTCATACGCCCATCTATTGTGTATATATATATATATATATATATATATATACACACACACACATATCGATTCGTCCAAAGCTAGACCCAATAGATTATTACTTTAGCGTCCATGTATAGAGATATCATATTTTGGTTTCAGACCCAATAATTAAATCATCCGTCCACACTTCAACTCCTCGACTTGTTCTATTTAGTGATTACCAATTAATATTAACCATCTTGTGGTTTGAAAGTAATAACCATTCAACTTAACATAATTTGCAAAACTAATGGATACCCCTAATATGTGATTCGGCTCCTTAAGCTTAATTTAACATTCATATGTTACACCGAGTGGCGTATATGAAGATTAATACTCGTTTTGCCCTTCATGAGGTAATACCCATTTGCAATTCAAATCTTACACGAGTTTGTAATGCACCATTATTATATTTAGTTTTGTAATTCAAGTTGGTAATTAGAGATTGGCAAAAAAGCCAGTTCGTCGTCCCTTACCTAATTAGTCATAACTGCTCATTTCGTTCTCAAAATCACCATAAGAAATTCTAATGACCTTTGACTTAAAATTGATCATTAATCAATCACCTGATTCATCTTATGTTACATATAGCAACTTTAGTCTCTAATTAAATTAATTCAACCCCAAACGAATGTTATTTGTGGTTTAACTATGTTATTACGCTACGAATTATGCCCTCAACAGGAACTTGGAGTTGTTGGCCTTCATTCGACGTGGCCACATTCAACGAAGTAAGAATAATTTATTCTTTGCTAACACATCTTGGACTTATTCAAGATTTTCAAGATGATGAAATGGTTCCCTGGTTCATATTAAATCAACTTAACCCTTCAATCCCAATCAAAACTTGAAGAAATAAATTACCAATCCAATTTGATTCAATTGTGGATTAAGTCCCATGGCCCTCTTAACACCCATTACCAGCACCACTTTAGAAATAGGAAGCTAACGACCCATTCAACCCACAATTAGGTGTTAATACATTTGAACTATATTTGTTTTCCCACATTCATATTAAATCTCTCAAAGGATTGAACTGATAGACTTGCCTACCTCCATTAAATCCCAAACACCCACAAAACCAGAGAAAATAACCAATCTGCCGATGGTAATGTGTTAACTATCAAATATATAATGGTGTTATTCTATCAAAAAATTGAGATTTCAGCAGGTTATAGATGGTTTATTAGCCTTCATAAGGTTCTTATCCTCACATATTACCATCGGCAGCCTAACAATCGACATACCAACTCGAAATTGAAACATACCTCACGAAATCAATGCATAAAGAAAGGCAGTAACATATCAAAGCTCACCTGAAACTTCTCCACTGATTTGATGCTCAACCATCGCCGCTCGTTCCTTCCCCTTCGCCGGAATATACTCTTAGCCTCGCACAGCCGGCCTTAACTGATCCTTGGCAGCTGACTCTCGTCACACACATCAGAAACATGAACACTATTTCTCAAAACTTCGGTCGGGGATTGGTCGCCGGAGGCCATACCATCGTTTCCCCTTCTCTCGACGCACAATACACACACACACGCATACAAGACCACTGAGATAAATTGATGGATTAATGCTCCAAGTCTAGGTCCTTCTCTCGAAATGCAGAGCTCGACTAGAGGGGCAAGGTCAAGGGCTCGCACCTGACTGTTCTCTCCGGCCAACCCCGAACGACGACCCGAACAGTACCGGTGTAGTCTCTGACGGCACCTAGCCCCAACAGCAACATACAATCAGCCCAAAAATTAGAGCATACAACGATGGAGAAGGTCGGGACACTCACTTGAGGTTCTCTCTCTAGATTTCCCTTCATGAACTCGCCGATTGCCCTTGTCCGATTCCTCCTTTTTGATGATAGCATACGAACGCAGGGAGGAGGGTATCTGCTCTCAAAAAGGCTAGGGCATCCATGTTTAAGTGAGGCCTTTCCTATTTAGCCTAAGGCCCAACGTCTAAGTGACCTTGGCTTAGGCCAACCACTCAATATACTCCAAGAGCTACTAACTCAAGCCCAAATTAAATCACCAACTAGGGTTAAGAGTTTAATTGGTACATGTAACCCCTAACCTTTAATTAATAACTCTAAGGACAATATTTTATCAGTATTTACATAAATAATAAAGATCGTAAAGTTAAATAATTAATATCGTAGAAATCCGAAACGGGCATTACATGAATTCAGATAATAAGTCTTGATTCAGGTACGCGTGCTAAGTTTGCTTTGATTTTGTCATATCTTTTACATGAGAGTTTGTCCTCGTTGCTTTGCTTGAATATTTATTATACCTCTAGACCTTTTCATTGTCAGAAGTATATACTTTTGCACTAATTTAAGTTATTAGATATTCTGGGTTGCATTAAGAGATTGCTTGAGGACATGCAAAGTTTAAGTGTGGGGAGATTGATATTTCAATAATTATACATGTTTTACACATCGAAAACCCTCGCATTTAATCCATAATCAAGGTGAATTGTACAAATTATTGTCTTAAATGTTTAATATTCACCATTACAGGTAAAAAGGACTTAAAGTGAAAATATCAAGTAAAATGAGTGCAGAACTGAAGAAAAATGAAGAACTGTTGAAATTCGTAGAGCCTTGCGATCGCAAGGCCCTACCATGCGATCGCATGGTAGGCGGGAATCTAGCTTTGATACCTGGCGAAGTCTGCATGTAGAGATGTCTTATCAGCCGCCCAAAGTCACTCCATGCGATCGTATGACATAGTCCATGCGATCGCAAAGACTCCCGAATCAGGCCTATTTAAAGGAGCTCATCAGCTGCAGTTCAGAAAAAAACTCACACCAAAAACACCTTAAAAAACACACAGTCATGATTTTCTTCTGTAATACACACACAAAACACGCACTTGGGTATCTTTGCACTTAGGTTCTTGTATTGGTGGTAGTTAAACACCCCAAACTCCGGTCCAAAGGTGTAGAAACTAAGTGGAGGTTCTGCTCACGTATACAACTTGGGAATAGCTTGGTATAATCTAAACCTTTCTGTTCTTAATATGTATCCGAGTGTTGATATTGTTGTTTTACTTGTAACCATGTGTAACTAAACTCTTTCACTTGGGCCAAGATGATTCTTTGCCAAGTTATGGCAATATAATCCTTTCTTGATGATTTGATATAAAAAAGTATGTTTTGATCATTGTTATAATTGTGTTTAACCATGTTCTTATGTTAATTATGTCCATGTTCATGTTTCATTAAATCTTTTACGTGAAAACATAAAAATTTCATCCCATGCATATTCAAAGGTGATGGTTTTTAATATCAAGATCTTGTGTAGTTATTACTAGAAATGGTATAACAAAGCAAGGTTGTCATTCGAAAAGCATCTTTGGAACTTGTCTTTGATCATTTTGGATCATAACAAGATTGGTCATGTTCCTCATATTGTGATTTTACACATGTTTAACATGTTAACGAAAGTTTTAAGTGTTTAAGTTTATCATTCGATCATAACAACTACAAAAGAATAAAAAGGATTGAAAAGATGTTTTGGAACATGTTAACGTTGAAATGAACTCCTAATGTCATTAAGAATCAGAGTTCTACGATTCTATGTGCATGCTTACGTGTTTCATGCTTTGCATGTGTTAAATATTAGAAATAATATTTAACATAATGATATCTTAAGGAAATAACGTAAGGCTCGATCTTAAATCCAACACACGTGGTTTAAGTCTTGTTGGGTTCATAACATCATAGTGTTCATTTACTATCTACTTATAACTTTGAATGACAGTTCAGGTTGTACGTATTCAATCCTTGGTGCATAAAATGAATTCTGCTGTAAAAAGAGGTCATGCGACCGCATGGTGTCTCCATGCGATCGCATATACCTATGCGATCGCATGTATCTATGCGATCGCATGTATCTATGCGACCACATGTCTCTGACATGCGGCCTTATGCACCTTTATTCTAGTTCAGTTTGTTGTTTCTTCTGTTCTAACCAATGTTTAATCACTTTAACACCTTTCTTATGTTTTGAAGGCTATGAGACATATCATTTGACCAAGAGTGTATGGTTTGTAGCTGGATTTAAACATGGTTAGGTAGATCTGTGATTGTCTTTTGATTCTATGCTTACATGTTATATTTGATTGTAAATCTGAGTCTTGATAACTCGAGTGATGATTTACATGATAATATGACTTGTGAGTATTAGATAGAACAACATGTTGTATGCTTTAATGCAATTTATCAAGTCATCAACAATTTAATCAAACTAAATATTGCCATAACTAGCCAATGATGATTCTGAAGCCTAAGTGATCATTTCTCAGATTATCTGCACGTTTGTTATTACTCTGTTAGTGTAATTTGTTTCTTTAATTAGTTTAAAATAAAAAAAAACTAAAAATCACTTGTTATTTAATTACCATGATGGTTGAATACTAGTAGCTGCCAAAATTATCCCTGTGGATCGATACTCGTTCTTACTCTTTCTATACTACTGCTGACCAGGTCATACTTGCCTGAGTCGTGTGTATTATTTATTTTGTAATTTCGTTTTATAAATTTAAAACATCTGTGTGAAAGCTTTTAATCATCTTAAAAATACCCGTACGCGGGCTGCACATCAGCCGTTCCTTGGATATGACAAGTTTCATGGATGGTGAGCGTGGAGGGATGGAGTGTGGCAGGGTGCATGTGAAGAATTCATGGATGGGCAATGACATTGAAAGAGGGGGAATTGGACGGCTCAGATTGGTTTTCACGGTACTCGCACTAAGAATGATTCTCGCATAAACTTTCTCCTATATATATATATATGTGTGTGTGTGTGTGTGTGTGTCAGTGTATGTGTTTGTGTTACAAGTAGTCACACATCAACACACACACACACACACACACACACACACATATATATATATATATATATATATATATAAATTGGATCAACAAAGACCCCTTTAAACAAAGATCCTAAAGTCCCAATCTCAGTCATTAGATTCATCAAATCAATGGTCAAGATCTATAATGACGTTATTGTAATTAAGTAAACAATTATAAGATTTAATTCTAGAAGGAAGAGTATTATGGTCAAAGCCCCCTCTTTTTTTTATTTTTTTTACCCTTAGATTTTTAAAAGACCATAACTATTTCAATTTTTTGAATTTGAGCAAAAAAATCATACAAATCTTCTCATTTTTTAATCCTCTTTCAAATGAGACCATTTTCCTATATAAAAGAGTGGTCCCGAAAATGATATCATATAACAGCAGGTCCCGAAAATGATAAATTTCGTCATTTTTATCATTTTCGTTACTTGCTGTTACATGATATATAAGGGGGTACGAAAATGATTAAAATGACAAAATTTATCATATTCGGGACCTGCTGTTACGTGATATATAAAGGACACGAAAATGATGAAAATAACGAAATTTATCATTTTCGTCACCTGCTGTTACGTGACATACAAGGGGCACGAAATGATGAAAATGACGAAAATTATCATTTTCGGACCTGCTGTTATGTGATATATAAGGGGCAGCGGAAAATGATAATTTTCGTCATTTATCATTTTCGTAAAAAAAGAATGACGAACAAGGTTCGAAAATGATGAAAACTGGTAGGTGTTATAGATATGAAAGAGATGACGAAAATGATGAAAACTGGTAGTTGTTATGGATATGAAGGTGATGGACAAAAATGATGAAACTGATAGATGTTACTTTTTCCCAACAGCCGAAATGATAATGTTCGACATTTTCGTAAAAATAAAATGATGAACAGGGTCCGAAAATGATGAAAAATGGCAGGTGTTATAGATATGAAAAAGATGACGAAAATGATGAAAACTGATAGTTGTTATGGATATGAAGGTGATGAACGAAAATGATGAAACTGATAGATGTTACTCTCTTCCAACAGCCGAAAATGATAATTTTCGTCATTTTCATCATTTTTGTCAAAAAAAAAATGGTGAATAGCGGTCCGAAAATTATGAAAACTGGTAGATGTTATGGATATGAAGGTGATGGACGAAAATGATGAAACTAGTAGGTGTTACTCTCTTCTAACAGCCGAAAATGATAATTTTCGTCATTTTTCATCATTTTCGTCAATTTTTTTCCAAATATATAGGAAAAGTGGTCTCGTTTAAAAGAGGATTAAAAAATGAGTAGATTGGTATAATTTTTTTTGCTCAAATTCAAAAAATTGAAATAGTTATGGTCATTTAAAGATTTAAGGGGTAAAAAAAATGAATTTGGGAATGGCGGTAGGGATGCGCGTGAGTTTATTCAAATTGTTCAATTCCTATTGCCCTTTTATATGAGTGGCTGAGATTGGGCCTTTGGGGTCTTTGTTTAAGAGGGGGCTTTGTTGATCCTTACTATATATATATATATATATATATATATATATATATATATATGGGGAAAGGGAGTATGTGACTGTTGTGTACACAAATTTAGGTGTAAAATCTTGCAAAATGACATTGTATTAGACTTAAAAACATAAACGAGGTCTCGGAACAAAAATCACTCATATGTCATCAAGTAAGTTTTCACATAAAAAATGCATAAAGAAAACCTCAAGCTAATGCATAACATAAAAATGGAATTAAATAAGTGTATTATGTAGTAAAAAAACAAAATCTTAGGACATACTAATAGTGTTCGATAATCATGAACAAATAATTGATCAATTTTAGATTTCAACTATGGATGAAATAAAGGACCATGATTTATGTTTTTAAGTCCAATACGATGTCGTTTTGCAAGGTTTTACACCTAAGTTTGTGTACACAACAACAACATACTCCCTTTTCCCTATAATTATATCTATATCTATAATACTATATAAACTATTTAACACTCTCTCTCCTTCCAATTTTTAAGAACTTAAAATTATGTCAATCTCTAATATCCACATTTCTTTTCAATCTAAATAAACTCTCCACTTAATTTTTAACCATTTCTCCTAATAAATTTGAACTTTTTATTTATTTAATATATATTTTCCCATTAACACACTCTTTTACACAAACAAAATTATTCACGCACATCAATATAATTTGTAAAATCTTATTAACTGTTCTCTTCTTATTTTATATATATAAATCTTTTTTAATTTTTTTAATGTTTTTAGCATTTATTTTCAAAAGTAATAAAATAGTTAATACAAATATAAGGAAAATTGGAGAAAAAAAACTGACATGTTGCTGAAATTCTTTTCGTGGCATTGAATAACATATTACATCCTTGAAAACGACATATTGCAAAACTGTAATTATTTAACGTCTCAGAATTGCGCTAATACACTACTAGTATGTATGTATATATATATATATATATATATATATAAATATATATGTATATATATATATATAATTTTATTTTTTTAAATCAATAGATTGATTCTTACACTAATTTTAAAAAAAAAAGAACAATTTAAAATGACATTGAGATTTGCTCCTTGAAAGAAGCTGAATCCCTAGTCCCTGTTTTCGTGTATGCCTCTCTGCTCTCTCATTCATCCCGCCGCTGCAAGTCTGCAACCACTACGGACCACCGCCCCAGCCACCCCTACAGTCTCCATAAGTCGATCGTTGCCCAGCCATCACGAACCGCTGCTACAATCTTCACCTCGTCTTCATCTCTGGCCACCTCGATTTCCTGCTTCTTCAGGTTCCCAATATGAATCTCTCCTCCTGTTGTCTGTTCACTGTTGGTCCATTGTTAACGAAGCTGTTGGTTCATTTTTGTTCAAGAATACATATATATTGCTGGTTTATGTTGTTTACGAATTTGTTGAAACATATGCGTGTTTTTTTGTTTATCCTTATATGTTCATGAATCTGTTGAGTGTTGTTCAAGATATTGATGCATTTTTTCTGAATAAAAAGATACAATCGGCTCACTGACGTCCTGTTTAGCCCATTTGATTCATTTTATTTGAAGACAGTTTTCTAATTTTACTTGTTTTAGCGTTAGATATAAAGTATAATCGAGATCTATTCATTTCTAAATAGGTCTTATTTTGTAAGTGTTTGATATTGCAGTGACAGCTGTCTCGGCCATGGCTACTTTGATTTCTCAAAATGTGTCTCCTAAGGACAGAGTTGAGAAGATCAAAAGGAAAGCTCTTGACGAGTCTTCACAATTGGATGTGGTGCAAGAGGCTGAAAATATAAAAGATTTTGATGTAGTGAAGCCTAAGAAGAAAAGGAAAGAGCGTAAAGAGAACAGACAAGCTGAAACCGAGCAAGAAATGAAGATGAAGGAACTGGAAAATGTCTTGTTTGGCTCTCTGTATCCAGTTGAGTTTGGGAAAGACAAAGAAGGAATTAATGAAGGAAATGAAGATTCTGTTTTGTTCTTCACCGATCGTTCTGCCAGTAGCATGTTATCTGTTTACAAAGAAGATGCAATAATAGGTAATTCTGAGGATAACATCCAACGGAAACCCGCGTGGATAGACGAAGAAGAACGAAAAGTCAACATAAATATCACTAAAGTCAACAGGCTGAGGAAGATGCGGCAGGAAGAGGATGAGAGTCTAATTTCTGGTTCAGAGTATGTATCAAGATTAAGGGCTCAGCATGTGAAACTAAACCTGGGCGCAGAGTGGGCTCGGTTTGATTCACAGGAAAGGCACTATCACTCTGATAACAACAGTGATCAAGAAAATGGAGATATTGACACCATGCTTCAGACCTCCGAAGATCTTGTTGTGAAGGGGTGTGCAAAATTGTCGCCTGGGTTACTGGAGTATTCAAGACTGGTTGATGCAAATGTGCAGGAACCTTCAAGTGGTCCTATTAATTCGGTTCAGTTCCATAGAAACGGTCAGTTGCTTCTCACTGGTGGATTGGACAAAAAGTTGCGGTTTTTTCAAATTGATGGAAAAAGAAACACAAAAATTCAAACAATTTTTGTTGAAGATTGTCCAATCAGAAAAGCATCCTTCACTCCAGATGGTTCTCAAGTTATTTTATCAGGAAGGAGAAAATTCTTTTATAGCTTAGATTTAGTCAAGGCAAAGATGGATAAAATCAGCCCTTTAGTTGGTAGGGAGGAAAAGAGCTTGGAAACTTTTGAAGTTTCGCCCGATTCCAACACAATTGCGTTTGTTGGGAATGAAGGTTACATTTTATTGGTCTCGTCTAAAACAAAACAACTCATAGGAACTCTTAAGATGAATGGAACTTCACGTGCTCTGTCATTTGTAAATGACAGGCAACAATTATTGAGCACCGGTGGTGATGGAGTGATCTATCATTGGGATCTGAGAACCATGACTTGCTTTCACAAGGATGTTGATGAAGGCTGTATAACCGGTACTGCAATTAATACTACTCCAAATGGGAATATCTTTGCAGCAGGTTCTGATACTGGGATTGTAAACATATACAACCGGGACGAGTTTTTAGGGGGAAATAGAAAACCTATGAAAACTATCGAGAATTTAACCACTAAAGTAGATTTTATGAAGTTCAACAGTGATGGACAAGTCTTGGCTATCTGTTCAAGCATGAAGAAGAACGGCATAAAATTGGTGCATATCCCATCTCTCACTGTTTTCTCTAACTGGCCACCATCAAATAGGGCATTGCAGTATCCTCGCTGTCTGGATTTCAGCCCCAGTGGAGGAATGATAGCTATGGGAAATGCTGCTGGTCATGTATTACTCTACAAGTTAAATCATTACCAATATGCATTATGAGAAGGTACGTAACCATCTTTCTTGTTTATTCTATCAAAACATTAGGTTCAAATGAGAATAGATATTTAGATGAGGATGTGATGCTTAATCTTGACCTTTCATTTGATTTGATTAGATGGTGTATATTTGGCCTTCCATTTTATCCATAAACCAACTTATGCCATATGTTTTTAATGAATTGCTTTATTTACAATATGAAACAAGTTCTAGATGAAAGAGAACTTAAAAAAACACACATTTACATTATATATTTATATGTTATTATTACGTAAGCAAATAAGCAATCATAAACATATGCTTGCTTTGTCTATATGTTAAATCAGATTCGTAATTATTGAAGTAATTGCTGAAGATATACAAACGTTTTTTATGCATTTATCATGATTTATGTCGATAGTTTGTAATGTTGTGCATCATTAATGATACAGAGACTGCAATCATGATTTCTGCGTGTTATATACCTTGATTCGGCACTGCACGACCAAGATTATAAACAAGGGAGTACCCTTTTTTAATATCATCTTTTTGTGGCTGTTTAAGAAATGACTTGCAATATGACCGTAAGTAGTTGACCTTCTGAATATAATATTGAGGCTATTAATATCTAACATGAATAATTAAAAAAATATAAATTCAATTGGAAAACAATTCTATACTATTAATGTTGACTTTTAAGTTTGAACCCAGTTACACTCTCAACTACAGACAGGTCAGGCCCATGTATTGCAATCAAACCATGTTTCTGAAGGACACACGTAACTCTCCATCTATAAAACCTTAGAAACCAACAATGTTTATGTTTTTTCTTATAAATGATATAACTATCTTTTTATTATCTATACTACATTATAAAGCATTTAAGCCATCTCTTAATTTTAAGTAAGTTGAAATTACTAATTTACCCCTTATTTAAATCTATAAGAAAACCATTATATGAAATTAATTAGATCTTTAAATACCAGTTTTATAACTAAACCTTTCATAATAAATAATGTTAAAAAAACTCAAGTCAATGCAATTTAATTTTCAACCTATATGATATTTAATACAAATTAGAAATTAAATAAAAATGATCTTCATATATAAAATAGTTTAAATATTCTATCATATAATACATATTATACGTATAGCTAGAACTCATAAACATGATAACATTTAATCTAAATTTATTGACATTTCCAGATTTTTTAAATGACTCTAGTAATCAAAACAAAACCTTTAATTTATAGTATATTTAATATCCTTTTTGTTGCTTATTTGTATTGTTTTTAAAATTTTATTTTAAAAGTTGATAAAAGAGTTATAAAGAAAAGAGAAATAAAATAAATGGAAAAAGAAGAAGGAATATATATATATATATATATATATATATATATATATATATATATATATATATATATATATATATATATATATATATATATATATATATATATAGACAAAAGTTCATGCGAGAACCGTTGTTAGCGCGAGAACCGCGAGAACCAATCTAAGCCGTCCAATTCCCCCTCCTTCAATGTCATTGCCCACCCATGAATTCCTCACATGCACCCTGCCACACCCTATCCCTCCACGCTCTTCATCCATGATACTTCCCATATCCAAGGAACGGCTGAGATTGGTTCTCGCGGTTCTCGCACTAACAACGGTTCTCGCATGAACCCTCCCCTATATATATATGCAAAAGTAATGCGTGAATATAATAGTCTTACGTTATACAAAACAGACATATTATCGAGTAAACTGTTTCTAGCCGCCGTATTGCGCGGGTGCTATGCTAGTATGTTTTCAATAATATATACCTTTGCTCAGCGTCTGGGTTAATTCTTACTTAAATGGGGTTTGATATTTTATGGTGTTATATTTAGAAAAAAGAATGCAATGATCTTGCTTCCCTTGCTGATTTAGGTACAAGGGTGTGCATTTGTTTTGTCCTGGTTTGTGGTAAAAATCTTTCAATTTTTTTTTCTAGTAGCTGCTTTGATATCATCAATGGTGTATTTGATTAGGGTTGTGCTTCCAAAACAGAGACTGAATTAACTTCAGATTTTCTTATTCTTTTTTGATTAAATTTTCAAAGTTTTCTTCTCCAAGGATGCCAAAAATACAATAGCGATTCCCAAGAGAATAATGGGGGTGAGGTGTGAACACTTTCATCTAATTGACCATTTGGATTGCACTTGTTTTACTACCATTTTTAATAATTAATGCAATCCAACTAAATATAATCTTTATTTGGATTGCATGAGTTCTTAATAAGTTAATAGTAAAATGAACAAAGAAAGTAATGTTAACAGGAAACAATTGTATACACTCTGAGGTAAGTTCTTAGAATTAATCCTTTTCTAATTTGTCTCATCATACACCAGGTAGAATTACATTAGCCGGTTTATGACATTATAGCAGAGTTTATCCGCATAAAATTTGCTTTCTTTTTAACAGCAGAACACACTCACAAACCTACCTCTAAACTACACATTTTTATCCACAGCGGGACTTGAACCCATGACCATCTGCTTATGGTGGGGTAGAAGTTGTGAAACTTTTGGACTTCATGTTTTCTGTTCTAAATTGTTAAGTATGTGGGTCTGTTATGTTTTCAATTATGGATCTGGATTAAGGCTAAGAGGTCTAATCATATATTGATTGGATCGTCTGCTTGACTTTAGGTCACATGAGCTAAATGGTTGCTGTTGGGTTGTCATATCAATCAGATGGGTCTTTGCAAGTTAATGACACAAAGATGGATTTCTGTGATGTGTGTTATATGTGGATGGTATCTGCTCGACTGCTTTATGGACTGAATTGACAGTGTGTTAATCACTGCTCTGTATATCGTTATTACCATTTAATGTGTTGTAACACAGGTTACAACCGGTCACCTTGTTTTAAAATAATCGAAAAATAAAATAAAATTTATTTTATGATAATAATATTAATGAAAATAGTATAATAATAATTATTTTGGGCGTGGCTTAAATTATTTAATAAAACCATCCTTCGAACTTGCTGCCTCAACAATTTACTGCGATGATTTTGAGATACATCTAGGTGTATGCAATGAATGATGATTTATGCTTTTGGTTCTCCTTCGATTTAATTTATTAGTTTTCAATTGCAACGATTTTCAGATCTATGAATGGGTTACAATTCAAAATCAAAGGGTTTCGATACCCATCTTCAAAGGTTCAGATTCCAAATCGAAGGGTTACGATTGCAGATCTATGCATGGGTTATAATTTTCAGGGTTTCGATACTCCTCTTCAAGGTTTAAGATCTCAGATCTATGAATGGTTTATGATTTCAGTATTTCGATCTGAATTTGGGATTTTCAGGTTGTTAACATGTTTTTGATAATATGTTTTCTTCGATTTGGATTTGGTTTTTACGAGTTCATCTTCATCACGTTGAACGTCTTTTGGTTCCATATTCGTTTCCATATTTTATTTGATTGTTTTCATCTAAGGGTGTGTTTGGTAGGAAGAATTGGAGGTAGAGAAATGGAAATAAGAATGAAATCCCTTGTTTGATAACATGTGAGAATTAGAAGAGGAGAAATAAATCATTTCCTACTCTCTATATTTTTTTCTCTACAAATAGAAGAGAAATGCGGAGAAATACATCTTAATTCTCTAGGACTTGAAAAAAAACACATTGAGAATTGTGGGCTCCCATCGTCGCCCCTTCCCCTTCCCTTATCGACTTATCGTTCCTCCTCCAGCAGACCACTCGCCTTGCATTTTCGCGCCTCCTTCACGCCGGCGTCTCCTCGCCTCGCTTCCGGCAGCGGCGACTCTAGCGGTGGCTAGTTCTTGGTGAGCGGTAACTCTAGCGACGCCTCCTTCATGCCGGTGGCCCCTCGATCGCCCCTCTGCTTCTGCTTTTGATCGAGGCCTGCTAGTTCTTGAATCAGGGTTTTGAGTTGAATATTCTCATTCTTCCTTTGATCAACACTGCTTCGCCACTGCTGGATTGAATTTAATTGATTTCTAGTAATTGACCACAACGATTGTTTCGAATATTTTAATGGTCTTTTATTCGACTTCTAATTTCAAGTTCCATCAACACTTCTATGATGTAATTCGCCACCGCTTTGCAACCTTCTGTAGTCAGTTGCATAACGTTTTCAAAGATATCCATTGGCAACTTGGTATCCATCGACTATTAAGAAGGATAATCTGAAAAAGGGTCACTTTGTCTAACTTAGGAAGAATTCCTACAGTAACATCAGGCCCGCCAGCACTATCTTCGACATAATTTAGATCAACTGTTTAGATATCCATCACTACATGAAGTAACAAGATCACGCATCGGAATACTAGCATCTGCAAGGGCTAAAGTTGCTGCATTTATGCAAGCAGATCTCGTTCCTCCATTTTGAGTTTTACTTTTGAAGATATGTATTTTATATCATTTTTCCAAGCTGATTTGGTTGGTCAGGCCATTAAAGATTATGTTCAAGCTACTCAATCAACTGAGTTTCTATGCCTTTACAATTGAAAGGACTCAATTCTACATCTTTTTTTTTACCTTTGAATGGTGTTACATTGTCTGTACCAATATTTAATGCAATCGTCCTTGATTGCTTCATGATATCTTCAATTTTTTTTACTGTGTTGTTAGGGAAACAATAGAGATGTAAATGAAAATTTGGTATAATTCTTTGTTGAAATCTCGCTGTTACCAAACAAGAGAAATGATTTCCAGTTATATTTCTCTGCTAAAAGCTCTATGCTACAAAACAGAAGATTCAATTCTCATTTCTCAGACTAATTCTCTTTCTCTGTAATTCCATTATCTGCAATTATTTCTCTGTAATTCCATTCTTTGTACCAAACGCACCCTAAATAGTTTGTGACATAGGTTTTGATTGTAGACGTTTCCAGATTTCTTTCTGCATCTACCATATGGTTGACATTCTGGTCTTAATGTTGCTGTCAGGGTCTCAATTATTTGTTTGGATGCCATATGGTTGACATTCAGGTCTTAATGTTGCTGTCAGGATCTCAATGATCTGTTTGGATGCTATTAATTGTTTGGTTAATAGGTCGTTTTAAATGGTTTCAGTTTGGTTTTTGGTTATTATGCTTACCGAGAATTTGAATTATTTAGATCATTAAATTATTTGAGACATAATCATATTGTTTTATCAAAAAACATCTACAATATGTTATATGAAGTGAATGAACAATGTAGAATGACGTAATTGTATAGTACGTCCTTTATCCAACTATCGTTATGTAGGTCCAAGGTACCAAGTAAGTATCAAACAACAATTGTAACAATCACACAATTATGTAGTTGGTTTAAATAATCAATGGATATAGAGAGAGCCAAGAACTTGAAACTAACGTGAATTATGAATGCCTTTTATAATAGAGCTTACATACTATTTATACCTCGTGGGTATTTACAATAACTACCTTAAACTATGACTATAGTCATATGTAAAAACAAACTTTACTAAAATTTATTTAAACACAACTTAGAGACATAACACGTGATTCTTGGTCTTGCATACATACCCAACAATAATCTCATGAGTGTTTGTCATTTATTTCCTTCACTTCTTTGTAAATTTCAACAATATATTGCATCTAACAAGAATCTTGATCAACACAAACAACATTTAAGTAGATATTCGCTGGCCAAAAAGAACAAAAAAACCTCAAAATACATGCTTCGTACCAACACTTGTATGATCTCAGAAGTTAAAAATGGGATGTGGTGACATTAACTCTAGGTAACCTTAGGGTAACATTTTCAACATTTGAATCTCTCATGTATACTCGTTACAAGAACTATAGTTAGTTTAAATAAACCGACTAAAAATGTAGAAAGTTCATGCAGCATTTTACATGAATCTAATCTGTCGTCAAACCCATTTAAAGCTGTGTTCTAATTTGACACGTAACCTACCCTGCCTAGAGGAGCAAGAAGTCTCCACCAACAAGTCTCATGACTAACATGAATACGGTAAATCACCTAAAACTCAGCAGTTTATTTCACAAAACAATAACCAAGTTTGAAAACTGTTCCATCAAGGTTACTCATGGGTTATTTCACAATGTGAAATAAAATGGGGAGTGACCTTGGTAGAACAATTTTCAAACTTAGTTATTATTCTATAAAGTTTCCTCAACTCATAGCTAAAGGACATACATCAAGGTTTGATCCCTGGACTTCTATTAAAAATTTCATGTTCCCAACTTCATTTGACAAGTTGAAGTTAAATTATAACACAAATCCATGCAAAACTTTAGATGACTCAAAGCATCTCTTTTACTACTCATTTAATAAATGCCAGAAAAATAAACCACTGATATGTTTGAAAAAAATCCCAAAGAAAAACTAACTTTTAGCTCTAACTTTCATTAGCTTAGGGTTCTTTTGGCCTTTGTGTGCATGTATATATGCACACATATATTACAACTTGGAAGTAAATAATATTACCAATTACCCATTTGCTTCTGGATCTTGGAATTCTGAGAGGATTTACCACCCTTGTCTTTATAAGTTCTTGAAGCATTTGTCTTCCTTCCTGCCCGGGCTGCTTGAATGACACGTTTTCTTTGTCTTGCTAATCGTTCCATCAATTTAGGGTTCTCATCCTGCTCGCTTTCATCACATTCCACCTGTAAAACGACTTCTTTAATTTATTGCTTGCGCAAAAAATAAAATGCGATGCTATTTGTGAGAAAAACAATTAATAGTGTGCAATTGTAATCTAATCAAGTTTTTGTGAGACTGTCTTATTCTAGTCATTCTATCTATTAATTTTTTAAACGTTATGGTATTTGTGATACATACATGATAATATCACAACTTCAAAAAGAAGACGATAATCAAAAACTTTTTTCTACAAGCCCATTTTGTTACAACTAAATATCTTAATTATTTCGATTATTCAATCACAAATCATTTTCAGAACACAAGTCCACATACCAAAAAAAAAAAGAAAAAACATCCAAATACAGAATACCTATAATGTCTGTGAGTTAGCGTGTCAACTTGAATGAAGGGAATCCACATTCATTATGGTTATAAAGTATACAATAGAAATCGGAACAGTTTCCTCTTTTGAGATGTAGATGAACATATAAACTTCCTTTTTCAGAAAGAATTCAAATTATTTGTTGACTCGTTACCACTAGATTGATAATATTGAGTTTGGTCCATGATAATTATTGGCTGTATTAGACACTTAACAAATAATAAAAAATTCTACTTAAAACTACAACCGAAGTCTTAAATGATTTGACTCATGAAACATCTGAAGGGTAAAAAAGGAAGAAATACTGGATCACTTGTATCTTGATTTTTCCCTACAGAAGAATGTTGAACCTCTTCTACCTCGCCACAAGCCTTTAGTTGCTCAGCATCCTTAATGATGTATTTATATTGTCAATATAATTTTAAATAGCTAAAAGTGAAGAGGTATATATGTTTTGATGTCACTTGGTTTAAAGACTTGATGTACAAGTGTACCTTTGTCAATGTGCATAAAGAATCAAAATTTTCAATGTACCCTAAACCCTAAACCCTATTTCCTTCCAACCCATGAACCTCTTCATTACCCACCAACCCGTTTTGACTGTCAACCCATTTATTTTATGTAGGTTTGTTTTAATTCCCCTATTTCTTTTTCACCCACCAACCCATTCGTGCCCCGTCAACCTATTTGTAACCTGCCAACCTGCGTAAATAAACGTCATGTTTGCGGTTAAGCATATCCGGGTTAGTATTTGAATTTCTAACACGTAATACCCTCGTGTTCAGGTGGATCATTCTAGACCCGACACACTTGCCACACCTAAGCTCATACCTTTTCAATATCATCTTGTTCCTTCCTGCTAAAACCACTTGCAGAAAGTTCCTTATCAAGAACACTAGAAGCTTTCTTTATTGAAGAAAAACGAGGCTTTACAGTATCGGATTCAGCATCTGAATCTGAATTATCATCGGCGTTTGCTTCAAAAGAAAGATTGAACCTCTTGCTGAAAAACTTGATGATGCATTCAACATCACGATCGAAGTACCTAAAATCACAACAACAAATGTTTGTAGAAGGGGGGGGGGGGGTTGAATACAAACTTTAGCAAATAGAAATTTAAGAGACACACGGTTTACTTTTATATAATTCTTATTGACGTGAATCAAGAATTACATGAACTAGATGCGGAAAATCTAAGTTCAATAAAAGGTGACAACTAAAATTTTCTAACACATAGACTAAACTAATCTTAAACAACTTATGTCTAAGATGTTCAATACATGAACAAGTTTGTTACACTGAAAGTAAAATGCTAACTCTTCTAATTCTCAACAGATGAGATTTCTGTGTTCAACTCTATCTATTCTCTTTTTTAGCATGTTTCCATGCATGAGTATATATAAGTCATATGGTGTCTGGGTTGATGAAGTGAAGAAGGAGACAAACGTACTTGGTTTAATAATATTATAATAGATAAAGTAAGTAGGTGAAAGGTAAGTTAAAAGTGTGTAAAGTGAACATACTTTTCAGTAAGGTGTTCACCCACTATCTATTATTATATTATTAAAGTACTACCTTTATGTCTTGGGAGAGTAAACTTCCTTTTCCATGCTTGTACTTTTATCAACACCATGCTTTCTGAAGATTTGACTTTACCAAGTATAGAGTTGCCAGCCATACTTAGTTGTTGAATCATATCTTCGAGATCTTCTCTTCTAAAGTATCTTTCTTCTTTTCCAGAGGATAAATATCTACCCTTTTTGTCTCTTTGCAGATACAAAAAGTGCTAAGTACTTTTACAAAGAAATATCTAAGGCATAATATGAACAACACATGTCCGGACTTTGACTAAAGAAAATATTACAATGAAAAACTATTAACTGAGTTATCGTGTAAAGACTCAGCTAACAGACACTGAACTGCAAACATAATTTTGCTCAGCTAAGGATAAATGTGAAAGACTCAGCTACTCAGATTTGCTCAGCTGATCCAATTGCTCAGCTAACAATACAAATCAGAGTACAGCTAATAGACTAATTAAACTAAACTATCAGCTGATCCCAAGGGCTCAACTAATCATCTTAGTATCATCAGCTTATAAAGAAAAGATTGGATATGTAACAAATACCTTATCTGACAGATGGGAGGCATCAGCTGATCAATGTGATTGTGTCAGCTGATCTTAGACAGCTCAGCTGAACTTGAAGCTTTCCTTAGCTGATGCTTTTGGACCATCAGCTGATCCATTGTAGACCCTTAGCTGATGCTTCTCGGCTGATCTTTTCCTCTTAGCTGATCTTCCTGAAGCTGGTCCTTTGGCTGATACTCGGTGTTCAGCTGACACTTTTGTTCTTCAGCTGACATTTCATACTTACAAATTTCTTTAAGTCTAATATGAAAAACAACACATGTTTTTCATTAATCTAAGTCCAAAACTGAATATGTGGTTTTGTTAACATCAAATCCTATTTTAATTAATAGACATGTTTGATTTAGGTTTGATATTGCTATCTCCCCAACAATCTCCCCCTATTTGATGATGACAAAACCTTATCTTGTTTAAGAAGAATCAATTTGACTCGGATTTGTAAAGATAAAACTTTTAAGTGCAATTTGGTTACCTAGCTATCTGTTTTTGGTAACTCTTTAATATATGTTTCCTGATATTCTGTTTTTAGGAATCTTTTCATTTATGAAGTACCATTGTTCTGTTTTAGTGGTATCTTTTTATCCTTTTTCTGTTTTTAGGATTTTTGATTTTCTATATAAACACTAGATGAGCTATCTACTAAGAATCATCTATACTAGCATTTTTAGCTAAGTAGTCCATGATCAAAGTTTCAAGCTTGATTACAAAACAAATAATTACTGTAGAGTTTGTACAGAGTAAACAGACTAAGAATTAACTAAGTACAGAAGTTGAACTATTCTAGAAATTTAAAATACAACTAGTCTAGTTATGAAGTATCAGTTGTCTTCCCACCAAGGTTCTTCCTTGACTTCAAAAGTTCTGATCTGTGGATTTTTAGCTAGAAGCTGACCAGCTCTTGATTTAATCAATTGTTCAAAGAGCTCACTTCCTGTCAAATCTCTTATAGCCATCACAACATGAAAAATCAGTTCTTTTTGAGCTTTACCTATCTCAGATTCTCTCAGAAATCTCCAATTACCAGCTCTGTTTATAAAGAACATTCCTCTTTCAGGTTCAGTTATATACCTGAACATTTCAGGATGAGTATTGGGAGGAAGAGCAGGGAGATAGGGATGATCAGGATTGAGAATGATTTGTTCAGCAGCAAAAAAGACTTTTGAAGTTTTCTTGAATGCATCCTCAATTGCTTGAACATGAGCAACAAATTGATCATGAGTGAAGAGTCTATGATATACTGACATTCGGATCCAGTACTTAAACTTTCCCATGAATCTTTGAACAATTTCACTTTTGGACTTTAGGAGATGGTACAGGATCTCTATCATCTCAAAGAAGGATAGCAGTTTGCAGTGAAGTAGATAGGTATCTTCATAAGTGTTTCTTTCATCTCTTCTCACTACTCTGAGATAAGGACGTTCATCTGTACCTCTGTAAGGAGTAACCGTTGAAATGATGTCTGCACATCTTCTATTCACCAAGTTTTCTTTATTATCCCAGAACTCCTTGGATTGCCTTTCAGTTTGCTGAGCAGTGCTTCCAAAGTTGAAGTTGAGCAAAGCTTGAATGACTTCCTTGTGAGTCTTTCCTCTTTTAAGTGTTTTCTTGGTGGAAGGGTCATCTTGCTGTGGTGCAGCTTGTACTTGATGTGTTTGAGAGGACATCCTGATCAATTCTTCTTCTTGAATTTCTCTCAGTTCATCATCAGTAGCACCAATGATTGCAGCAAGATCTTCAGGAGTAGTGAAATCCTGATGCCTTTCCTTGGCTTTTAAAACTTCTTCAATGGAGGTGCCAAGTACAACAGCTAAGTCACTTAACTCTCTGAGACTCTCATATTCTTGTTGGAGTTCTTCCTCTCTTCTTTCTTCTGCTTCAATCTCCTCAGCAGACATAATTTTCTTTCCTTTTCTTCTTGATTGGGAGTTGGTTGACTTGGTTGTACTGGAGAGGAAGCTTGGACTGGTGGAGCTTTTGTAGAGAGACTCTGCTTTTTCAAGTTGAGCAGAGAGGACAGAGTCACCCTATCTTCATCATCATCATCAGAATCTTCTGATGGCACTTTGATTGGTGCACAAGATTCATCTTGTCTAGGATTATTGGCACTCTTCCTTCTGGCCATTTGTTTTAGCCTTCTTTTACTCCTCTGCTTATCTTGAACAGGTTGCTCCCCCTCAGATGGAATTTCCCTCTCAGCAGTTGATTGATTTAGAATTTCTACTTTATTGAGGACTGCTTGATCTGCTGCAGCCTTATCAGCTTCTACTGCTTGAACATGATCTGGTGACAAGCTTGAACTAGTAGAATCCGAGTCTGACTTCTCCCCCTTTTTGTCATCAACAAATGAGAAAGGAAAGTTATCAGAAGGCTTGGCAGGCTTAGCAGGAGCAGTGTGAGTATGAGCTGAGAAAGGAGATGGAGTAGGTGTGGAGGCAAAGGGTGGAATAAAAGATGTTGAGGGTGAGGCAGTTGGAATAGGAGGTTGGGTGAATGGTGGAGGTTGTCTCAGCCTTAGGATAGCATCAGTGATGTTGGTAAATTCTTTAAGGGTTTCACTGTGCTTTTGTCTGGAGTAGTGGCTTAAGTGTGCGACCTCATCATCTATGGTTTTCAGAAGAGAAGGGACTCTAAGAAGAGAGTCAGGAATGGTTACAGAAATGTTAGGAGGGGAAGGTCGTATAGTGTGAAGCTAGGTAAGAAGGTTGGAAATGGTTTGGTTTAGAGAAGTGAGTGTTTGGTGTGAAATGGTAGGAGGTAGGGTAGGGACAAAAGGAGAGGAGTGGGATAACAGTTGATCCAATTTGGTAAGAACTGGAGAAAGATCAACTGGGGCAGGGGTGGGTTGGGGTTTGGATTGGGTAGCTTTAAGTGACTCAACCTCTTGGGTTAGATGAAAGAGTTGAGATTCTGTTTTGGTTTGGAAGGAGGTAAAGGAGGCTTGAAGACTATCCATCTTTTGAGAGATAGATAGTAGGTTTTGAAGGATTTGGGGGGAAGGTTCAGAAGAAGTAGAGGGAATGGGTTGTACAGGGGTAGATTGATATATGGCGCCAAGAACAGGAATGGATTGAGGTCCCTCACTTAGACTTTGGTATGTAAGCCTAAGATCACTGGGATCAGAAGTTGTACCCTGTACCAATGGGTGGTTTATGCCACTAGCATTGACAGGTAGTGCACTAGTATGTGTTAGAAGGGAATCAAATGTGGGTGCAAGTATGTGAGTGTGAGGGTTGCACTCAGTGGGGTTTCCCTTATTACATCAGTAAGCTATTGGGAGCTTACCGAAGGTAAAGGCAGACTCAATGTAGGTATAGACACAGTGTGACCTTGGGAGAAGGTCTGTCTTTCAATGGCATCACCCTGTTGAGAGGGTGATCCAGATTGTAGGAGTCCCATATTTACAGATGTGACCTGTTGTGAGGACACATCCACTGGTAGTTGGGTTAAATCAACATCCATGAGCTCCCCCTCAACATAAGAGGTAGCTATAGGAGTTGTGGTCAGAGGTGTGGATAACACTACCTCAGAGACTTGTGAAAAAGGCACAAGCTCTTGTGACCTTGATTCTATATGGGTATAGATGGGAGTAGAACTAGTGACTGTTGGGAGTACACTAGAGCTTGGCTGTTGTGGGGTTGTTACAACTAGAGGAGAGGATGGGTTCTCACTAGTGGGGTTTACCAAGTGAGTGTCCTCAAGAGTAGAAGAAATTATACCTGAGATGTGCTGAGTTTTGCTGATCTCAATCAGTTGAATGAGATTGTCAGAATTGGTATCATCCTCAGCATCATCACCATCAGCTGCACCTCCACTTTGTTGAATCTGTGTAGTGCTGGAACTGGAACTAGCAGTGGAATTTGGAATATTTTCAACTAGTATAAACCCACCATCACCACCATGAAAATCATCATTTCCTTCATCATCATCATCTCCATCACTGTCATTACCAACTTCCATATCCTCTTGGGCATCTTGATCCTCTAGATGAGCATGATCATCTTGATGGATACCCTCAGATCTAACTGATCCTTCACTAACATGATCATCAGTAACAACCACATCTTCCAATACCACATCCTCTGCTGGATGTGCTTCACCTATCTCATTTTGTTCTTCAACCATAAGTTCTGCTGGTTGATCATCCACATCCACATGCTCTTCTTCCTCATTACCACTATCCTCTGCATCATCGATTAACTCCTACATCTCAGGAGTGATTGCAGGACCCGCATCATCTCTTACTAAGTGAAACACCTTTTGACCCATCTGTGGGATTGGCATTGTATTATGTGTAACATTCAGATGTGTATATGCCTCCACTGCAAAGCTTGTAGTGCAATCAAGCTGAGAAATCTAATGTAGGGCACATGGGTCCTGGTTGTCTTTTTGGCAGTGGCCAAAGTGATCTTATCCACCATCTCAGTAAAGATTACCTGAGCAAAATCCACATTTCTCCCACTTACCAGAGCGTGAAGAACCATGAGTTCAGTTTGATTCAGTAGGTCATGGCTTCCTGACTTGTGACCAAAGCATCTTATGATAACACCGGCCAAGTACTTCCAAGGGTGACCTAAAACTGACAGCTTATATCGCCCATGAGATATAGGTTCATTATAGCCAATCAGTGGCAGAACCTCCAAGGTTTGATCAGCAGTGACAAAAGGTTGGTATGGGGCAAAATTTGGTATGGATAAGGCTTGTCTGAGGGTTTCAACAGAGATGACAATGGGGGTTTGATTATTCTGGATAGTGCAAGTGATTGTTTGATTATTAGGGTGGTATCTAGCAGTGTACCACATCTCCCTAATTATGCGAGGGAAGATGAACATAGGATGAGCAGAAAAGCAGGGAAAAAGGGGGTGTGCTTTTAAGAAGTTAACTATGGGTTCAAAGCCCTGATTTGCCTTGGATTGAGGTATATCGGTGTTGATTATGATGTTATTTGGGGAAATGGTGAAGGGAGAGTTAGGAGTAACATCCTTACCTGAAACAGCGTTGGGAACCTTTGTAGGGTTGAACATCACCATTGTTGCAGAGCTTGAGATCACGGAGACAGAGTTACTTGAAAGCAGTGAAAGAGAAGGATTTCAGAAAATAAGAGTTTTGAGAATTTTGAAAGCGTAAGAAATGAGAACCGCTCAAAACATCATTTATATCTTTTTGGGAAACCGATACTGTCACAGAAAAATCTTTTTCAAAAAGTAACTGTTACTTCTGCAAAAGGTAATAAACGGAAAAGTTAATAAATACACAGACAACTAACGGACACTAAAAAGAAATAAAATACTATCTAGGAACACATTAAATACAAATGAGAAATTAATAAAATAAGTGTGGGGACACAAAAATTTTAACTCTGAGTATCATCAGCTGACAGAAGAAAGTGTCAGCTGATCCTTGTTGAGAGAAAGTAAGTGTCAGGTAATGAATGCACTTAGCTGAGCGTCTAAGTCTTAGCTGATGGTTGATCAGCTGAGGTATATCATCAGCTGATGGTCGTCAGTTGACATAATTCCATTAGCTGATATGCCATTAACAAGACATGAAGAAGCTTAGATAAGTACTTCATTTCATACACAAATAAAATTACTTTCTCACACTAAACTAACTACCTAAGAAAAGAATATTTTACAGATTTAACATGCCAAGTTTGGATATTAGGAAATTGAACCGAGACTCATCCAAAGGTTTTGTGAAAAGATCAGCTAATTGAACATCAGTGCTTATATAGTGCATTGAAACTTTCTTTTTCTGCACATTATCTCTTAGAAAATGATGTCTGATTTCAATATGCTTGGTCTTAGAATGCAAAACAGGATTGTTAGAGATAGAAATGGCACTAGTGTTGTCACACAGGATTGAGGAGTTTTCAAACTGTATGTCATAATCAAGTAGTTGGTTCTGCAGCCATAGTATTTGAGCACAGCAGCTTCCAGCAGCAATGTATTCTGCCTCAGCTGTTGAAGTTGAAACAGAGTTCTGTTTCTTGCTTGTCCAGCTGACTAACATTCCACTTAATAATTGACAACCACCAGATGTACTCTTTCTGTCTAGTGTGCAACCTGCAAAATCAGAATCAGTGTATCTAACTAACTCAAAGTCAGAGTCTTTGGGGTACCAAAGACCTAGATTAGGAGTTCCTTTGAGATACCTGAAAATTCTTTTAACAGCAACTAAGTGAGATTCTTTGGGATCTGCTTGATATCTAGCACAGAGACATGTTGAAAACATAATATCGGGTCTTCTTGCTGTGAGGTATAAAAGTGACCCTATCATACCTCTGTAAGCTGTAATGTTCACTGATTTTCCATCAGTGTCCTTTCCAAGCTTTAAGGCAGTGGACATGGGTGTTTTCATTGAAGAACAATTTTCAAACTCAAATTTCTTAAGTAAGTCATTAACATACTTTGTTTGATGAATGAAAATTCCATCAACCTCTTGTTTGATTTGAAGACCTAGAAAATAGTTTAATTCACCCATCATGCTCATTTGATAATTATCAGACATGAGTTTAGAAAACTTTTTGCAAAGGTCAATATTTGTAGACCCAAATATTATATCATCTACATATATTTGCACAAGGATCACATCACCCTTGAATTTCCTTATGAACAAAGTGCTATCTATGCTTCCTCTAGTAAATCCTTTTGTAGTTAGAAAAGAAGAGAGGGTATCATACCAGGCTCTTGGAGGTTGCTTTAAACCATATAAAGCTTTGTTCAAGAAATATACATGGTCTGACTTGCTTGCATCCTCAAAACCAGGAGGTTGTTTGACATACACCTCTTCCTTCAATTCACCATTGAGGAAAGCACTCTTAACATCCATTTGGAAAACTTTGAAGTCTTTGAAGGCAACATATGCTAGAAACAGTCTTATGGCTTCAAGTCTTGCAACAGGGGCAAATGTTTCATCAAAATCAATTCCTTCTTCTTGACAATACCCCTGAGCAACTAGTCTTGCCTTGTTTCGGATGATCAGCCCTTGTTCATCCATTTTGTTTATGAACACCCACACTTAGTACCAATGATGGATTTGTCCTTTGGTCTTGGTACCAAAGTCCATACATTGTTCCTAGTAAATTCAACCAATTTTTCTTGCATGACATTTATCCAGTGGGGATCACTAAGAGCTTCATCTACCTTCTTTGGTTCAATCATAGAAACAAAACCTATGTACAAACAAAAATTACAGGATTTTGACCTTGTTAGTACAGGTGCTTCTATGTTACCTATGACCTGATTTTTAGGATGGTCTTTGAGGTCTTTGTAGGTATTTTGGATTAAGGGAGTGTCTAGATTTCTTTGGATTTGGGAAGTTGAAATTCCTTAGTTTGGATCAGCTGATGACATTTCTGGTTGATCAGCTGGCAGAATTTCATTGTTGTAGTCTGAGGAAACTTCTACTGAAGAAGGAATATTTGATATGGAATTAGAATCCAATGATGTTAAATCATGATTCTCATCATTCAGTAGAAGAGTGGGTTGATTTAGAATAGGTTGTGCATTAGTTTCTTGTAGAATTGGAATAGGTTCATCTAGATCCTCTACATCAGCTGATGGGAGTGGATTAGCTGATACTGGAATATTTTCTTCAGTATGCAGTAGATCATTAAATTCCTCACCTGTAGATGGATTAGTAGAACATGAAGCAACAAAGTCATTTTCATTAAAACGTACATTGATTGATTCTTCTATGACCTTTGTTATGATATTGTAGATTCTGTAAGCTTTGGAGATCACAGAATATCCAACAAACACACCATCATCAGCTTTAGGTGCAAACTTCTACAATTGATCTCTTTGATTTAGAATGAAACATTGACAACCAAAGATATGCAGAAAACTGATGTTGGGTTTCCTTCCCTTGAGCACTTCATATGGAGTTTTGTTCTGCCTTTTGATAACTAGGGATCTGTTCTGAGTAAAACAAGCACAGCTGACAGCTTCAGCCCAGAAGTTGAATCCTAACCCACTCTCACACAACATGGTTCTTGCAGCTTACATCAAAGTTCTGTTTCTTCTTTCAGCTACACCATTCTGTTGTGGAGTCCTTGGAGTAGAGAAGTTTTGAGATATTCCTTTCTCATCACAGAAACCTTCTAGAGTTTGATTTCTAAACTCAGTTCCATGATCACTTCTAAGCATCCTTACCAGATTGCCGTTTAGCACTTCCATCTTTTTGATAAAGTTAATTATCTCTTCAGCAGCCTCACTCTTTGCCTTAAGAAAGATGACCCAAGTGTATCTTGAGAATTCATCAACCAAAACTAGTGCATACTTCTACCAATACTTGCAGTAGCAACAGGACCAAATAAGTCCATGTGAAGGTAGTCCTGACACTAGATCACCCTTGCTCAGCTTGTTTATGTTTTTGAAGTTTAAGTGGGAAAGCCTTTTGTGCCATAACCAGTTTGTGTCAGTTACAGATTTTGTATACAAATAGGTTAATTTAGATGGATCACCTGAGGACATATCAAGAGTATATACATCCTTGGTTCTCTTTGCACAAATTATTGTTTCACCTTCTTGATATAAAATGGAACCACCTATCTTTGTAAAGAGGACTTTATGATCACCATCACATAACTGACTTATGCTGATGAGATTGTACTTGAGTCCTTTAACATATGAGACCTTAGACAATGTTAAGTTCCCATTATGAAGTTCACCGTAGCCTTTTGTTTGCCCACAATTGTTATCACCAAAGGTCACTCTTGGACCCTTTTCCTTCTTGTTGTTACTAAGCAAAGCTTTACAACCTGTCATGGTTCTTGAGCATCCACTGTCAAGATACCATGTGTTCAGACCCTGCATAGATAAGATTGAAAGAAGGTTAGTGACACTTGGGCATCCACAGTTAAGTGGATCCCTGTGGATTGCACCTAGCCATCCACTTCATATTAGGTTGTTTATGAATGAGAGGAACTACTGTGTTATCAATATCAGACTGCTATCTTGAGTTACCTTCAAGAGAACAATTATTTGCCTTATGTTCTTTGCTCCCACATTTGTAACATTTTTGACTTTTGGAGCCTTTAACATGTTTTGGTAATTGCCCATGAGATGTCTTAATTGTTTTGTGATGACTATGGGTCATTAGCTGACAGATTTCACCATTCAGCTGTTGCAACTGATTCTGTAAACTAATGAGGTCTTTGTTTACAGTCATCTTAGGTTGACCCTTGGTGAAAATGAGTTTTTGATCAACTTTAGATGTGGCAGACTTAGATTTTTTGTGAACATAAAGTCCTTTTCTCTTGGTTTCTCCTATTGAAAGAGTTTGAAGTGATATTTGATCAGCTAAACAAGTAGAAGAGGATCCATGATCAGCTGACAGACCATCAGCTGAGCAGTTATCATCTACTTTTTGATCAGCTGATGTAACATCATTAGCTAAGGATTCATCAGTCAGCTGGGTTCCTAAATTTAATGTATCAGCTTTCAAGGTTTGACAACATGATGTCTCTTTGGTATCAACAAATGATTCCATTCCTTTACTAACTTCTTTTATAATTAAATTATCAGTACTTTTGCTTTCTGTTAAAACAATGGAACTTGAACCAACTTTTGAAGTGGTTGAGTCTTTCAGCTGAGTACTTTTACTTTTGACAAATTTGTTAGTGATAATACTTTTTCCTTTTACAATCATTTGAAAAAAGTAAGAGGTAAAATATCAGCCTTTTCTAAGATATTTATGTCCTTGCTAAAATCAAGACAATTAGCAGCTTGGGAGTAATTTTCACCAATAATATCTTGAACTTGTTTTGGAATCTGCTCATTGACACACTGAGTGGTCTTTACAGCAGAAACAAACCAAGATTTAACTACTTTGTTAAGGTCATTAAACTTCGATGTTGCTTCATTGTTTTCTTTTACCAAGATCTGATTAAGTATCTTTTGATTAGCTAAATCATCTTCCAATTTTGTCATCTGTTTCAGTTTCTCATCTTTAAGACTCAACTTCTCTTTTAGTGATTCCATTTCTAATTTTAGCTTCTTTTCTCTTTGTATATTTGACTGAAACTCAACACACAGATAATCAAACATAGTGTTCTTTTCATTATTTTCATAATTAATAAATTTTCCAACTTGATACATAGAAGAAGGATCCCAGTCAGGAGAAGTACAAGCTTTAGCAGCTTTCTTCATGTCCTCATCAAAGGAACTTGTGCTTGCTGTGTTGGCCATCAAGCTGAGCTGAGCAGTGAGAACCTCATCTTCATCACTTGAGAGATCTTTCTCAGATAATCTTCTTCTTCAGCCACCAACACCCTGTTCTGAGCTTTCTTCTTTTTCTTGTCAAGGACAGCAGCAAGAAGCTTCTTATACTTGGCTTCATAATCAATCTTGCTGTCTGAGTTTGAGAAACCCTTGAAGCCTGTGCTTCCTCTGGACTTACATTCACTGGCATATTGACCAGTCTTGCCACAGGAGAAGCATCCTTCAGAAGCCTTTGATTTAAACTTGGCTTTTTCTCCTTTGAAGGGTTTCTTCTCAAACCTCTTGACACCCTTTCTTTTTAAGAAAGGCTTGAACCTTTTTACTAACATGGCAGCCTACTCAACAGCAGCTTCAATACTTTCCATGTCCTCCAGATTTTCATCCACATCGGCCTCGAGCTCTTCTTCTTGAGAGGTCTCCTCTTCCTCCTCATCACTTGACTTATCTACCACTACAACAAAGCTTCTTGATCTGGCATTCTTGGACACAAGAGCTGTAGGGTGCCTTAACAACTTCCTTCATATCTTTGGTAGAAATCTTCCTTTGCTTCACTGATTGTTCATGGTTCATAAGATTACCATATAGACCAACCAGTGAAAGACCCTTAATTTCCTCACCATGTTTTAGCACAATAATAAAATGATCCCAAGATTCTGGGAGAGAGTCTAGAAATTTAGTAACAAATTCCTTGTTGCTCTTGGGAACATCTGCCCTACGTAGATCATTAATAAGGCAATTGAACTTGATGTAGGTCTGAGTGAGACTTTCACCTTTATGAGCAAAGAAGAACTCATATTCTCTAACCAAAAGAGTTTTCTTGTTTTCTTGAACTTCCTATGTACCTTCATAAGCCACAGTGAGAGTGTCTAACATCTCTTTTGCAGATTTGCAGTTTAGTACTTGATGATAGACATCATTTGGTAGTGTAGAGACTAAGGCTGTTCTTGCTTTGACATCAAGATTAACAAGCCTTTTGTCTTCATCAGACCACTGATTTATAGCTTTTATGATCAGTCTTCTTCAGTAACTTGAATTGTTGAGGAAGGAACATAAGGAACTTCTGAGATAATCTTTAGCAACACATCATGTAAACTTGACATATAGAGATGGACTCTACTTTTCCAAAGGGAAAAGTTGTCACCATCGAACATGCGACATCTAGATAGTGAACCATTGTTATTCAGATTGTTTGAAGCAGTAACTAGAGAGGCCATTTTTGAGTGTGGGGTAGAAGCAGTTGAAGAGTAAGCAAAACAGATCTTAGATATGAATTATCTAGCCTTCTCTGATACCAGTTGTTGGTCCCGAATGGATACTACAACAACAAGTGTTTGTAGAAGAAAGGGGGGGGGGGGGGGGTTGAATATAAAATTTAGCAAATAAAAATTTAAGAGACACACGGTTTACTTTTATATAATTCTTATTGATGTGAATCAAGAATTACATGAACTAGATGCGGAAAATCTAAGTTCAATAAAAGGTGGCAACTAAATTTGTCTAACACATAGACTAATCTAATATTAAACAACTTATGTCTAAGATGTTCAACACATGAACAAGTTTGTTACACTGAAAGTAAAATGCTAACTCTTCTAATTCTCAACAGATGAGATTTCAGTGTTCAACTCTATCTATTCTCTTTTTAGCATGTTTCCATGCATGAGTATATATAAGTCATATGGTGTCCGGGTTGATGAAGTGAAGAAGGAGACAAAGGTACTTGGTTTAATAATATTACAATAGATAAAGTAAGTAGGTGAAAGGTAAGTTAACTTTATACACAAAGTGTGTAAAGTGAACATACTTTTCAGTAAGGTGTTCACCCACTATCTATTATTATATTATTAAAGTACTACCTTTATGTCTTGGGAGAGTAAGCTTCCTTTTCCATGCTTGTACTTTTATCAACACCATGCTTTCTGAAGATTTGACTTTACCAAGTATAGAGTTGCCAGCCATACTTAGTTGTTGAAGCATATCTTTGAGATCTTCTCTTCTAAAATATCTTTCTCCTTTTCCAGAGGATAAAGATCTATCCTTTTTGTCTCTTTGCAGATACAAAAAGTGCTAAGTACTTTTACAAAGAAAGTTCTAAGGCATAATATGAACAACACATGTTCGGCCTTTGACTAAAGAAAATATTACAATGAAAAACTATTAACTGAGTTATCGTGTAAAGACTCAGCTAACAGATTCTGAACTGCAAACATAATTTTGCTCAGCTAAGGATAAATGTGAAAGACTCAGCTACTCAGATTTGCTCAGCTGATCCAATTGCTCAGCTAACAATACAAATCAGAGTACAGCTAATAGACTAATTAAACTAAACTATTAGCTGATCCTAAGGGCTCAGCTAATCATCTTAGTATCATCAACTTATAAAGAAAAGATTGGATAGGTAACAAATACCTTATCTGACAGATGGGAGGCAGCTGATCAATGTGATTGTGTCAGCTGAACTTAAACAGCTTAGGTGAACTTGAAGCTTTCCTTAGCTGATGCTTTTGGACCATCAGCTGATCCATTGTAGACCCTCAGCTGATGCTTCTCGGCTGATCTTTTCCTCTTAGCTGATCTTCCTGAAGCTGGTCATTTGGCTGATACTCGGTGCTCAGCTGACACTTTTGTTCTTCAGCTGACATTTCATACTTACAAATTTCTTTAAGTCTAATATGAAAAACAACACATGTTTTTCATTAATATAAGTCCAAAACTGAATATGTGGTTTTGTTAACATCAAATCCTATTTTAATTAATAGACATGTTTGATTTAGGTTTGATATTGCTATCTCCCCAACAATATACTAAATAAGATCAAATATATTCTAAAAACTACACTAGAACATAGTCAAGTAGGGTGGGGCTAATTATCAAAGTTAGCGAAGATCATTTTCTAAGTTTTAATCATACATTTATGCATTTCGATGAGATACCGATACCATTTGTGGAAAATCAATGATTGTAATTTTCTCATCATCATCTATCTTTAACAAAGATGTAAGATTGATAAGTCACTTTATGTTTTGTGAAGTTCAATGGCGAGTACATCTTTCAAAACACATTTCATCACCCAAAAAAGAACAAAATTAAACGGATGTTGAAATAATATTACTTCAAAAGCGTACCATAATGTTAAATTCAGTGAAGTCACAGTGAATTAGCCCGTGCTCTGCCAGACGGACGATAATTCTTATGATCTTTTCAGACTATCAGTATTTTGCAACTGCTTCACCTGTACACTGTACAAATATTTTCCGTTGCAGGACATAATTACATAAGGCTACAAACAAGAAAATATAGAAAGTTACAAATATTAAACATATAAGTCAAATAAATTGCATATGAAAATTAGTCTAACTCTAAAGGGTTAAAAGGGCATGTATAAAAAAAGAAAACAATAATAAATTCTAACAAGATGTTGATAATGTATGAAGAAACTATGTGAATTTTAAATGGTTTAGAGGCTTAGTTAGACCCGGTGTCAAACAAAAATTACTGCAAATGAAAATGAAAAATACACGAATTTAAATGCTTAAAAACAATTATTGCCATATATTTTTACCTGAGTATAGAAAACACACATGTGTGTAATAAAAAGTAATACTTTAATATAGAATAGTTAATATATTCTGTATATTAAGAATGAGCAAGAGAAAAAAACGAAGACAACGCAATTCAAAAATTAAAATTAAAGACAAAAAAAAGGATAAACCAAGAAGGTAGGATGTGAAGTGCTAGATTCTGCTTGTGAAAAATAACCTAGCAACATATCTATTTAACATTAATTTATTTTTCAAATGTTATACCTAATACAAAATAGCAAGTATTATGGCCGAACTCATGCACATTAAAATGACATTGTAATAGAATACTTACAGTGGATAGCCTTGTACAAGCGACATAATCACACAATGGCGGTTGCAATCCACTGCATTTAGTACAGGAAAACCATGTTCTTGTAAAGCCTACCGACAAGCAAAAAGTTATTAGAAACCGTAGATGCATGGTTATTACTTAATACTTTACAATAGAGGTCAAAATTACGATCCATTCACTTATTAATTGAACAATTTGGATTATGTTTTATCACAAACTGGTCACAAAGATCGAATAGAACTGGTCACACAAATCAAATAAAAATAAAAAATCAAAAAGTGAACACGTCAAACGCGTTGAAACTTGAAAGTTACCCAAAGTTTATTTTTATGCATACAACCTCCCAGATTGTTTATTTAAAAGTCTAGATTATTGTTGAAAAATAATGTTTTTAATTGTAAGGGTTTAGGGTTTAGGGTTTAGTGTTTGGGGTTTAGGGGTTTGGGGTTTGGGGTCTAGGGTTTAGGGATTACGGTTTAGGGATTACAGTTTAGGGATTACGGGGTTTGGGGTAAGGGGTTTGGGGTTTGGGGTTCGGGGTTTGGGGTTTTGGGGTTTGGGGTTTTGGGGTTTGGGTTTTGGGGTTTTGGGGTTTGGGGTTTGGAATTAGGGTTTAGGGTTTAGGGTTTTAGGGGTTTGGGGTTTAGGGGGTTAGGGGTTTGGGGTTTAGGGTCTATGGTTTAGGGTTTAGGGTTTAGGGTTTGGGGTTTGGGGTTTGGGGTTTGGGGTTTCTGAGAGGATTTACCACCCTTGTCTTTATAAGCATTTCTTGAAGCATTTGTCTTCCTTCCTGCCCGGGTTGCTTGAATGGCACGTTTTCTTTGTCTTGCTAATCGTTCCATCAATTTAGGGTTCTCATCCTGCTCGCTTTCATCACATTCCACCTGTAAAACGATTTCTTTAATTTATTACTTTCGCAAAAAATAAAATGCGATGCTATTTGTGAGAAAAACAATTAATAGTGTGCAATTGTAATCTAATCAAGTTTTTGTGAGACTGTCTTATTCTAGTCATTCTATCTATTAATTTTGTAAACGTTATGGTATTTGTGATACATACATGATAATATCACAACTTCAAAAAGAAGACGATAATCAAAAACTTTTTTCTACAAGCCCATTTTGTTACAACTAAATATCTTAATTATTTTGATTATTCAATCACAAATCATTTTCAGAACAAAAGTCCACATACCAAAAAAAAAAGAAAAAACATCCAAATACAGAATACCTATAATGTCTGTGAGTTATCGTGTCAACTTGAATGAAGGGAATCCACATTCATTATGGTTATAAAGTATACAATAGATATCGGAACAGTTTCCTCTTTTGAGATGTAGATGAACATATAAACTTCCTTTTTCAGAAAGAATTCAAATTATTTGTTGACTCGTTACCACTAGATTGATAATATTGAGTTTGGTCCATGATAATTATTGGCTGTATTAGATACTTAACAAACAATAAAAAATTCTATTGAGATGGTGAATGATATGTAGGGCAACAGTTTTTATGGAAATGATGTTGCTAATTGTTGGTGAGATAGCATTATCAAACCTTAATCAAACCTATCTATTAAGCAAAATAGGATTTGATGTTAACAAAACCACATATTCAGTTTTGGACTTAGATTGATGAAAAACATGTGTTGTTTTTCTATCTGAGACTTAAAGAATTTCTAAGTAAGAAATGTCAGCTGACGAATCATAGTGTCAGCTGAACACTCAGTATCAGCCAAAGGACCAGCTTCAGAAAGATCAGCTGAGAAGAAATGATCAGTCAAAGAGCATCAGCTGAGGAATCACACTGGATCAGCTGATGGCCTAGAACCATCAGCTGATGAAGATTTCAAGGTCAGCTAAGCAGTCAAGGATCAGCTGACACAATCACAAGTTATCAGCTGATGCCTTCCATCTGTCAGATAAGGTATTTACTACTTATCCAATTTTCTCTTTATGAGCTGACTATACTCAAATGATTAGCTGAGCCCTTGGGAACAGCTGACAGTTGAGTTAATCAGTTTATTAGCTGCTGCTACGATTTGTATTATCAGCTGAGCAATTTGATCAGCTGAGCAAGTCTAGTCAGCTGAATCTTTCACACTTATCCTTAGCTGAGCAAAATTATATTTGTAGTTCAGTGTCTGTTAACTGAGTCTTTATTGTATATCTCAGTTAATAGCTTTTCTATGTAATATTTTCTTAAAGTCAAAGGCAGAACATGTGTTGTTCTTATTATGCCTTAGATCTTTCTTTTTATAAAAATACTTAGCACTTTTTGGATCTACAATGATACAAAAATGATAGATCTTTATCCCCTGGAAAAGGAGAAAGATACTCTTGAAAAGAAGATCTCGAAGATATGATGTTAAGTATGGCTGGCAACTCCATATTTGGTAAAGTCAAATCTTCAGAAAGCATGATGTCGATTAAAGCACAAGCATGGAAGGATAAGGTTACTTTCTCAAGACATAAAGGTAGTAATTTAATAATATAATAATAGATAGTGGGTATACTCATTACTGAAAAGTATGTTCACTTTACACACTTTGTGTATAAAGTTAACTTACTTTTTCACCCACTAACTTTATCTATTATAATATTATTAAACCAAGTACCTTTGTCCCCTTCTCTCTTCATCAACCCGGACACACTTTGCTCTTATATATTCATGCATGGAAACATGCAAAAACAAGCGAATGCGTTGAAAAGCACTGAAATCTCATAAGTTGAGAATTAGAAGAGTTAGCATCTTACTTTCAGTGTAACAAACTTGTTCATGTGTTGAACGTCTTAGACATTAGTTGTTTAAGATTAGCATTGTCTATGTGTTAGACAAAATTAGTTGCCACCTTTTATTGAACTTAGATTTTCCGCATCTAGTTCATGTAATTCTTGATTAACGTCAATAAGAATTATATAAAAGTAAACCGTGTGACTCTTAAATTTTAATTTGCTAAAGTTTGTATTCAACCCCCCCTTCTACAAACATTTGTTATTGTAGTATCCATTCGGGACCAACAACTGGTATCAGAGCAGGCTAGATAATCCATATCTAAGATCTGTTTTGCTTACTCTTCAACTGTTTCTACCCCATACTACAAAATGGCCACTTCTGTTGCTGCCTCTAATGGTTCTTCTAACAATGGTTCACTCACAAGGTGTCCTATATTTGATGGAGAGAACTTCTCTCTCTGGAAGAGTAGAGTTCTTCTCTATATGTCAAGCCTTGATGATGTGATGCTTAAAACTGTTACTGAAGGTCCTTATGTTCCTTCCTTAACTATCCAAGTAACTGAAGCAACTGATGAAGCTCCTGCTGTTGAAAGACTGATTATAAAACCTATAAATCAGTGGTCTGATGAAGACAAAAGGCTTGTTAATCTTGATGTTAAAGCAAGAACAACCTTAGTATCTGCACTACCAAATGATGTCTATCATCAAGTTCTTAATTGTAAATCTGCAAAAGAGATGCTAGACACTTTGACTGTTGCATATGAAGGCACTGAAGAAGTGCAGGAGAACAAGAAACTCCTTCTGGTTAGAGAATATGAGTTCTTCTTTGCTCATAAAGGTGAAAGTCTCACTCAGACTTACACCAGGTTCAACTGCCTCATTAATGACTTAAGAAGGGCAGATGTTCACAAAAGCAATAAGGAACTTGTAAAGAAGTTTCTAGACTCTCTCCAAGAATCTTGGGATCATTTTATCACTGTGCTTAAACATGGGGAGAAAATCAAGGGTCTTTCACTGGTTGGTTTATATGGAAATCTTATGAATCATGAACAATCAGTGAAACAAAGGAAACTCTCTACCAAGGATATGAAGGAAGCTGCAAAAGCTCTAACTACTGCCCTTGTATCTAAGGATACAAGATCTAGGAGTTTTGCTGCAGTTGTGGATGAGTCCAGTGATGAGGAGAAAGAGGATGAATCTTCTGATGAAGAGCAAGTGGCTGATGGGGATGTAGTTCTGGAGAACATGGACAACATTGAAGCTGCTGTTGAGCAGGCTGCCATGTTTGTTAAAAGGTTCAAACCTTTCTTGAAAAGAAAGGGTGTCAAGAGGTTTGAAAGGAAACCCTTCAAAGGAGAAAGAGCCATGTCAAAACCAAAGGCTTCTGAAGGTTGTTTCTCTTGTGGCAAGACTGGTCACTATGCCAGTGAATGTAAGTCCAAAGGAAACACAGGCTTCAAGGGTTCCTCAAGCTCAGACAGCAAAATTGATTATGAAGCCAAATATAAGAAGCTTCTTGCTGCTGTCCTTGACAAGAAGAAGAAGAAAGCTCAGAACAGGGTGCTGGTTGCTGAAGAAGAAGATTGGGTTGAGGAAGATCTCTCAAGTGATGAAGATGAGGTCCTCACAGCTCAGTTCAGTTTGATGGACAACACAGCAAGTACAAGTTCCTTTGATGAGGATATGAAGAAAGCTACTAAAGCTTGTACTTCTCCTGACTGGGATCCTTCTTCTATGTATCAGGTTGGAAAATTTATTAACTATGAAGATAATGAAAAGAACACTATGTTTGATTATCTGTGTGTTGAGTTTCAGTCAAATATTCAAAGAGAAAAAAAGCTAAAAGTAGAAATAGAATCACTAAAAGAGAGATTAAGTCTTAAAGATGAGAAACTTAAACAAATGACAAAACTGGAAGATGATTTAGCTAATCAAAAGATACTTAATCAGATCTTGGTAAAAGAAACCAATGAAGCAACAATAAAGTTTAATGACCTTCAAAAAGTAGTTAGATCTTGGTGTGTTTCTGCTGACAAGACCACTCAGTGTGTCAATGAGCAGATTCCAAAACAAGTTCAAGCTATTATTGGTGGAAATGATTCCCAAGCTGCTAACTGTGTTGATTTTAGCAAGAACATAAATATCTTAGAAAAAGCTGATATTTTACCTCTTACTTTTCAAAAGATTGTAAAAGAAAAAAGTATTATGACTAACAGATTTGTCAAAAGTAAAAGTACTCAGCTGAAAGACTCAACCTCTTCAAAAGTTGGTTCAAGTTCTATTGTCTTGATAGAAAGCAAAAGTACTGAAAATTTAAGTGTAAAGGAAGTAAGTAAAGGAATGGAATCATTTGTTGATACCAAAGAGACATTCTGTTGTCAAACCTTGAAAGCTGATACATTAAATTTAGGAACTCAGCTGACTGAAAATTCCTTAGCTAATGATATTACATCAGCTGATCAAAAAGTAGATGATAACTGCTCAGCAGATATCCTGTCAGCTGATCATGGATCCTCTTCTTTTTGTTTAGCTGATCAAACTTTTTTTCAAACTCTTTTAATAGGAGAAACTAAGGGAAAAGGACATTTTGTTAACAAAGAGTCTAAGTCTGCCACACCTAAAGTTGATCAAAAACTCATTTTAACTAAGGGTCAACCTAAGGTGACTGTAAACAAAGACCTTACTAGTTTATAGAATCAGCTGCAATAGCTGAATGGTGAAATCTGTCAGCTGATGACCCATAGTCATCAGAAAACAGTTAAGACATCTTTTAGTCAATTACCAAAACATGTTAAAAGCTCCAAAAATAAAAAATGTTATAAATGTGGGAGCAAAGAACATAAGGCAGATAATTGTTCTCTAGAAGGTAACTCAAGACAGCGGACTGATTATGATAACACAGCTGTTTCTCTCATTCATAAACAACCTAATATAAAGTGGATGGCTAGGTGCAATCCACAGGGGTCCACTTAAATGTGGATGCCCAAATGTCACTAATCTTCTTTCAATCACATCTATGCAGGGTCTTAACACATGGTATCTTGACAGTGGATGTTCAAGGACCATGACAGGTTGTAAAGCTTTGCTTAGTAACTACAAGAAGGAAAAAGGTACAAGAGTAACCTTTGGTGATAATAATTGCGGGCAAACAAAAGGCTACGGAGAACTTCATAATGGGAACCTAACTTTATCCAAGGTATCATATGTTAAAGGACTTAAGTATAATCTCATCAGCATAAGTCAGTTAAGTGATGGTGATCATAAAGTCCTCTTTACAAAGACAGGTGGTTCCATTTTAGATCAAGAAGGTAAAACAATAATTTGTGCAAAGAGAACCAAGGATGTATATACTCTTGATATGTCCTCTGGTGATCCATCCAAGTTAACCTATTTGTATACCAAGTCTGTAACTGACACAAACTGGTTATGGCACAAAAGGCTTTCCCATTTAAACTTCAAAAACATTAACAAGTTGAGCAAGGGTGAACTAGTGTCAGGACTACCTTCACTGACGTATGTTAAGCCTAAACCTTGCTCTGCCTGTGAGAAGGGAAAGCAGCACAAGACTTCGTTTCCATCTAAGCAAGCCTTCTCCATTACTGAACCTTTCTACATGTTGCACATAGATCTATTTGGTCCTGTTGCTACTTCTAGTATTGGTGGAAGTAAGTATTCATTGGTAATGGTTGATGAGTTTTCAAGATACACTTGGGTCATCTTCCTAAAAGCAAAGAGTGAGGCTGCTGAAGAGATTATAAGCTTTATTAGAAAGATGGAAGTGCTTAATGGCAATCTGGTAAGGATGCTTAGAAGTGATCATGGAACTGAATTTAGAAATCAAACTCTTGAAGGTTTCTGTGATGAGAAAGGAATATCTCAAAACTTCTCTTCTCCAAGAACTCCACAACAGAACGGTGTAGCTGAAAGAAGAAACATAACTTTGATTGAAGCTGCAAGAACCATGCTGTGTGAGAGTGGGTTAGGATTCAACTTCTGGGCTGAAGCTGTCAGCTGTGCATGTTTTACTCAGAACAGATCTCTTATAATAAAGAGGTACAACAAGACTCCTTATGAAGTGCTCAAGGGAAGGAAGCCCAACATCAGCTTTCTACACATCTTTGGGTGTCAGTGTTTCATTCTGAACCAAAAAGATCAATTGCAAAAATTTGCACCAAAAGCTGATGAAGGTGTGTTTGTTGGATATTCTGTGATCTCCAAAGCTTACAGAATTTACAACATCAAAACAAAGGTCTAAGAAGAATCAATCAATGTAAGTTTTAATGAAAATGACTTTGTTGCTTCATGTTCTACTAATCCATCTACAGGTGAGGAATTTAATGATCTGCTGAAAACTGAAGACAACATTCCAGTATCAGTTGATCCACTCCCATCAGCTGATCCACTCCCATCAGCTGATCCAATCTCATCAGCTGACATAGATGACTTAGATGAACCTGTTCCAAACTTACAAAACACCTCTGCACACTCTATCCTAAACCAACCCACACTTTTACTAAATGAAGGGAATCATGATTCAACATCAATGGACTCTAATTCCATATCAAACACTCCCTCATCAGTAGAAGTCTCATCAGATTGTAATCAAGAAATTCTGTCAGCTGATCAACCAGAAGTCTCATCAGCTGACCCAAACCAAAGATTTTCAACTCCCAGAATCCAAAATGCCTACAAGGACCTCAGAAATCATCCAATTGATCAGGTCATAGGTAACATAGAAGCACCTGTACTAACAAGATCAAAAGCTTGTAACTTCTGTTTATATACCGGTTTTGTTTCTATGATTGAACCAAAGAAGGTAGATGAAGCTCTAACTGATCCTCACTGGATAAATGCCATGCAAGAAGAATTGGCTGAATTCACAAGAAACATTGTATGGACCTTGGTGCAAAGACCAAATGAGAAATCCATCATTGGCACTAAGTGGGTATTCAGAAACAAGATGGATGAACAAGGGCTGATCATCAGAAACAAGGCAAGATTAGTTGCTCAGGGGTATTGTCAAGAAGAAGGTATTGATTATGATGAAACCTTTGCCCCTGTTGCAAGACTTGAAGCAATAAGACTATTTCTTGCTTATGCTGCCTTCAAAGACTTCAAAGTATTCAAAATGGATGTTAAGAGTGCCTTCCTAAATGGTGAATTGAAAGAAGAGGTGTATGTCAAACAACCTCCAGGTTTTGAGGATACAAGCAAACCAGATCATGTATACTTCTTGAACAAAGCTTTGTATGGTCTGAAGCAAGCTCCAAGAGCCTGGTATGATACCCTCTCTTCCTTTTTGACCAATAAAGGATTTATAAGAGGAAGCATAGATAGCACCTTATTTATAAGAAAATTCAAGGGTGATATGATTCTTGTACAGATTTATGTAGATGATATAATATTTGGGTCTACAAATGTTGATCTTTGTAAAAAGTTTTCCAAACTCATGTCTGATAACTATCAAATGAGTATGATGGGTGAATTAAACTATTTTCTAGGTCTTCAAATTAAACAAGAGGTTGATGGAATTTTCATTCATCAAACAAAGTATGTAAATGACTTAATAAATTTGAGTTTGAAAATTGTTCTTCAATAAAAACACCCATGTCCACTGCCTTAAAGCTTGGAAAGGACACTGATGGTAAATCAGTGAACATTACAGCTTATAGAGGTATGATAGGGTCTCTTTTGTACCTCACTGCAAGTAGACCAGATATTATGTTTTCTACATGTATTTGTGCTAGATACCAAGCAGATCCCAAAGAATCTCACTTAGCTACAGTTAAAAGAATTTTCAGGTATCTCAAAGGAACTCTTAATCTAGGTCTTTGGTACCCCAAAGACTCTGATTTTGAGTTAGTTGGATACACTGATTCTGACTTTGCAGGTTGCACACTAGACAGAAAGAGTACATCCGGGGGTTGTCAGTTATTAGGTGGAAGATTAGTCAGCTGGTCAAGCAAGAAACAAAACTCTTTTTCAACCTCTACAGCTGAGGCAGAATACATTGCTGCTGGAAGCTGCTGTGCTTAATTGCTATGGCTGCAAAATCAACTACTGGATTATGACTTACAGTTTGAAAACTCCCCAATTTTGTGTGAAAACACAAGTGCTATATCTATCTCTAATAATCCTGTTTTGCATTAAAAAACTAAGCATATTGAAATCAGACATCATTTTCTTAGAGATAATGTGCAGAAAAAGAAAGTTTCAATGCATTATATCAACACTGATGTTCAATTAGCTGACATTTTTACAAAACCTTTGGATGAGTCTCGGTTCAACTTCCTAATATCCAAACTTGGCATGTTAAACTTGTAATATATTCATTTCTTAGGTAGTTAATTGTGTGTGAGAAAATAATTTTAGTTGTGTGTGAAATGAAGTACTTATCTAAGCTTCTACATATTTTACTTATGGTAGATCAGCTAATAGAATTATGTCAGCTGACGATCATCAACTGACACTCTACCTCAGCTGATAAACCATCAGCTAAAACTTAGAAGCTTAGCTAAGTGAATTCATTAGCTGACACTTATTTTATCTCAACATGGATTAGCTGACACTCTCGTCTGTCAGCTGATGATTTTCAAAAGTCAAAAATATTGTGTCCCCACACCTATTTTATTAATTTCTCATTTTTATTTATTGTGTTTCTAGGTTATTTAATTTAGTTTATTTGTCCGTTTATTGTCTGTGTATTTAATTTCTATTCCGTCTATTACCTTTTTGCAGAAGTGACAGTTACTTTTTGCAAAATATTTGTGTAACAGTTTAGGTTTCCAAGGAAGATTGAAAGGTGTATTCGAGCGGTTATTCATTTCTTAAGTTTTCAAAATTCCCAAACACTCTTTCTTTCTCAAACTTTCAAACCCTAAACTCTCGTTGCTCAAACTTCATTCACTCTGTAATCATGGTGATCTTCAACCCTGCAACTTCTCCAAACGCCATTGCTGGTGAAAATGTCACACCCAACTCTGAAATCACAATACGCCTAAAAAACCTTCTCATAAACACTGACATTCCCGCGAGCAAAGCAAACCAGGGATACGAACCTATGGTGGCTTTCATAACTGCACATCCCCTGTTCGTATGTCTATCTGCTCATCCTCTGTTTATCTTTCCAAACATTGTTGGTGAGATGTGGTACACTGCAAGGTACCATGCTAATCAAGATTTAATCACTTGCACCTGCCTCAATGGTACCATCAACATAAACATCACTACTGATTCTCTTAGACAAGCGATCTCCATACCCCATATGGCCCCATTTCAACCTTTTTCTACAATGGATCAAGTTTTAGAGGTTTTGCCCCTGATTGGCTACCAAGGTGCTATTTCCCATGGCCAGTATAAACTGTCTGCTTTAGGACACCCATGGAAGTATCTGGCCAGTGTAATCATTCGATGTTTTGGTCACAAGTCTGGCAGCCATGACCAAATGAATCAGTCTGAATTGATGATTCTTCATGCTTTGGTCACAGGGAGGAATATTGACTTCTCACAAGTCATATTCTTTGAAATGGTGGAAAAGATCACTCTGGGCACATCAAAGAAATCAACCAGAACCCTAGTTCCTTACATCAGGTATCTAAGTTTAATTGCACTTAGAGATGTTCAGAGGGAACACTATGCTGGGTTAGCTGCTCACTTGCACACAATGACCATCCCTCAAATGGGTCAGAAAACTTTCCATTTGATAAGGGAATTTCAAGGTCCTGCTATAACTGCTCAGATGCAAGAGTTGATTGATGTTGCTGCTGAGGATGCTGAAAATGAAGAGCAAGTTGATGCTGAACATGTTGAAGGACAAATGGCTGATGATTCTGAGTCTCCTGATTTAATTACTGATCATTCTGAGGAGTCTATGACTCATGCTCCAGATGAAGCCTTAGTGGAAGAAGAATTGATATTTAGAGCAGATGTGTTTGATGAACCAACACAGGATGAGCCTATTAATCCTGATGCTGAGGGTGATAATGACAATGGTGCTGACAGTGGTCAAAATGATCATGATGAGGGAGATGATGACTTTCATGGTGGTGATGCTGGAATTCCTTATGCTGAAAATGTTCAAGATACAACCTCCTCATCTTCTCAAATTGGGATGCCACTCTCACATTTCCCTGTTCCATCCAGCTCAAGCACTCCACAAAACCTACAAAGTGGTGATGCAGTTGATGGTGATGATGCTGAGGAAGACACAATTTCTGACAATCTCATTCAACTAATTGAGATCAGCAAGACTCAGCACATCTCAGGTATAATATCTACCACTCTTGAGGATACTCATTTGGTTGACCCCACCAATGAGAACCCATCCTCACCTCTAGTTGTAACACCCCCACAACAGCCAAGCTCTAGTCAACTCCCAACAGTTGCTAGTTCTACTCCCTTAGTAACCCAAATAGAAACAAGGTCAATAAAGATGGTGCATACTGCACTTATCTCAGAGGAAATGCACACTGCACCTCTGACCTCAACTCCTATAGCTACCTCTTATTTTGAGGGGGAGCTCATGGAAGTTGATATAACCCTACAACCAGTGGGTGTGTCCTCACAACAGGGCACATCTGTAAATATGGGATTGCTGCAATCTGGGTCACCCTCCCAACAGGGTGATACCATTGAAAGACAGACCTTCTCCCAAGGTCATACTGTGTCTACAACCCCTATGTGTCAAGCCTATCCCCTAGTAAGTTCACAACAACTTGCTACTGTAATAAAGGATAACCCTTTGAGTGCAACCCTCACTCACACTCACTTACTTGCACATGTTTTTGATTCAATTCTTACACATACTAGTGCACTACCTGTCAATACTAGTGGCATAAACCAGTCATTAGTACAGGGTACAACTTCTGCTCCCAGTGATTTTAGGCCTATATACCAAGGTCTAAGTGAGGGACCACAATCCATTCCAGTTCAAAGTACAATTTCTCAATCAATTCCAACCCAACCCATTCCCTCTACTACTTCTGAACCCTCACCCCAACTACTTCAAACCTTATTATCTATATCTCAAAAGATGGATAGTCTTCAAGCCTCCTTTACCTCTTTCCAAACTCAAACAGAAACTCAAATCTCTCACCTAACCAATGAGATTGAGTCACTTAAAGCCAACAAACCCAAACCCCAACCCACCCCTGCCCCTGTTGATCTTTCCTATATTCTTACCAAACTAGATCAACTTCTAAACTAAACCTCTACTCCTATTCCTACACCCTCCCCTCTTATACCTGCCCAAACCATTTCTAACTTAAACCATACCATTTCCAATCTCCTTTCCCAACTCAAAACCCTTAGACCCTCACCCCCTGATATCTCCATTACCATTCCTGAATCTCTTCTCACCATCCCCTCTCTTCTAAAAGACATTGATACTGAGGTAAATAGGTCCAGCTTTTCTTCCAAGATAAGGCACAGTGATACTCTGAGAGAATTCTCCAATCTCACTGAAGCTATCAACAGCCTAAAACCTCTTATCTCAACTTCCATTCCTTCTTTCTCTCCTATTCCCTCTCACCTTAGACACTCAACATCACCTTTCACTCAGCCTCCCATACCTACTGCCTCACCTTCATCCTCAACCATACCACCGTTTTCCTCTACACCTATCCCAACTCCTTATTCTTTCACCACTCCTGATGCCCCTGCAAAGCCTGCTGTTTTTCCTTCCTCTGATGATGACAAAAAGGGGGAGAAGTCAGTTAGGACAAAGTCAGTTTTACAAGCAGAGGATGCATCAACCTCCGATGAAATAGGATCAGCTGTTGAGGGGGAGAATAAATCTGAGGGGGAGCAACCTGCTCAAGAAGAGCAGAGGCCAAAGAGAAGGCTAAAGCAAATGGCTAGAAGGAGAAAGAAATCAAAGCAAGGTGAATCCTGTGCTCCAATTGAACTACCATCTGAGGATTCTGATGATGATGATGAAGATGAAATGCCTTTGTCCTCTATGTTCAACATAAGGAAGCAGAGCTCCTCCACTACAGCTCCACCAATCCAAGCTTCCTCTCCAATTCAATCAAGTCAACCAACTCCCAGCAGTTCATCAAGAAGAAAAGGAAAGAAGATAATAACTGCTGAGGAGATTGAAGAAGAAGAAAGAAGAGAGGAAGAGCTAAATCAAGAAGATGAGAATCTCAGAGAGTTAAGTGAACTGGCTGCTGCTCTTGGTTCAACCATTGAAGAAGTTCTAAAAGCCAAAGAGAGACACCAGGATTTCACTACCACTGAGGATCTTGCTGCTGCAGTTGGTGTCACTGATGATGAATTGAGAGAATTACAAGAAGAAGAAATCATCATGCTATCCTCTCAATCACATCCAACACAGGTTGCATCACAGCAAGATGATCCTTCTGTCAAGAAAGTTCCTAAAAGAGGAAGAACTCACAGAGAAGCCATTCAAGCATTGCATGAGTTCAACTTTGGAGTTACAACTCAGCAATCTGAAAGGGAGATCAAAGAGGTCTTGGATAACAAGAAGAACTTGATAGAAAGAAAGGATCCAAATCTCATTTCCAGAGTCACTACATATAAGGGAACAGATGAAGGGCCATATCTCAGATTAGTAAGAAGAGATGAAAGACAAACACATGAGAATGCCTATATCCATCACTGCAAACTGTTCTCCTTCACTGAGATGATTGAGACTCTGTACCACCTCCTTAAATCCAAAAGTGAACTTGCCCCAAGGTTCATAAACAAATTCGAATTCTGGATCAGAATGACTGTTTACCACATGATATGCACTCATGATCAATTTGTGGAACACATTGATATGATTGAGGATGCCTTCAAGAAATCCTCTAAAGCTTTTGTACCTGCTGAACGGATTATACTTAATCCTGATCATCCTTACCTGTCTGCATATGAAAATTTCAACACTGCTTTGCCCTCCAACATTGAGCCAGAAATGTTTAAGTACATAACTGAACCTGAGAGAGGGATTTTCTTCAAAGACAGAGCTGGTGTTTGGAGATTCCTAAGAGAAACTGACTTAGGAAGAGCCCCTGGAGAATTAATCTTTCAAGCTGCACATTTAACAAGGGGACAGACAGGAAGTGAACATTTTGAAAATTTGATTCAAGCAAGAGCTGAAGAGTTGTTGGCTGCCAATCCTATGAACAGACTTCTGGATGTAAAAGAAGAACCTTGGTGGGAATGAAGATTACACTTCATAACTAGAGTAGATGTAATTTCAATTCCTAGAATAGTTCAACTTCTGTACTTAGTTTAACTCTTAGTTAGATTTCTCTGTACAAACTCTTATGTAAATACTCTGTTTTGTAATCAAGCTTGAAACTTTGATCATGGGCTACTTAGCTAAAATGCTAGTATAGATGACTCTTAGTAGATAGCTTACATAGTGTAAATATAGAAAAGATCAAAAATCCTAAAAACAGAAAAAGGATAGAAAAGATACCAAAAATAGAACAATGATACTTCATAAATGAAAAGATTCCCAAAAACAGAACATTAGGGAACATACTTAAAAGAGTTACCAAAAACAGATAGCTAGGTAACCAAAATTGCACTTAAAAGTTATATCTTTACAAATCCTAGTCAAACTGATTCTTCTTAAACAAGATAAGGTTTTGTCATCATCAAATAGGGGGAGATTGTTGGTGAGATAGCATTATCAAACCTTAATCAAACCTATCTATTAAGCAAAATAGGATTTGATGTTAACAAAACCACATATTCAGTTTTGGACTTAGATTGATGAAAAACATGTGTTGTTTTTCTATCTGAGACTTAAAGAATTTCTAAGTAAGAAATGTCAGCTGACGAATCATAGTGTCAGCTGAACACTAAGTATCAGCCAAAGGACCAGGTTCAGAAAGATCAGCTGAGAAGAAAAGATCAGTCAAAGAGCATCAGCTGAGGAATCACACTGGATCAGCTGATGGCCTAGAACCATCAGCTGATGAAGATTTCAAGGTCAGCTAAGCAGTCAAGGATCAGCTGACACAATCACAAGTTATCAGCTGATGCCTTCCATCTGTCAGATAAGGTATTTACTACTTATCCAATTTTCTCTTTATGAGCTGACTATACTCAAATGATTAGCTGAGCCCTTGGGAACAGCTGACAGTTGAGTTAATCAGTTTATTAGCTGCTGCTACGATTTGTATTATCAGCTGAGCAATTTGATCAGCTGAGCAAGTCTAGTCAGCTGAGTCTTTCACACTTATCCTTAGCTGAGCAAAATTATATTTGTAGTTCAGTGTCTGTTAACCGAGTCTTTATTGTATATCTCAGTTAATAGCTTTTCTATGTAATATTTTCTTAAAGTCAAAGGCAGAACATGTGTTGTTCTTATTATGCCTTAGATCTTTCTTTTGTAAAAATACTTAGCACTTTTTGGATCTACAATGATACAAAAAGGATAAATCTTTATCCCCTGGAAAAGGAGAAAGATACTCTTGAAAAGAAGATCTCGAAGATACGATGTTAAGTATGGCTGGCAACTCCATATTTGGTAAAGTCAAATCTCCAGAAAGCATGGTGTCGATTAAAGCACAAGCATGGAAGGATAAGGTTACTTTCTCAAGACATAAAGGTAGTAATTTAATAATATAATAATAGATAGTGGGTATACTCATTACTGAAAAGTATGTTCACTTTACACACTTTGTGTATAAAGTTAACTTACCTTTTCACCCACTAACTTTATCTATTATAATATTATTAAACCAAGTACCTTTGTCCCCTTCTCTCTTCATCAACCCGGACACACTTTGCTCTTATATATTCATGCATGGAAACATGCAAAAACAAGCGAATGCGTTGAAAAGCACTGAAATCTCATAAGTTGAGAATTAGAAGAGTTAGCATCTTACTTTCAGTGTAACAAACTTGTTCATGTGTTGAATGTCTTAGACATTAGTTGTTTAAGATTAGCATTGTCTATGTGTTAGACAAAATTAGTTGCCACCTTTTATTGAACTTAGATTTTCCGCATCTAGTTCATGTAATTCTTGATTAACGTCAATAAGAATTATATAAAAGTAAACCGTGTGTCTCTTAAATTTTAATTTGCTAAAGTTTGTATTCAACCCCCCCTTCTACAAACATTTGTTGTTGTAGTATCCATTCGGGACCAACACTAATCAGTTTGTGTTGCATTTTCAGAAAATGTTGGGTTCATCTGTTGATACTAATCAAATTTCTAACACTGATGATTTGATTTGCAGGAAATTGTCACAAGCAAGGGCTGAGTATATGGTGAGAAGTGTTACTGATGAGGAAATTAAGGCAGCAATGTTTGATATCAGTGATGATAATGCTCCTGGTCCTGATGGGTATTCATCAAAGTTTTTCAAATCAGCTTGGGGTGTGGTTGGTAAGGATGTTTGTAATGCTGTGAAACAATTCTTTGATAATGGTAAGCTGTTAAAGGAGGTAATGCTACTTGTATTGCTCTAGAGCCTAAAATCAAAACTCCGTTAAAAGTTTCTGATTATAGGCCTATTGCATGTTGCAATGTGATTTTTAAATGCATAGCAAAGTTATCACTAATAGAATAAAGGGTTCTCTTGATTTGTTAGTCGATGAGAATCAAATTGCTTTTATTCCTCGCAGACAGATTAGTGATAACATTTTAGTTTCGCAAGAGCTGTTGAGAAACTATCATAGGAATAGGGGTCCAGCTAAGTGTGCTTTTAAAGTGGACATTCAAAAAGCTTATGATACTGTTGAATGGATTTTTTTGAAAACTTGTTTGATTTGTTTTGGTTTTCATGAGCGTATGGTCCATTGGATAATGGAGTGTGTTACTACCACGTCTTTCATGATAAATATTAATGGTGAGCACAAAGGTTTTTTTTCAGGGGAAGAGGGGGTTAAGGCAAGGTGATCCTATGTCACCTTACTTATTCACTTTGGTTATGGAAGTGTTTAATCTAATGTTGAAAAGGCAAATCAGGAATGATGATGGGTTTAAATTTCACTGGAAATGTAAACAATTGCAAATAACTCATCTTTCGTTTGCTGATGATTTGTTGATTTTTTGTAATGCTGATAGTCACTCAGTTAGTGTTATAAGGAGAGCCCTAGATGAATTTAGCTCTGTTTCTGGTTTAATTCCTAGTATGGAAAAAAGTACAACTTATTTTGGGAATGTTAAACCACAAACTAGAGCTAATATTTCAGCTGTGCTTCCTTTTAATGTGGGTAAATTACCTGTCAGATACTTGGGAGTTCCATTAATCTCTTATAGGCTTTATCAAAAGGACTGTAGTAGTTTGATTGATAAAGTCAAAAAGAGGTTATTGGACTTGAAGAATAAATCACTTTCTTTTGCAGGGAGATTGCAATTGATAAAGTCAAAAAGAGGTTAGTGGGTTGGGGTTTGGGGGTTTGGGGTTGGGGGTTGGGGGTTGGGGGTTTGGGGTTTGGGGTTTAGGGTTTGGGGTATATGGGTTTGCGGTTAAGGGTATAGGGGTTTGGGGTTAGGACTTTGGGGGTTTGGGTTAAGGGTTTGTGGTATAGAGGTTTGGGGTTTGGGGTTTGGGGTTTGGGGTTTGGGGTTTTGGGGTTTGGGGTTTCGGGTTTTGGGTTTCGGGTTTTGGGTTTGGGGTTTTGGTTTTGGGGTTTGGGGTTGGGGGTTGGGGTTTTGGGGTTTGGGGTTTGGGGTTTGGGGTATAGGGGTTTGGGGTTAGGGGTATAGGGGTTTGGGGTTAGGGCTTTGGGGATTTGGGTTAGGGGTTTGGGGTATAGGGGTTTAGGATTAGGGGATGGGGTTTGGGGTATGGGCTTTAGGGATGGGGTTTGGGCTTTAGGGAATGGGGTTGAGGTTTAGGGCTTTGGGGTTAGGGGTTTGGGGGTTAGGGGTTTGGGGTTTGGGGTTTTGGGGTTTGGGGTTTGGGGTTTGGGGTTTGGGTTTTAGGGTTAGGGGTTTGGGTTTTAAGGTTTAGGGTTTTGGGGTTAGGGGTTTGGGGTTTGGGGTTTTGGGATTTGGGGTTTTGGGGTTTAGGGTTTAGGGGTTTTGGGGTTTAGGGTTGAGGGTTGAGGGTTGAGGGTTTAGGGTTTAGGGTTACTTGTCTATGTTCTAGTGTAGTTTTTATAATATATTTGATCTGATTTAGTATATGATTTTAGGTACTTCGATTGTGATGTTGAATGCATTATCAAGTTTTTTAGCAAGAGGTTCAATCTTTCTTTTGAAGCATATGCCGATGATAATTCAGATTTAGATGCTGAAAGTTTCTACAAAAAACATTTGCTTCATTTAAATGCTTGTGAAAAAAAATCTAGTAACATATCTATTTAACATTAATTTATTTTTCAAATGTTATACCTAATACAAAATAGCAAGTATTATGGTCGAACTCATGCATATTGAAATGACATTGTAATAGGATACGTACAGTGGATAGCCTTGTACAAGCGACATAATCACACAATGGCGGTTGCAATCCGCTGCATTTGGTAGGGTTTGGGGTTTGGGGTTGGTGGTGGGGGTTTGGGGTTGGGGGTTGGGGGTTTGGGTTTGGGGGTTTGGGGTTGGGGGTTGGGGGTTTGGTGTTTGGTGGTTTGGGGTTTGGGGTTGGGGTTGGGGGTTTGGGGTTTGGGGTTTGGGGTTTGGTGCGTGGGGTATAGGGCTTTGGGGTTTGTGGTATTGGGGTTCGGGGTATGGGGCTTTGGGTTAGGGCTTTGGGGGTTTGGGATTTTGGGGTTGGGGTTTGAGGGTTTGGGGGTTGGGGTTTGGGGTTGGGGGTTTGGGGTTTGGGGGTTTGGGTTTGGGGGTTTGGGGTTGGGTTGGTGGTGGGGGTTTGGGGTTGGGGGTTGGGGGTTTGGGTTTGGGGGTTTGGGGTTGGGGGTTGGGGGTTTGGTGTTTGGTGGTTTGGGGTTTGGGGTTGGGGTTGGGGGTTTGGGGTTTGGGGTTTGGGGTTTGGTGCGTGGGGTATAGGGCTTTGGGGTTTGAGGTATAGGGGTTCGGGGTATGGGGCTTTGGGTTAGGGCTTTGGGGGTTGGGGGTTTGGGTTTGGGGGTTTGGGGGTTGGGGGTTTAGGTTTGGGGGTTTGGGGTTGGGGGTTGGGGGTTTGGTGTTTGGTGGTTTGGGGTTTGGGGTTGGGATTGGGGGTTTGGGGTTTGGGATTTGGTGCGTGGGGTATAGGGCTTTGGGGTTTGAGGTATAGGGGTTCGGGGTATGGGGCTTTGGGTTAGGGCTTTGGGGGTTTGGGATTTTGGGGTTGGGGTTTGGGGTTGGGGGTTTGGGGTTTGGGGTTGGGGGTTTGGGGTTTGGTGTTTGGGTATAGGGGTTTGGGGTTGCGTTTTGGGGGTTTGGGTTGGGGGTTTGGGGTTTGGAGTTTGGGGTTTGGTGTATAGGGGTTTGGGGTTAGGGGTATAGGGGTTTGGGGTTAGGACTTTGGGGGATTGGGTTAGGACTTTGGGGGATTGGGTTAGGGGTTAGGGGTATAGGGGTTTGGGGTTAGGGGTTTGGGGTTTGGGGTTAGGGGTGTTGGGTTTGGGGTTAGGGGATAGGGTTTGGGGTTTGGGCTTTAGGGATGGGGTTTGGGGTTTGGGCTTTTGGGAATGGGGTTTGGGTTTAGGGCTTTAGGGTTTGGGGTTAGGGTTTAGAGCTTTGGGGTTTGGGGGTTAGGAGTTTGGGGTTTGGGGTTTGGGGTTTGGGTTTTGGTGTTTGGGGTTTGGGTTTTGGGGTTTGGGTTTTGGGGTTTTGGGCTTAGGGGTTTGGGGTTTTGGGGTTAGGGGGTTGGGGTTTGGGGTTTGGTGTTTGGTGTTTTGGGGTTTAGGGGTTTGGGGTTTTGGGGTTTAGGGTTTAGGGGTTTTGGGGTTTAGGGTTTAGGGTTGAGGGTTGAGGGTTGAGGGTTTAGGGGATCAGGGGTTCATGGGGGTTTAGGGGTTTGGGGATGGGGGTTGGGGTTTCGGGTTCAGGGTGTAGGGTTTGGGGTTTGGGGTTAGGGGTATAGGGGTTTGGGGTTCGGGGGTTGGGGGTTTGAGGTTTGGGGTTTGGGGGTTTGGGGGTTAGGGGTTTGGGGTTTGGGGTTTGGGGGTTAGGGGTTTGGGGTTTGGGGTATAGGTTTTGGGGTTTGGGGTTTGGGTTTTGGGGTTTGGGGTTTGGGGTTTAGGGGTTTAGGGGTTTGGGGTTTTGGGGTTTAAGGTTTAGGGGTTTTGGGGTTTAGGGTTTTGGGTATAGGGTTTGGGGTATATGGTTTGGGGTTTAGGGGTTAGAGGTATAGGGGTTTGGGGTTCGGGGGTTGGGGGTTTGGGGTTTTGGAATTGGGTTTTGGGGTTTCGGATTTGGGGTTCGGGGTGTAGGGTTTCGGGATGGGGTTTGGTGTTTGGGGTTTGGGGTTTGGGGATGGGGTTTGGGGTTCGGGGTGTAGGGTTTGGGGTATCGGGTTTGGGGTTCGGGGTTTTTGGGTTTGGGGTTTGTGGTATAGGGTTTGGGGTTTGGGGTTTGGGGGTTTAGGGGTTTGGGAATGGGGGTTGGGGTTTGGGGTTCAGGGTGTAGGGTTTGGGGTTTGGGGATAGGGGTATAGGGGTTTGGGGTTTGGGGGTTGGGGGTTTCGGGTTTCGGGTTTGGGGTTCGGGGTGTAGGGTTTCGGGATGGGGTTTGGGGTTCGGGGTGTAGGGTTTGGGATTTGGGGTATAGGGTTTGGGGTTTAGGGTTCGGGGTGTAGGGTTTCGGGTTTGGGTTTGTGGGTTTGGGGTATAGGGTTTGGGGTATAAGGTTTGGGGTTTAGGTTTGGGGTATAGGGTTTGGGGTATAGGGTTTGGGGTTTGGGGTATAGGGTATGCTGCTTTGGGTTAGGGCTTTGGGGGTTTGGGGTATGGGGCTTTCGGTTAGGGCTTTAGGGGTTTGGGGTTTGGGGTTTGAGGGTTTGAGGGTTTGGGGGTTTGGGTTTTGGGGTTTGGGGTTTGGGGGTTTGTGGTTTTGGGGTTGAGGGGTTGAGGGGTTGGGGGTTGAGGGGTTGGGGGTTTTGGGGTTGAGATTTTGGGGTTTGGGGTTGGGGGTATAGGGGTTTGGGGTTAGGGGTTAGGGGTTTGGGGTTTGGGGTTTTGGGTTTGGGGTTAGGGGATAGGGTTTGGGGTTTGGGCTTTAGGGATGGGGTTTGGTCTTTTGGGAATGGGGTTGGGGTTTAGGGCTTTAGGGTTTGGGGTTGGGGTTTAGGGCTTTGGGGTTTGGGGGTTAGGGGTTTGGGGTTTGGGGTTTGGGTTTTGGTGTTTGGGGTTTGGGTTTTGGGGTTTGGGTTTTGGGTTTTGGGTTTTGGGCTTAGGGGTTTGGGGTTTTGGGGTTTGGGGTTTGGGGTTTGGGGTTTGGGTGTTTGGTGTTTTTGGGTTTGGGGTTTGGGGTTTGGTGTTTTGGGGTTTAGGGGTTTGGGGTTTTGGGGTTTAGGGTTTAGGGGTTTTGGGGTTTAGGGTTTAGGGTTTAGGGGATCAGGGGTTCATGGGGGTTTAGGGGTTTGGGGATGGGGGTTGGGGTTTGGGGTTCAGGGTGTAGGGTTTGGGGTTTGGGGTTAGTGGTATAGGGGTTTGGGGTTCGGGGGTTGGGGGTTTGAGGTTTGGGATTTGGGGTTTGGGGTTTCGGGTTTGGGATTTAGGGTTTGGGGTATAGGGTTTGGGGTTTGTGGGTTTGGGGGTTAGGGGTTAGGGGTTTGGGGTTTGGGGGTTAGGGGTTTGGGGTTTGGGGTTTGGGGTTTGGGGGTTTGGTGATTTAGGGTTTGGGGTTTGGGGTTTAGGGGTTTTGGGGTTTGGGGTTTAAGGTTTTGGGGTTTTGGGGTTTAGGGTTTGGGGTATAGGGTTTGGGGTTTAGGGGTTAGAGGTATAGGGGTTTGTGGTTCGGGGGTTGGGGGTTTGGGGTTTGGTGATTGGGTTTTGGGTTTTTGGATTTGGGGTTCGGGGTGTAGGGGTTCGAGATGGGGTTTGGGGTTTGGGGATTGGGGATGGGGTTTGGGGTTCGGGGTGAAGGGTTTGGGGCATGGGTTTTGGGGTTCGGGGTTTTGGGGTTTGGGGTATAGGGTTTGGGGTTTAGGGTTCGGGGTGTAGGGTTTCGGGTTCGGCTTTGGGGTTTGGGTTTGGGGGTTTAGGGGTTTGGGAATGGGGGTTGGGGTTTGGGGTTCAGGGTGTAGGGTTTGGGATTTGGGGATAGGGGTATAGGGGTTTGGGGTTCGGGGGTTGGGGGTTTGCGGTTTCGGGTTTGGGGTTTGGGGTTGGGGTTTGGGGTTCGGGGTGTAGGGTTTGGTGTATGGGGTTTGGGGTTTGGGGTTTGAGGTTTGGGGTTTGGGGTTTGGGGTTTAGGACTTTGGGGTTTGGGGTTTGTGGGTTTGGGGGTTTGGGTTTTGGGGTTTGGGGTTTGGGGTTTGGGGGTTTGGGTTTTGGGGGTTTGGGGTTTGGGCTTTGGGGTTTTGGGGGGTTTGGGGTTCTGGGGTTGAGGGGTTGGTGGTTTTGGGGTTGAGATTTTGGGGTTTGGGGTTGGGGGTTGGGGGTTGGGGTATAGGTGTTTGGGGTTTGGGCTTGTGGGTTTGGGGTTGGGGGTTTGTGGTATAGGGGTTTAGGGTTTAGGGTTTAGGGGTTAGGGGTTAGGGTTTGGGGTTTGGGGTTTGGGGTTTAGAGTTTAGGGTTTAGGGTTTTTTTTTTTTTTTTTTGGGTAAAGGGACGGCAAAATTTTATTAACAAATTAAAAAGTAATTACAAAGTTTTACAGTGGGCATACCCACCAAGTATGCTAATCTAGTTGATGCCCCAATACATGTTTCGGGAATAACACCAACAACAAAGACATAACTTTAAAGCCTAACACTTGGATAGTAAAATAAATACCTAAGAAATAAACCCAAGTGTCCCATACAACTCTATTACACTTTCTAATTCTAAAACCAAAAAAGTCATTAAACTGACTTTCACATTTCATCAACTCATTATTCTGCCTTGTATGACTCTGCCACTTGTTTATTCCATGACCAGCTTGCAAAACACAACTTGCCCAAATATAATAACAGATCATAGATAAAATCCACCAGTAAACAGCTCTCCAAAGATGATACCAAACCAGATCCAGCAAACAGTTGACCAAAACACAGATTAGCGATGAAACAGCTACTCTAAACCCTTGATCAGCAGCCAATAAAAAAATAATGAACAACATGCAATTACATGACTTGCAATTACTGTTCACACTGAACGAGCAGATGTAACAACAGATATAACAGCAGGTGTAACAGCAACTGTACTTAAACAACAAATACTTCAAATACCAATAAACCAGAACTTCAAATACCAGCATCAAATACTTCATGATCAAACCATCACTTGCTACTTGTTTCCAATTAAAACTATAACAGTAGCTATAACAGCAGATGTAGAAGCAGCTATCCACATTAAACAAACCAGACCCATAATCATTGCTTCTATCATGATAGGTAACTAACCACCAACCATCAGTTCCAAGACAACAACCAATGTTCAGATAACTAAAAGTATTGACCAAACTGCAGTCATCATAATGGGATACCACATTGCAGCTAAACACTTTTAAGATCCAGCAGTTATAACAACAGATGCAATAGCAATGAAGCAAAGAACTACCCCTTCCATATTCCAGAACCAGGCTCAAACTGACCTTCATATACGGAAGACAGTAAGAAACTCTAATACTATTTCCCAACAGCAACTTGCAGTTGATATATAACAACTCCAGCAGCTTACATCCATGTAAAACGAACAGCTTACAACCATCAATTTTAATTATCACCTCGCAGCCATACACCAACAAGCAGAAACAGCACCAGATTAAAAACTTGCTGCAAATGCAGTACTCTGTGAGCTGCAAACACCACAACCAATAAATTAACAGATAAGGACCAAGCCTTGAGCTGCATAGAAGCATTTTAAGTTCCGAAAACAGCACAGCAACATCATAACAGGCCATGAACATGAACATCAACACTCTATGATAGCTGCTAAATAACAGTATCAAAACAGCAACTAAATTGCTTTTGTTAAAATCAAGTGGCAAGCCATGAACATGTGAAACACTATATGAACAGTAACAAGCACCAATCTGTTCAATTAAACAATAGCAGCTAATCTCATAACCCTGATCATAGTAGCTCCCAATTAACATCCCATCAACATCATCTACTCGAGACCAGTACTTTGAAACCATTAACAAACAGAACCACCCCTGCTCATAACTACACAGATTGCACCACCAGATCATATAACCCATCCCCATATCAACAACTGAACCACCAAACCAAAATTGACAACCACTATTTACACTAACTTGTAACTTCCATTTAATACCACTAGCTTGCAACTTACACTGTTGACCCCAACAGCAAATTACACTAACTTGTAACTGTTTTATCAGATAACACCACCACCACCACAGGTTGCAGCATGTAACCTTATGATATAAAGCAGCTTCAAAATCTTTTATAAACAGCAACCATAATCTCAAACTATTTAAACCTGATAACATATTATACCCCTGGCGTGCACACAACAGATGATCACCCCTAACAGTATACCAAAATCTATTAACCCTAATCACCAAGAATACAAAAAACAAAATCTGAAGCTTGAAAAAAGGGTCTGATTTTAACCACAAAAAAATAAAAAACAGACCAATAGGTATTATGCTCATCCTTATACCACCTAGCTTATCACACAAAGTGCAAGTCTCCTGCACACAGAACAAAACCACCAATCCTATATTAAGGCCATGATTAAAATTTAAAGGATAGCAAAGTGAGTGTGTGCTATTGAACAGTGCCACCTTATATCCCCATTCAAAAAACAGATTAACCATGACCTTAACACCTACCAGCACCACCCTTATATTAACCAACCCAACCCATACCCATAAAAAAACCCAAACAAACCACAAACTCTGAAGCTTCAAAGAAGGACCTGCATAAGCAAAACAAAGAAGGCTCTGCAAGTCAATAACGGATTGAGATGGCCCCCTTATTACTCCAGAGTTACAAACAAGAATGCAAACCTCCTGCATAATAAACAGAAACCCCACCACTAGTCTATGACCATGGTAAAAGAATGAGGGGCAACAAAGTGTGTGTGTGCAAACAATATGCGCCACCATGATGCACCAAAGAAACAAAAGCTTTACCACAGCCTCTAAGCCTACCTGCTCCACCCTTATACCACCAACCCAACCCAAAACCAGCTTGGCCCAACCTATAAAACACAACAATCCAACGAAGAACAAACTCAGAAGCTTGAAAAATGGACCTGCACAAACTAAACAAAGATGGCTATGCAGGTCTAAACAGGTTTGACATGCCCCCCTTTTAACTCCAACGTTACAAAGAAATATGCCAACCTCCTGCATACCATGAAAGCACCCCATAACTAACCTATGACCATGGTTATAAAACATAGGATAACAAGGTGAGCGTGTGCATTTTGTATGTGCCACCATAATACTCCATATGAAACAAAACATAACCACAGCCTCTACACCTACCAACTCCTCCCTTATAACACCATCCCCATCAAAAAACAAACCCACCCCTCTTTTAAAAAACATATTAAACACACACATTGCATCTTAGATAATCAGACCTACTCTCATCTATATCCCCTGAACTCAAACCCCACCAATTAGCTTCCCAGATCTCAGCAGCCAACACAGATTGCTTGGATCTATTGATATACAACCCAAGCAATCTCAATCTAACAGCCTCCCTGATCAGTGAACACACATCATCAACTGTTCTATGTTTATTTTGAAAAATTCTCAAATTTCTTTCTTGCCAAAAAAAATAAACAGTAGCAGCAAGAACCAATCTCTGAATTATGCTCCATATCGACTTGTTAACAGGTAACCTTTCCAAATACATAGACAAAAATAACCATGTATTCGGAGCATGGTCCAACCTGCACATAGACTTCATTATATCCCAAACTGCAGCTGAAAACTGACATTCAAAAAACAAATGGTCATGAGAATCAACTTGTAATATGCAAAAAACACATTTTAAATCATCAGTCAACGCTTCTATTGAAAATTTATCTTGTGTGTTAGAACCTAGAGGGGGGGGGGGGGGTGAATAGGTTATTTCACTTAGTTTACCAATTTTTCACAAATAAAAATTTGTAAGTTGTGTTAAAAATATTTTTCTTGAAGTTTATAACACAACAAATATATATACTTGAAATAAAGAGAGTAAGGGTAGAGAGATATCACCAATTAGTAGACAAGAGATTTATAGTGGTTCATGCAAGTGTTAACAAACTTGCACTACATCCACTCCTTGGCCTCACCCACCAAGAGTTTGCTCCACTAGCTTCTCTCTTTGAAGGTAGAGATAAACCTTTTACACTTCTCTTTTTCACTTGCAAGAATTAACACTTCAAACTTGCAAGTAAGGTAAAGATAACCTTGCTTCACTCTAATTCTATAGGCTAGAGTTGATCCTTACTTCTCTCTAATTCTAAAGGCTAGAGATTATCCTTACTTCACTCTAATTAGAAAGGATAGAGTTGATCCTTACACTATTACAAAATATATAGAAAGATGATGTAGTGTTTAAGCTTTGAAAGCTTTGCTCTTGCTTGATTCTTGATCTTGAATGATAGATAAATTATCAAAGAATACGAGCTCACAAGATAAGAATATATGTTATGTGTTTTTGCTTGTGCAAGAGATTAGTAATGAATGAGGTTTGAGTTGGTTTAAATAAGGAAAAAAGGAGTGAGCTCAAAAAGTGTCTAGACATCTCACGGTTTTATCCACGGTCGACCGTGGCTAAAACCGTCAGCTTACTGGAACTTTTTGAGCCTTTCAATTATAGACGTTGGACTTTATTTCAAACCACACTCAACTCATTTTTACCATAAAAATCAACTAAAAAGTAGATGTTCAAAAGGTTGGTTGATCCCATACTTCTAATGTTTGAATTTAAACACAAAAATGGAAGTTTGGAAACCAATACACAAAGCATGTTGGAATTTTACCCCTTTGGGAGATTCCTTTGCTAAAAATGGTTGTGTATTGTTTCAAAGTGGGATTTTGTTTGGTATTTTCTAAAATGGGAAGTCATATATTAATTCAACCAACACAAATAAGTTTATAAAACATATTTGTCCATTTTTATAAAACTTTTATAAAAATGATTTTATAAAGACTTAAACTTATTTGATTATTTTATTTGTAAGCTCATATAAGTCGAACTCTTGTTTGTAGATATCTTCGTCATCGGATTTGAAGATATCATCTTTACTTTTTGAGTACGAGTTCGGTTGACTTGAAGAAGAACAATATTTAAGAGTTGTGAGCTGAGCAGCGACGGTTGATTCACGGTCGACCGTGGGATCGACCGTGACGGTTCCTTTATCTTGATTTCTTCTTTTCTTGTTGAATTGAAGTCTTCAATTATTTGTTCTTCACTTGATCATTAATTTTAGGTTTGTTGATCTTTAAAGAATGTAGCATATGAACATATGAATAAATTTGATAAGCAATAATATTACTTGTTCATATTTTTATCATCATCAAAATAAGGAGTGCATTTCTTAATGTGTGACCATGTATGCACTAACAATCTCCCCCTTTTTGATGATGACAAAATATGCAACATTTAATTAATATTGCTACACAAATGTATTCATGTTAACAATGTTGCACATCTACATTCTTCTCCCCCTTTTGTCGAATCAAAAAGGAACATTCTTCTCCCTATTGATCTAGCACAAAATATGTGATGAAGCTCCCCCTTGATCAAAGCTCCCCCTTGATTTATGATCCCTTTGCTCTAGCCCTTGACAAAAGATAGACAAAACAAAACACAAGTGCAAGATATACAAAAGTATATGCATAAACTCAAGTAGGAAGCATGAGAGATTTATGCATCATTATCTTGTATTTATACTAATGATAGGAAGTGAGGGTGTGAACAAATATATATGAAATATTCTTTTTGGTTGGTGACTCCCTCTTAAAATATGCAAATTAAGTTAGGGACAACCAAAATCCACAATCATAATCATAAGTTAAATATAAAGAATTTCTTAGCTCAAGATTGTGGAGATTATTTCAATATTAGTTTAGTCATTTCTAATTGATATTTATTCATATACATTATGTAGCAAGTAAAGGTTTAAACATTGTTTGGACCATAATCTTATAGATCAACCTTTGTTTATACATTCATGAGTATTCTAATGCATGTAGGCCCACTTATGATTTTAATCAAGTAAGTGACCAATGTGTGCACAAAATTGACAATTGTTTTGATTTTATGTAAGAAGCACATGATGTCATTTATGTATAATATCTTGATCTTCAAAGAATAATTAATTGTATATGTAGATCAACATATTATGACACATTTGATATAGAATTGATCTTTTCAAGATTACAATCAACATCAATATGTATATATCTCAAGTATTACATATTTTAAGTTAATTCTATACCTACGTATACACACTAAAATATACTCTCATTATTACTAGTACACAAAAGTTTTCTAATTTGAAGCAGGTCAAATAAAGATTTTATAGTTACATGTTTGGTTCATGATTACTTAAGTTTATCTTCTTTTGATAGATCAACTAGGCTTAAGTACAAGTTACTTGTTATTTTATCTTGTATTCAAATTTGCTTTTTATTTATGTGTATTCAATATTCTACAAGATTAGGATGATTTGAGAAAAGTGTTCTCGTGAGTACAAAACATGCAATACCAATGCTCCAATCATTATTTATGCATGTATGCCACATAGTTTCATGTGTCAAGTGATAATCAAATTAAGTATGTGACACATGAGATTAGTCATTTAAGTATATAGGCATACTCAAGCATATATCAAGATGACAAATAACATGATTTCTTAGATGAGACATCTTGTCATCTAATTTTACTATCTTGATTACAAAGAGTAATTCATTAAGTACCATGACAAGATAGTAAGAGAGAACCACTTGCAACAATCAATGTGTTAATTTATATTTCTTCATCATGTAATCATCTTCATATGTATCTTTCATCACAAACTTATTTCAAAGACTCTTTTGATAGTGATTTTATATGAAAAATCTATGTGTGAGAAAGCTTGACCACAATTCATTACATGATAATTATTCAACACTTGATGAGCATGAATGACATGTCATAATGATACATATGTTTAGTGATATTTTATGTAAGAATCACATATATAATTTGATAACTTGAAGAACGATGATATGTCAAACATGAATCAAAGTATTATCATTTAACATGTATTGCTATTTTGGTGACATTTCTTGTTGATATAAACAAGAGATAACGAGTTCCACATAAAAGTTGCATAAAATTATTTTACCTTTACAAACCATACAAGATATAGAATTTAGGGATGAGGTTTGTGTAAATTAACTTTATATCTTTATTCATGCAATTACTTAGTGAGTTCTTTTAAGAGTAACACAAGAAATGTTTGACCAAATGATTTATCAAACCCTTGTGTCATAGCTCAACTTTTAGTGTGTGATAAATATGAATTATAAGATATAAGCATGTCTCTACTTATAAAATAGTGCATCATGTGATTACTAAGCTTAGTTATACTATAATAGATGTAAATAAAATTAAGTTGCGAATTAAAAATCAAAAACTAAAAAGTTTGAAAATTTTCCAGCAAGCTCACGATTTTACCACGGTATCAACCGTGGTTCGACCGTGAGTCTGCTGTTTAGTTTTTTTTTTATAAGTTTAATACATACAACCCACATCCGCATTTCATACCCACATTCCAAATAATAACCCTACAACCCACATGCATACTCAAGTATTCAAGATTTATCTCCAAAAAAAATTTCAACTATAGCAAAACAAATCCTAAAATCACATGAGATTTTGTGCAAAAATGATATCCTAAAGAGAAGGAGAGCAAGATTTGTGAATAAATATACCTTTGAAGATGAAGATTTCGTGATTTTGGAAGGTAACCCGAGAGGAATTCGATGAACTCGAAATGGAAAAGAAAATGACGAAATCTTGAGTTTCCACCGTAGATATTTCGTTTATAGCTTCAATCTTCAGGTAAATCTTGAATTTGTTTGAAGTTTTGTTGTAAAAATCGCAAATCTTGAGCTTAAAAATCGTTAATGGCGGCTAGGGTTTCTGTGGGGAAGATGGGTAGAGTGATAAAGTGGTTAGAGGAGATAGAAATAGGCAAAATAGGGTTAAAACCCGTCAGGTACCCGACGGACGATCCACGGTCGACCGTGGCATCGACCGCGGGTTTTCTTTGGATTTGATTTTTTGGCAGTGAACCCACGGTCGATACACGACTTTGACCGTGGTTCGACCGTGAACCTTCTGGGCACCAATTTTGAATTTTTCACATAATCATGCATATTCTTCTAAGGCATATGCTCCATCATTCCTAAACCAAATCTTATTGCATTACCTACTTCTTTCTTCAGTGGTTTAGTATTTATGTCTGCAACTATGATTTATCAAAGTAAGTTGTCTTAATTTTTGATATGATATCTTTTCAATTCTAAGACAATGTTACTTATGATAAAATCTAATTTGGTTCTTTAATTACTTAAACCCAAATAGTGTATGTGAAAATAAAATCAATGGGATTTAAGCAAACCTTTAATTCTTTGACAAATGATTAATTATTTGACTATACATTTCAATATATATAGAAATATATAAAATATATTTCCATATCATTTAGAGACTTTTAGCCAAAACATGATTTGTGAGAAATTCAAGTTTTGCATATAATCACTTAAGACAATATGATGAACATGAACATGGTATATCAAATTTTAAAATATTGTTCATCAATATGCAATTTTAACTTTAAGCACAATATTTCTCACATTCAAAAGCAAATACTCTTGTTTAGATATAGTTTAAATATTCTAACTTTATGAAACCATACATCTAGAATTATTGATCAACTATCAAGTTTCACAAGTTTTGACATATAATGATTTTCAAGATAGTTTAATGTTAGTCTTGCCTATATCAAGAAGGACTTCAAGTTAAATTTGTATGATGTAAAACACAAGTCCAAATGATACGAGTATAATTAATATGTCGTTATAGCACCACATAGTTCAACTTTGTAACTCAATCAAAAATCATTTTACATGAGTGTGAATTGACCTTTGCAAGACATTTAGGCATTTGATAAGTATTTCTATGTCTTTGATATTTAATTACCTTGTCATGCAATACAATTTATTTAAACTTAAGTTGATTTTATATCGATATTTTTTGATTTTCATGGCAAATTTAAATTATTATCTTTACACACATCATTATTAGAATATCTTAGGAATTTTTCAATAGTTACACATATCAATAAAATCTTGGATATAAATATATCTTTTCTTGATGGATCCCAAGATTTAATTTAAAATGATGTGTTTTATAAAAATTTCAATCCTAAGTAATTCCTAAGATTTCGTCATGCTATTCTAGTACAAAGTGTGACTTTAAATCATTTTAATAAGCCATGACAATTTTAATATTTGCTAAAGCATTTTATGATACATAACATATTTTCTCATGTCTTTTATTAATGTTTTTGCTACTATTTATTTCTTTATGGCAAACCAAGTTTATGTAAAGCACTAGATACTATAAACACATTTAAACATGTCAAGTAGTTTCACATAAGTTCTCATGGCACTTTCAACACATAGATGTCAACATATAAAGTTTTGAGAAGTGAAAGAGAAACTTATCTTGATTGTGTTTCACTAGTGTTGTTCAAAAGCATTATTCTTGATGATTTATCATCCAAGTCTTTCATCCACACAAAACTTCAAGTTGCATCAAGAATGATATTCAACCTCAATTGCAACCTACAACTCAAACATATTTCATATGTGTGGTACCCATCTTTTCATGGGTCCGGGATTGTTAGTATCAAACACACCTACCTTGGTCCATCTTTGTGTTATTTTGAAACCTTTATAATACCAAGTGTTCATAGAATCAATTGTTTTATGAGAACATCTTGATCTTTGAAACACTTTTGATTTAGGTCTCTTGAAACAAAGTTCATGCCTTGAGGATGGAGTATAAGAATTCATCATTTGTTTATAACCTGCAACCTTAGGCATATATATGGAAGAACGAGAGACAATATTGCATTTTTCAAATTTCTCAACCTTCCAGTGTGCCGACGGTCGAGGCACGGTATCGACCGTGGTTCGACCGTGAGGCTCCTGGATTTTTTCTTTTGCCTCTTGGTTCACAATATTGATAGATTTGGATAATATGTTGCTTGTTTCAATTGAAAACTCAAGACCTCCTTCATCGCTTGATGATTTTCTTAACTCATTTATTTGCTTGACCAAGATTTCATTTAGATATTTGAGTTTGAAATTATCATTCTCAACATTTTTCAAATTGTTGAACTTGGTAATGAGTTTTGAATTGATATCAAGTAACATATTATTTTTATCTTTTAGCTCAACATAAGAATTGTATGAGTTATCTCTACTACAAAGGTTATTGGTGAGGGATACCTCATTTTCTTCAAAAGCTATGAAGCAAGCTTGTTCTCTTGATATTTCTTTTTCTTCAATTCTTCTTGCCTCAAGCTCTTCAAATTCACCTACATCTTTCCATAATCTCTTGGCACAAGTGTAAGAACACATATATTCATATTTACTTCCCTTAAGAGATTTTTGAATAAATATCAATGCTTGTTCATTTTGGGACATATCTTCATCAAGATCATTTTCAATAAAGTCACCCATGTCATATTCTATTGATCTTAAGAATGTCAACATGTAGGCTTTCCAACCCAAAAATGTATAATCAATAAACATAGATAAAGTAGCAATATAAACCCCCAAACTTAGGCTATCATTTAAGTCCATGGATCTAACTCAAGATTTTTGTATAAAATTGTTTTCTCAAAATATTTATAAAGCAAGTTCTATCTCAAAAACAATTTTAACAAAAATTTTTAGAGCAACTTGCTCTGATACCAATTGTTAGAACCTAGAGGGGGGGGGGGGGTGAATAGGTTATTTCACTTAGTTTACCAATTTTTCACAAATAAAAATTTGTAAGTTGTGTTAAAAATATTTTTCTTGAAGTTTATAACACAACAAATATATATACTTGAAATAAAGAGAGTAGGGGTAGAGAGATATCACCAATTAGTAGACAATAGATTTATAGTGGTTCATGCAAGTGTTAACAAACTTGCATTACATCCACTCCTTGGCCTCACCCACCAAGAGTTTCCTCCACTAGCTTCTCTCTTTGAAGGTAGAGATAAACCTTTTACACTTCTCTTTTTCACTTGCAAGAATTAACACTTCAAACTTGCAAGTAAGGTAAAGATAACCTTGATTCACTCTAATTCTATAGGCTAGAGTTGATCCTTACTTCTCTCTAATTCTAAAGGCTAGAGATTATCCTTACTTCACTCTAATTAGAAAGGATAGAGTTGATCCTTACACTATTACAAAATATATAGAAAGATGATGTAGTGTTTAAGCTTTGAAAGCTTTGCTCTTGCTTGATTCTTGATCTTGAATGATAGATAAATTATCAAAGAATATGAGCTCACAAGATAAGAATATATGTTATGTGTTTTTGCTTGTGCAAGAGATTAGTAATGAATGAGGTTTGAGTTGGTTTAAATAAGGAAAAAAGGAGTGAGCTCAAAAAGTGTCTAGACATCTCACGGTTTTATCCACGGTCGACTGTGGCTAAAACCGTCAGCTTACTGGAACTTTTTGAGCCTTTCAATTATAGACGTTGGACTTTATTTCAAACCACACTCAACTCATTTTTACCATAAAAATCAACTAAAAAGTAGATGTTCAAATGGTTGGTTGATCCCATACTTCTAATGTTTGAATTTAAACACAAAAATGGAAGTTTGGAAACCAATACACAAAGCATGTTGGAATTTTACCCCTTTGGGAGATTCCTTTGCTAAAAATGGTTGTGTATTGTTTCAAAGTGGGATTTTGTTTGGTATTTTCTAAAATGGGAAGTCATATATTAATTCAACCAACACAAATAAGTTTATAAAACATATTTGTCCATTTTTATAAAACTTTTATAAAAATGATTTTATAAAGACTTAAACTTATTTGATTATTTTATTTGTAAGCTCATATAAGTCGAACTCTTGTTTGTAGATATCTTCGTCATCGGCTTTGAAGATATCATCTTTACTTTTTGAGTACGAGTTCGGTTGACTTGAAGAAGAACAATATTTAAGAGTTGTGAGCTGAGCAGCGACGGTTGATTCACGGTCGACCGTGGGATCGACCGTGACGGTTCCTTTATCTTGATTTTTTCTTTTCTTGTTGAATTGAAGTCTTCAATTATTTGTTCTTCACTTGATCATTAATTTTAGGTTTGTTGATCTTTAAAGAATGTAGCATATGAACATATGAATAAATTTGATAAGCAATAATATTACTTGTTCATATTTTTATCATCATCAAAATAAGGAGTGCATTTCTTAATGTGTGACCATGTATGCACTAACATTGTGTTTTTAATTTATTTAAAAAAACCAGCCACAAGATAAAAGCATGTCTTGGTATATTTTGACTAAACCAAACCCACTTTGCCCATTACACTGTAGGCCTAGTCTCTCTCAATACCAACCATGCTTTTGAAACAGAAAAAGGAATACAGCTCCCTGATAGAGATTTCCACAATGTCCTATCCTCTCCATGCTCTCTAATAACCGGTGGTTGTACATTAAAGAACATCGGAAACCTCTCAGACCACCCCTCAGGAATCCTCCAATTACCATCCTGCACAATATCAGAAACAACAGCATCAGCAGACAGACCACTTTCATATAAGTCCCTATATGTAATATAATTACACAAAGGACCATTAATATGCCAGTTATCAAACCATGCCGAAGACCTTCTACCATTCCTAATTTTGCAAATAAAGTTATTTCTCACAAGACTCCTATTATGCAAAATATTCCTCCAACTCCAACTAGAGTTATCAGGGACACGAACAGACCAAAAAATTCTTTTTCTCAACCTCTCAACTTGTATCCATCTCACCCAAATGGATTCCTTATTTGTTATAATATTCCAAATGTGTTTTGAAATTAAAGTTACATTCCAAGAATGCAAAAGCTTCAATCCCAACCCACCCTGACCCTTAGGAATACATAACTCTTCCCATCTAACTTTTGCCTTTCCCTTTTTTAAATCCCCATGACACCATAAGAAACCTCTCAATAAACTCTGAATGTCCTTAGACAAAGCTTTTGGCAATACAAAAACAGAAGCCCAATAAACTTGCATTGAGCTCAAAACAGACTGTATCAACTGCAACCTCCCTGCAAAAGAAAGTGATTTATTCTTCCAGTCCACTAACCTTTTCTTAACTTTATCAATCAGACTACCACAGTCCTTTTGATAAAGCCTAGAAGAGATTAGAGGAACACCCAAATACCTGACAGGAAGTTTACCTACATTAAAAGGAAGCACAACTGAAATATTAGCTCTAGTTTGAGGTTTAACATTCCCAAAATAAGTTGTACTTTTCTCCATACTAGGAATTAAACCAGAAACAGAACTAAATTCATCTAGAGCTCTTCTAATAACACTAACTGAGTGACTATCTGCGTTACAAAATATCAACAAATCATCAGCAAACGAAAGATGAGTTATTTGCAATTGTTTACATTTCCAATGAAATTTAAACCCATCATCATTCCTGATTTGCCTTTTCAACATCAGATTAAACACTTCCATAACCAAGGTGAATAAGTAAGGTGACATAGGATCACCTTGCCTTAAACCCCTCTTCCCCTGAAAAAAACCTTTGTGCTCACCATTAATATTTATCATAAATGATGTGGTAGTAACACACTCCATTATCCAATGGACCATACGCTCATGAAACCCAAAACAAATCAAACAAGTTTTCAAAAAACTCCATTCAACAGTATCATAGGCTTTTTTAATGTCCACTTTAAAAGCACACTTAGCTGTACCCCTATTCCTATGATAATTTCTCAACAACTCTTGCGAAAGTAAAATATTATCACTAATCTGTCTCCCCGGAATAAAAGCACTCTGATTCTCATCAACTAACAAATCAAGAGAACCCTTTATTCTATTAGTGATAACTTTACTTATGCATTTAAAAATCACATTGCAACATGCAATAGGCCTATAATCAGAAACTTTTAATGGAGTTTTGATTTTAGGCACTAGAGCAATACAAGTAGCATTTACCTCCTTTAACAGCTTACCATTATCAAAGAATTGCTTCACAGCATTACAAACATCCTTACCAACCACACCCCAAGCTGATTTGAAAAACTTTGATGAATACCCATCTGGCCCAGGAGCTTTATCATCACCGATATCAAACATTGCTGCCTTGATTTCCTCATCAGTGACACTTCTCACCATATACTCAGCCCTTGCATGTGACAATTTGCTGCAAAACAAATCATTAGTGTTAGAAATTTGGTTAGTATCAACAGATGAACCTAACATTCTCTGAAAATGCAACACAAATTGATTAGCCACATCATTTCCATAAAAACTGTTGCCCTGCATATCATTCACCATCTCAATCCTGCTTCTACGAATCCTACCCTTAACAGCTTTATGAAAAAACTTAGAGTTATGATCTCCCTCTTTCAACCACTCAATCTTTGACTTTTGTTTAAAAAAGAGCTCCTCGTCAACCACTGCCTCATTATAAGCCTTCAAGTACACACTCTCCTCGTCCCTTAACTCTTTATCATGAGGCTTTACCACCATTTCAGCTTGCACCTTCTCCAACTCAGCCTTCAACTTGACTACTTTCTCATGCAAATTACCCTGCTTGAAGTTCAAAGCTCTTAAAGGCTTTTTTCAAGGCCCTTAAATTTGAAACTACTTTGAACATCTCAAACCCATTCAAATTCTTATTCCAACTCATTTCAACAGTAGGAATAAATTCTTTTTTCCTGACCAAATAATTAGCAAATTTGAACGGCCTAGGTTTAGCTTTTTTAACACTAGGCATGATAAGAACACAAGGAGTGTGATCAGAAGATAAAAATGGAAGAAAATGAGCATAAGATTGCGGGAAATCAGCCATAAATGCATAATTACCCATAATCCTATCTAATTTCTTCAACAATCCATCACTTTTACCTGGACTTTTATTCCAAGTAAACCTTAAACCACTCATAGAGATATCATCAACCTCTATTCTCGCTATACATTCCCTCATATCTACCATACCTCTAGTCATAGTAGACGACCCAACAGACATCTCTTCAGGATCCATAACTGAGTTAAAATCACCCATAAGAACCCACGACTTATCTTTAACAGTTTTACTAAATTTCTGTATACTCTTCCAAGCTTGACCTCTAAATTGTATTCTATGGTGGCAATACACAAATGAACAGAAGTAACCCTTCCCACCTAACACAGGCTCTACAAAACAGTGCATTGCTTGAGCATGTTGATCTAAAAGCATAACCTTAACATCATTTGGATTCCAAGCAACCACTATTCTCGTACCCCCAATACAAATTGAACTATTTGACATCCATTCCCAATTACCAAAAACAGCACTACAAACCTTCTCCAAATTCTTGACCTTTACATGTGTTTCCAACACTGCACAAAGACTAACACCTTCATCATGAACTACTTGAACGACCTCCTGTTGACTGACCTTTTTATTAAGGCCCCTAACATTCCATACCATTGATTTCATCATCATCTAACTGATTTTGAAGTTGAAGCCCCATCACAACTCTTATCCCCATCATTATCAACCAACTCATCATCATCAACCAACTCATTATCATCATCAATCTTCATTTTTTGAGCAGCTTCATTTGTATCTGACTCCACATCATCAACAACTAGACTTGGGTCCATATCATACATAGGACACAACTCCATAAACATTTCAAATTGACCCGCAACCCATTCTCTCTTCATTTTATCATCTGGATATTTCTTTGCCTCTAAACAAGCCATCACTTCCCGCCTTTGATCTATAGCTATTTGATACTTTGCATCCCAACCATCATCAAATTCGGCATCATAAACATCAATACCAAATATATCAAACCTATTTGAAGTAAACACATTCTCTTTCCCTTTTTCCTTATTTTCACCTTGAACATTACTCTTTTGTTGGTTTTGATCTTTAGGTACATACCTAAAATTGCCCCATATCTTTGTACCTCTATTTTGACTACTTTGTGGCCCCTGATTTACCCTTTGACCACCATTTTGATTCTGTTTTAACTGCTGCCCCTGCCCATTTTCATTCTTCTTTTCAACCCTTTCTTGCTGCTTGATTCTATTTTCCCCTTGATCTTGACTACCACCTTGATTATGCTTGTTGTTACCATTTTGATTCCCTAAATTCAATCTTGTGAACACACTTTTCCTGCCTTGAAACACCTCCTTCTTTTGCCATTGACTTCGATTATGCACACTCGCATTACCCTGCCTTTGATTTTGAAGTACTTCTTTCACAACTTTGTTCTTCTTTCCCACTACCTGAAAATCATCAAAAGAATTTTGAACAACGTTAGTATCAACTTTTAAAGCATCTTTAAGTACCTGAGCAGCAATCTCTTCTTCTGTTTTCAGCCTTGACTTGCAAATCTTCACAGAATGCCCGAACACTTTGCAAAACGTACATAAAAGAGGCTTCCACTGATATGAAACCCTTAAAGAAACAACCTTACCCGGATTAGGACCAACATCGGGGTAAACTAACTCTACCTCATTCGGCAATTCCTCTGTAGCATCCACCTCAACAAGAACTCTAGCATAACCCATTCTACCTACTTTGTTTAAACATCTATCCTGTGTCATCTTATCCATAACGATTGGCCTCCCTACACCACTAATAATTTTTCCAATTCCAGCCCCATACCACATTTCAAGAGGAACATCATATACACAAACCCAAATTGAAACCTTAGAAGGCTCAATTTTTTGGAGACAAATTCCAGGTTCCCATTTACTTACCACTAGAGGTACATTATTAACCAACCAAGTACCATTCTCCAGAACCCCATTCATACCTTTCTCACTCTTAAACTTAAAAAAATAAAAACCCCCTCCATTTTTAGTCACTTCAGCTAAATCATACGACCTCCACATCCTCCTAAGACTAGCATTAACTTCTACAAAAACCATTGATGTTCCAACAAAATACCCATATAACAACAATGAATAAGTAGTTTTCCCATATTTCAGATCATCATGAGACATAACCACTCGCTTTTTACCATCTGGCATTTTCACAGGAGGTACAAAGTCCATTTTAAGTGCAAGATTTTCATTGTTCATTTTCAACGTATCAGCAAATGAAGTACCATTTGTCCTATTCTTAACCCAAACATTCTCTGTTTTACTCTTTAAACTTTCTATTTTTCCCCGGTAACATCATTCTTCTTTTCACTATCTCGACCCACACTAATCCCACCATCTATTTTTTCCTGCTCACTATTAACAGTTTCAACAACTCCTTGCTTCTTATCGTCTTTTTTACTCAAACTAGAAGTAACAAAATCCCTCTAAGTTGCTAGCTGAGCAATTCTCACATTCATCTTTTCTATCCTCTCTCTTTTTTTCTTAATATTCAACTCATCAGCAGCTCCAAAAACAAACACATTAGTACTAAAATCATCAGCTTGATTAATCATATTATCAGTGTTATTTTTAATTTTTACATCAGCTTGATTAATATCTACACTTTTCATATTAGGGGACTTAACAACATTAATCTCAAAAGTAACATTCTCATTACTTGCAAAAACATTTTCATCAGAAGCTAGTTTATCAACAGTCGTGTTTTGTATATCACATGACTTAACTTCTTTAAAATCAACAAAATTATTAACAACTTCAGCCCCAATATCACCTTGCTTCATAACTTCAAAGTCATCATTATCATGCTTATCATTACAAAAATCAGAAATGTGTATATCCTGTTTAGAATTCAAACCTGAATTACCTTCAAATCGATTAACCAGATCAAGTAAAGACTTTCGAAGTTTTAGCATGCACACTACCAGAAACATCCTTTACATCTTCCATTTCAGAATCAACAGTACCTTCATTATCCATAACCCCCTGATCACTCTCCTGTTCTTCCACAACAAGAGTTTTCGATTTCTTCTTATTTTTAGAGCTATTTTTCCTCTTCCTTACCACTTTGAAATCCATCAGATCCTTCAATTTTTGATCTAACAGAGGCTCTAGTCTTTACTCGTACTTGCGCAGGGGTCATCGACTCCCCAGTAACCAATATCGACGCTGGTGTATCTGAATCCATAGCAATTGGGGTCGAGAACACCAAATTAACTTCATTCTCTTCCACATTTAACAACCCTGAACCTTGCGATGCCCAAACATTAATTGTTTCATCAACCTCCATAACATTTGATTGCTTCAGCTTCAAATTTTGAGAAATCACGTCAGATTTCGACTTCAACTTCTGCGACAGGTCCAAAATAGCATCCACATGTTGTTTATGTAAACGATCTTTCATTGAAACATCTTCCCAGTTGATCCATGGTCCCCTTTTTGAATTTCGATGCCTAATTCATCCTGTCGAAAGATCCCAGGCGGATCTACAGTACTGCCGCCACTCAAATCAACAACCGGCGACAGATCCGGCGGTCGATCAGACCCGACCACCATAGTCAAAAGAGGATTCCGACCAACACTTCCAAAGACCAAGAAGATCAAACGGCTATAAGTGGCAGATGTATGGTTAAAGCGGGAACTGTGTGAGAATCGCCAAAATCGCACCTCAAAAGAGAGAATTTTTTTTTAACCAAATGAGAATCCTAGGGTTTAGGGTTTAGGGTTTTAGGGTTTAGGGTTTAGGATTTTAGTAGGGTTTAGGGTTTAGGGTTTTAAGGTTTAGGGTTTTAGTAGGGTTTAGGGTTTAGGGTTTGGGGTTTGGGGTTTGGGGTTTGGGGTTTGGGGTTTGGGGTTTGGGGTTTGGGGTTTGGGGGTTTGGGGTTTAGGGTTTAGGGTTTAGGGTTTAGGGTTTAGGGTTTAGGGTTTGGGGTTTGGGGTTTGGGGTTTGGGGTTTGGGGTTTGGGGTTTGGGGTTTGGGGTTTAGGGTTTGGGGTTTGGGGTTTAGGGTTTAGGGTTTAGGGTTTAGGGTTTAGGGTTTAGGGTTTAGGGTTTAGGGTTTAGGGTTTGGGGTTTGGGGTTTGGGGTTTGGGGTTTGGGGTTTAGGGTTTGGGGTTTGGGGTTTGGGGTTTGGGGTTTGGGGTTTGGGGTTTGGGGTTTAGGGTTTAGGGTTTAGGGTTTAGGGTTTAGGGTTTAGGGTTTAGGGTTTAGGGTTTAGGGTTTAGGGTTTAGGGTTTAGGGTTTAGGGTTTAGGGTTTAGGGTTTAGGGTTTAGGGTTTAGGGTTTAGGGTTTAGGGTTTAGGGTTTAGGGTTTAGGGTTTAGGGTTTAGGGTTTAGGGTTTAGGGTTTAGGGTTTAGGGTTTAGGGTTTAGGGTTTAGGGTTTAGGGTTTAGGGTTTAGGGTTTAGGGTTTAGGGTTTAGGGTTTAGGGTTTAGGGTTTAGGGTTTAGGGTTTAGGGTTTAGGGTTTAGGGTTTAGGGTTTAGGGTTTAGGGTTTAGGGTTTAGGGTTTAGGGTTTAGGGTTTAGGGTTTAGGGTTTAGGGTTTAGGGTTTAGGGTTTAGGGTTTAGGGTTTAGGGTTTAGGGTTTAGGGTTTAGGGTTTAGGGTTTAGGGTTTAGGGTTTAGGGTTTAGGGTTTAGGGTTTAGGGTTTAGGGTTTAGGGTTTAGGGTTTAGGGTTTAGGGTTTAGGGTTTAGGGTTTAGGGTTTAGGGTTTAGGGTTTAGGGTTTAGGGTTTAGGGTTTAGGGTTTAGGGTTTAGGGTTTAGGGTTTAGGGTTTAGGGTTTAGGGTTTAGGGTTTAGGGTTTAGGGTTTAGGGTTTAGGGTTTAGGGTTTAGGGTTTAGGGTTTAGGGTTTAGGGTTTAGGGTTTAGGGTTTAGGGTTTAGGGTTTAGGGTTTAGGGTTTAGGGTTTAGGGTTTAGGGTTTAGGGTTTAGGGTTTAGGGTTTAGGGTTTAGGGTTTAGGGTTTAGGGTTTAGGGTTTAGGGTTTAGGGTTTAGGGTTTAGGGTTTAGGGTTTAGGGTTTAGGGTTTAGGGTTTAGGGTTTAGGGTTTAGGGTTTAGGGTTTAGGGTTTAGGGTTTAGGGTTTAGGGTTTAGGGTTTAGGGTTTAGGGTTTAGGGTTTAGGGTTTAGGGTTTAGGGTTTAGGGTTTAGGGTTTAGGGTTTAGGGTTTAGGGTTTAGGGTTTAGGGTTTAGGGTTTAGGGTTTAGGGTTTAGGGTTTAGGGTTTAGGGTTTAGGGTTTAGGGTTTAGGGTTTAGGGTTTAGGGTTTAGGGTTTAGGGTTTAGGGTTTAGGGTTTAGGGTTTAGGGTTTAGGGTTTAGGGTTTAGGGTTTAGGGTTTAGGGTTTAGGGTTTAGGGTTTAGGGTTTAGGGTTTAGGGTTTAGGGTTTAGGGTTTAGGGTTTAGGGTTTAGGGTTTAGGGTTTAGGGTTTAGGGTTTAGGGTTTAGGGTTTAGGGTTTAGGGTTTAGGGTTTAGGGTTTAGGGTTTAGGGTTTAGGGTTTAGGGTTTAGGGTTTAGGGTTTAGGGTTTAGGGTTTAGGGTTTAGGGTTTAGGGTTTAGGGTTTAGGGTTTAGGGTTTAGGGTTTAGGGTTTAGGGTTTAGGGTTTAGGGTTTAGGGTTTAGGGTTTAGGGTTTAGGGTTTAGGGTTTAGGGTTTAGGGTTTAGGGTTTAGGGTTTAGGGTTTAGGGTTTAGGGTTTAGGGTTTAGGGTTTAGGGTTTAGGGTTTAGGGTTTAGGGTTTAGGGTTTAGGGTTTAGGGTTTAGGGTTTAGGGTTTAGGGTTTAGGGTTTAGGGTTTAGGGTTTAGGGTTTAGGGTTTAGGGTTTAGGGTTTAGGGTTTAGGGTTTAGGGTTTAGGGTTTAGGGTTTAGGGTTTAGGGTTTAGGGTTTAGGGTTTAGGGTTTAGGGTTTAGGGTTTAGGGTTTAGGGTTTAGGGTTTAGGGTTTAGGGTTTAGGGTTTAGGGTTTAGGGTTTAGGGTTTAGGGTTTAGGGTTTAGGGTTTAGGGTTTAGGGTTTAGGGTTTAGGGTTTAGGGTTTAGGGTTTAGGGTTTAGGGTTTAGGGTTTAGGGTTTAGGGTTTAGGGTTTAGGGTTTAGGGTTTAGGGTTTAGGGTTTAGGGTTTAGGGTTTAGGGTTTAGGGTTTAGGGTTTAGGGTTTAGGGTTTAGGGTTTAGGGTTTAGGGTTTAGGGTTTAGGGTTTAGGGTTTAGGGTTTAGGGTTTAGGGTTTAGGGTTTAGGGTTTAGGGTTTAGGGTTTAGGGTTTAGGGTTTAGGGTTTA